>JAOQGH010000004.1:33499538-33521982 GCA_025769975.1 Gallinago jamesoni
CCCCCTCCAACCTGCCCTTGAACCCCTCCAGGGATGGGGCAGCCACAGCTTCTCTGGCCAACCTGGGCCAGTGCCTCCATTCAACTAAGGAGGCTCTGCCCAAGCCAGGGTAACAGAAGAACTGAAGGCTTCCTCTCCGCTCTTACATCTCCCTTGTTAGGATCTTTCCCGTTTTAAAACTTTAAAATTAATTTGGTGGACGTTTCTTGTAAATAGCGACTAGTGGACTAACAACAGCCCACCTAAATGAAGCATTTAGCTTTTCCTGGCAGAAAGCTGTAGGAACATCCCATAAACACCCAGGTAACGCAGCTAGTCCCATCAGCAACCCACCCACAAGAACCCACCTACCCTGCTCCCACCAGCAGCTCCACAGCCACCGAGGGATGAGGGGCTTTGCTACCTACAGCACCATCAACAGGGTTGAGGAAGAGATACAAAGCTGAGATCTTAAAAAATTGCAGTCAAAGAGGCCACAGCAAATTTCAAACCAGAAGCTGTTACAAATCACAAGCTAGATAATCACACTTAACCTGAGAAAACTCGTTAAAATGCATGAAAGTAATTATTGCTGTTTTCTTTCCTTTTTTTTCCTCATGTTGGAGGTAAAAAGAACACTGTTCTGAGCATTTCATATCATACCAAGTGCTAAACCAAGTTCAGTCCTAAGCAAGAAACACCTCTCCAGGGTGGAAGTCCCAGCAGGTCAGACCTGTCAGGCTGCAGGTACAGGTTACAGGCAACCTTGGTGGTTCCTGGTGTCACCCACTGTCCTCTGAGCTGGCTTCAGCAGGATTGGGCACCAGCAGAGCCCCCCTTGCCTGCACACCAGGGCAGCCACATGCAACAGCTTGCTGCCTCTACTGGGACTACTTCAAATTTCCATGGGGATCCATCACCATCTAATCACCCCAACACAATTTTAAGAAGTTCCTCATCTCCTTCTATTATCGCACAACTGTGGCAAATCAAATCAGAAACACTTCAGCCCAACAACCACAGCACTCCTCAGAAGTTACTCGGATAATTACTGAGAAAATTACTCCAAAAAACCCCACATCTCAACACCACAGAGAGAGCACCTGCTAGAAGCCTGTGACAGCACAACTGTCCCCTGGCAGACAAAAGGAGCATTTGAACCCAAATCTCATTTTTCCCTTTCTTTGGCGAGACTAACACACACATCAAATAGCACAGACCATTTTGCTACTGTCAGACCAGACCCAAACACACTCCAACTCCACCACAAGCAGCAGTTCTCTGCATTAGACTTTTCTTCTCAGCCACATCCCTCCTCTCCATTGAACTTAGTGATTAAAAAACAACATGACTTACAGTTTACTGTGACTTTTACTTTTTTCACATCTGGGACTGAGACATCGTTTTCTGCGCTGCATTCGTACTCCCCAGCCTGGTCTCTTGTAATTCCATAGATGTCCAGGTACTGTCCGCTCTCAAAGGGCTTTGCTGAAATGGAATAATCAGAGAAAAAAATTACTGGAAGCTGAGCACAAAGAATCTGAAGCTTCACCAAGATCCAAACAGCAGCCACAGGGCTTTGCTGGGTGTTACAGGTGACCCACATCCAAGGGAAGCTGGGCAACCACTGTAGCTTCTGCATAGAAACCTCAGCTCCAAGTTGGGCTGCAAACTCCCCACTAAGTTCCTGGGGTTGGCCAAGGGTCCTCTCCTGCCCCACAGTCAGGCTCAGCATCCTCCAGAGCCAGGAGAGCAACTGGCTAGCACAGCTCTGTACCTGCTGGGCTTTACAGGAGACAAGGCACGGTCCTCTCTCAGAACCTTGACTTAAGGGTTTCCGCATCCTTTAGGGCTTATGGTTTGCACCTGGGTGGACATCTGCCCCCCTATAGCCATCAGAAGCAAATCCAGCAATCAGGGCAACCTAAAGAGACAAACAGCCCAACCCTGGAGCCACCGGTCCACCCCTACTGCTGGAGGCCCCAGCATCAGGGTCTCATCACAGGTGCCCCCACTTTTCAATGACCATTTGACCTAGTAGCTCTTCATTAGGACACAGAGGGTGATAAACCTCATCAGCTGGGGGCACACTGTCTCCCAAGGGCTACCAAAGGCTCCTGGAACAACCAGCTGGTGATCATCTCTGATGGGTGGCCATGGGTGCAAAACAGGGGGGCCATCCCACGTCCTACTGCCAGCGAAACAGTAGGCTTTCAGGCTTGCTCACCACACCACTCAGTGCTTATGTGTGAGCCTTAATAAACATCTAATCTTATTAATTAAAAATTAAATAATAGCTTTCCTCTCCCAAAGGACCCCAACCCAATAAATAAGATCCTCAGTGTTTGCCTCCAAACACAGAAATTGGAGCAGTGGGTGTAAGCACTGCTGAAAACAGGCACTCAAAGCAATATGCAGACCAATCCGAAATATGTGGCTTCTTGGTACCTTGTGTCTAAAGCTACTCGTTACTTTGGATGACAAGAAGAATAATGTGATTCAAAAGCTAATTTGTCTCCACTGGGCATGGAGTATCAGCACACACAGGCAGTTTTGTAGTTTTCTTAATCCCAGCATCTCCCAGCTTTTCCTGACTCTGGTTCCCACCTTCCAGCGAGTGCTTTGATTTCCCTCGGAGGAAAACCACTGCCTGGTTCAAAGTTCATCTTTCTTTTTTCCTTCGAGCAGTGCGCTCAAAAGGTGGGGAGCAAACTAATTGTTTTAGAGCCCTCACAAGGCGCTCGCCACGTAGTAAAAAATGTTAAATATAATTTTTACCTTAAAACAACATATCACAGCAGTCATGACTACAGACACGGGAAATTACAGGCCAAAAGGCTAAAAAGACCAGCTGAAAAAGTTTTTCCCCCACAGACAAGCTTTTAATTGACTGTTAATAACTTTGCAACTTATGGAGCAATGACAAAAATCTGAACTGGGTAGTGAGAGCTAAGTAGAAGTATTATGTCCATGTCCATCACAGCAGTGAATTTCATTTGCTTATCTGTTCGTGGATTTATGTTTTAAAGTGCACAAGGTTCAAAACATCAATTATAACAGTGCATCGCTTAGCGAGATAGCGCTCATTAATAAGCACAATATACCACGCCTGGCACGGGAAAGAGCCCAAGTCAGCACCGGGTATGTAAAGCAGAAAGATAAGACTGAAATTGGAAAATTATTGTGAACTGAAGTGAACATTCATAAAATGCAATGAAATAATTTATGGGATATGAGAAGTTGCATGAGAATGAATTTTTTTTCTCTTCCGTGCTTTCTGTAGGAATAAAGTACGAAAAAAACCCCTTCTACCAACAAACCAGCTGTTACTCCTCACGCTGTAGCCCTCATCCTGTTCCACTTTGGCCAGGTTAAATAATTTTCTCGGAAAAATTTATTTACTGTCACTTTGAAGAGCAGTGAAGGATGCAAAGCCCCTGCCCGCACAGAGGAGAGACCTTCCAACAAGACTTGTTTCTAATACCAAAAAAATATGTATAAAATGCAAAATTCTCCTTTGTGCCAGGTTGAAATGACTATTAAATGATGAGATTGTAGTGCTGTCCAATGTCAATACTTCTCTGCATATATGGCATGCACCAAAATATTGTATACTGAAATTCTGGGAATAATTTATGGCGTATCCTATCCCAATTCCCAACATCAATTTGGAAAAAAAGAAAAAAAAATCCCCAAGTATCTGGAATTGCATAGAAATAGTCATTTGTGCTTTGGAGTTAAGCTAAAAACAAACTTTCTATGCTTTAAACTTTTCTTTTAATGTAAACATAACACACCAAGCGATAACCTGGTTTCTTCTCTCCCAGCTTTTGGGGTTTCAACGATTCTTGGTTTGTAGCTGGGCTTTGGCACCGAAGGGGAGGATGCTCAGCTCAGCCAGGGGCGGTGCAGCCCCACTCCCTGCCCGCAGAAGTGGCAGGTTTTGGTATTTATCACAATTCTGCTACAGGGAGGTCAGTTCCAGGGGCTGGCGAGGAGGCAGCCATCCAGCTGGAAAACACCAGCAGGACTGGTGTGTGCAGGGAAAGAAAGGCGGGTTCTGGTGGGGGGCTGAGGGCAACGCAACAAATTCCCAGTGCTCCAGTGGTGGGCACTGGGTGGGAGTTTCCACAGTGACTCCTGGCAGGGTGCTTTGCAAACCCCCCCACCCCCAGCACTTACCATAACCCCTGGATTTACAGGGATCTAGTGCTGAGCTATTAACCTCAGTTATGCCACAAACTCCGCGTGCAATTTTTACAGCGCTGTAAACCCCTCGGGTTTTATGCAACTCACAGACACATTTGAAAATATTCATATATGCAGTCGTTTTTAAACCCTCATGTCCCCAGAAATTTTGCATCCAGATCACACGGGAAAGCTTTTAGTAAATATTAGAGATAAATATTTTTCTTAGGGAATACACATATACCACGTTTCATCTTTCCTGCTCGTCTGCACAGTATTTCATCTTCTTCAGCTTGTTTTCAGTTCCAGAGATTTCCCATGGCTGTGTGGGAGAACTTAAATCCTGTTATGCGAAAGGTATATGCATAAGTATATGTAAGTGCATTTATGTAGCGCTACATCCACATCCAACTCAAAAAAAAAAAAAAAAAAAAGGATGTTCATAAGCACTCGGGAGAATAAATAGTGCATGAAGTTACTGGTGAATGATGACGAGCTCCAGGAGACAACTCCGTTTTCTCGCTGTCTTTGTGTGTGATGTCCTACAGCCCAGGGTAACCTCTCCTTGCTCTGCCCTTCTGCAGCCCACGTGCATTTTATGGACCTATCAAGACATCAGGAACGTGTCTAGTTGGCTTTTCTGGCTGCAGAGCCAAAAGACTTACCAGATTTGGTCCCTGAGAAAAAGAAATCTGGAAGGCTCATTAGCGCCAGTCCATCAGCCTGAGCTCATCAGCCAAGATTTTTGATCAAAGGAGGGAAAAACTGTTTGTTGAAGCAAAAAGAGACATAAACAGGGGAGTGCCTTGTGTCCAAGGCCATTCCTGATGGGTTTTTCAGGAGATCTCTTAACTAGATTTACCGAGACACACAATAATATGATGTGAGGAATCTGCTCTGGACATCTTGGGGTACAGGATCAGGTTCTTCAGCCAGGAAGGGAACCGCCTGTGACACTAAACTCAAATGCCTATTTTCTGCTACTGCCACGTGATACGACGCCTGATAAACCATCACACTTGTTGTTCCTCAGGAGGATACACAATTAAAGCTGTGTTTTCCTACCACACGTATGGTATCTGGCACCAGGTGTAGCACACGTATGCGTTGCCATATGGACCGGCGCTCAGAGGCTTGGATGGACAGTTTTTGCAAGGGGAGTGTTCTCCTCCCCCGGTGTTAAACATAAGTCTGGAAGAGGAAAAAGCTGGTGTGAGGCCAGGGTAGCTCCAAAAAACCCCTGAGGACTTCATCTGAGCCAAGGGGGATTTTTTTTTTCTATTTTCTTATTCTCTAGGATATTAAATAACTACAACACAGCCCCAGTTTAGGACTGGGAGAGTGGGGGGCATGAGGCTGAACTTGTGCCAGTCCCTGTTTATGAGAGACTCAGGACACTTCAGAGGTGGACACGAGAGACTCCTCCAAGTAGAGTGAATCATCTCCAAAAGACAGGAGGTGTGAAGATCCCAGCATGAGTCCATCCTTGCATTTGCTGCCTCAATGATAAGGACTGGGCTTGGTATGAGAGGACAGAAGGCGGTGTCCAGTGACGATGCCATCGTGATGCCATCTGATTATCACCAGATGCTTAGAGTAACCTGAAATCCATAAGATCCTTCTTGATCTCAGAGGCTGGGAGGAGACACGGGATCCAGGGTGCAAGGAGGCACCTGGAGATGAGTTGTTGTGGGATGCTGAGAACAATCTAAATTTTAAACAACTGGATTCAGAGAGAAAAATGATCTGAAGCCATTTCTACTACTCATTAGGGATTCTGGGTTTGAAGTTACAGCAAGTGCTGTAATTGGACAGCATATAGTCCTCTCCAAGGAACTGCAGGTAACATGAACAGCTCGCTGCCTGTTAGGAGAATGGCCCTCTCACATTAGGGACCATTTAAACATTGATCACTGAAGGCCGTTTCATTTTAGAGAAGACACGCTCCACGTTTCAAAAGAAAAATCACATAAAATGTACAGAAAAAAAAAATAACCCAAAACTGACAGAAAAATTGGGGGCTGGGAGGAGATCTCCCAGCTGACAACATGAAACAAGAAAAGCAAGTGGAGCAATTTTGTAAGAGAGAAATGCTGATAAAAGAAAAGAGACGTGAGCATAGATTGACAGAGTGGAAGGTTTCGGAGGTGGAGACAAACAAGGTGGGTGAATATATGGAGAGAGGTGTCTGGAGAGCTGGGTCTGTGCATAGTGTGGGCAACGGGAAGGTCAGCCAGGTATCAGGAGGTGGGATGTGCAGAGGGAAGAGGTTTGGTCCTCCAAGAGAAGTTGTCACAGTTAGTTTTCCTCAATTCCCCAATTTCTTCGAATTTTCTAAATGTAATCAGTTAATGGCACAGAACCACTGCGATGCTGCACCGTGCATCTGAGATTCGTGGAGTTACGAAGTTTTGGAGGAAATCTGAATTTTCTTTTTTGCAGACTTCATGCTGTGGTCAGCTCACACTCCAGAATATGGACTGACTTGTCTGTCCTTACAGCTGAATATTAATACAAGGAACAGCCAGCTCCATTTTAATACCCGTGGAGAAGATACGGTCAACCAGATGTTACTCCAGAAGAACAAACCCTTGAGATAGTAGGTTTATCTGCATGTTATGTCTCTGGATATTTAGTCTCTCGTGTATCAGACTGCATTCTGATTTTTGTGGATCTGTTCAAACCCCTGTGCGGAGCTATAAGTACAACCTGTTGCAAATGCCAGGTTTTTTTCCTGGGAAGACCACAGCGATGGGATTCATCTCTCTCCATCACGACACGCAAAGTGCCCTTTGGCTGGAGAGGGGTTTTCAGGAGTTCCTCTTACACTGAGGCCACCCGGTCTTCTGCAGCACATAGCTGAACATGAACATCTGCATTTTGAAAACAGCCTAAAAAAAAAACCCCTTTCTCCGCAAAACAAAAAATTGAAACCATGTAGGGAAGAACGGGGCAATGCTACTTTAATAACAAAACTACACGATTAAATCTCACTTGATCTCATAATTCATAGTGCTTAATGTGGGGATTTGCCTCTTGGGAAGGGGATAATTATTCCCAATAAAACCCCAGGCCGGCGGGGGCTTTCGGAAGAGACTTGGTCCGTCAGTCAGCGAGAGGCTGGGGAGGTCCTGGGGCTGGGGAGCAGGAGGGCTGGGGAGCAGCCCCCAGGGGCTCACCCTGGGGTAAAGTACCACGATCACCACTCTTCTGACATCTGGTGGCTTTTTAACACCCCTTCTTCCTGCTGCTGTATCCAGGTGATGCACTGCGAATCACAGATTATTACTTATCTACCCATTACATTTGTTGATCCCTCCCATTTCTGATTTTCTGACTGCAGTTCCTTGCAACTGGAGGCATCACTGGGGTTAAAAGTATCATTAATGGCTACTTTTCTCATATTTTTTCACACCCCTCAAAAGCAACACCATTTTGCGGCAAAACGTGCATTTTAAATAGAATTCTTAATACGTTTAAAATATGATTAATTCATAAAAATGCCCAGAAGAAATGATTCTGGGAAGTAAACCAGCAAGTACTGCAGGTGTGGTGGGATGAACGTGGCATCTGCTATTTTCTTGCTGTCACCTCCCTGGAGCATCTGCTGTCCCCAGCCTGGGGGTCCTGCCTGCAGCCCTCCCAGAGGGGATGTCCACAGGGGCTGACACCCCCTTGTCACAAAGCCCTCCAGCCAACCCCCCCACTACCAACACCCCCCTTAAAGTGGGGCAAAATAGAAACAATAGGAACAAAAATAATAATAATTAGCACAGTATTTGAAAAGTAATATAGAACAAAGGAGCATCTCATTGGATTTTTGAGATCATCTCTCTAAAAACTTGTGTGAGCCCCAAAATTGTCACCCTCTCTTCAAATGACCAGTGTCTCCCAAAATAGTCACCAGGGACACTACCTGAAGGGAAAGGGAGAGAGGGTGAAATTCACAGTTCCTTGGTTTGGTTTTGAACATTACAGATTTTGTTTCTCTGAATTGTCTTCTATGATTCCTAAATTTCTCACTCAAAAGTGCAGTATTTCTCCAATAAAAATGAACTAATATCTGAGGGAATAAACTAAGCATGGATTAAAATTCTAATTTTTATAGCATTTCATGAGTTATTAATGAGTTCGTCTACTTCTATTGAAAAGCAAGAAATATTTCCCATTTGTTATTAAATTGTCAGAAAATTCATATTTTTTTCTGTTTAATGTAATTGTACGGTTTTAGTTTGAACCTCTGTATTTTGCTAAGATTGTAATCTTACTCTCATTTCTCACTCCCTTCACAAAGACCCAGTTATTTGACCACTTTCAATACTCTTCTCCTAACAACTGTATTTTAACAAGAATTTTTTTTTTCAGCCTTTTTAAATATTTTAAGAAGACATGAGGATTTCTAAGAATACCTTTAATTGTTCCTGAAGGGATGCTCAAAATTCTGGAACGGTCCTGACAAAAATGCCATTTTTCTAAGAATTCTTCCTCAGAAACCCCCTGGCCACACAGAATGTAGTGGTACTTGACTCCAGAGCAATGGGTTGTGATACCACGTCAGCTGATTGGATTCTAATACGAAATCTCCCAAGAATGGTACTTACAAGTGTCATTTAAAAAAACCAGCCAGAAGTCCCATAACCTGCAAGCAAAAGACACCCTCTTTTGGACTTGAGAGGTGGGGTTTTGGAAGTTCCTCATTTTTTGTTTATCCAAAGGCAAAGGACAGAATGACAACAAGCAGTGTATATTGAGTACTCGTGTTTGCACTGCTGTCTCTAAACTGTTAATTAATCCCCTCATTTACTCCGCCTGGAGCTCCACAGCATTTCCCCGTAAGGTCCTGGGCGGCTGCCAGCCGTGTGTTTGATAGCAGGGAACCATTGATTTAATGACACACGATGCCTTTACCAACTTCAGGATCATGGTCCAGGCCATTAAATTGATATAAAATATTAATGACAAATCCTCAAGCCCCCAGATGGTTGTAGCATGGAGCAATCCACCTACGCAATCACCACGTGCCCATCGGTGGGATGTTTAGCCGTCCCATGCACATTGTTTTTCTCAGGCAAGCGCTGATGGAAGACCTCGAGTTCCTCAGAAGCCATCCCATGTCCCAGGGGAACACATATTTTGGGTGGTTTTGGGGGAGACCTTGCTTGGCCACGCACAGGCACAGCTTCATGTGGCACATTTGCAGCCGAGGAAAGGATCAGATAAGAGCAAGTTGTTGCATTCGGGATGTTCAACCACCCAACGAGCTTTGCATGTTGAGAGGGGTGCATTGTGGGGGCTCATCCTATATCCCACTAATTTCTGCAGCTGCACTAATTGCTGGTGGGAGCCCAAAACCCACAGGCTGTGACTCCAGTCCTAACGGGGAACGTGTCAGGCCACCAGACAGGAAGATCTCCTGATTCCTGGAGGTCCCAGCCAGAGCTGCAGAGTCGGAGAAGAACAAGGTATCTCTGTTTGGTAAAAAAAGCAGAGCAATGGGCTTGTGTAAAGTACTGTGAGACAGAGCTGTCAACCCTCAGCTGAGCATTGAGGGGCTTCCTCAAATGGCACAGAATGAAGAGTTTATGTCAAGTCAGAAAAAGGTGGGATGTTCTCCATAAACCCGGTCTAGGAGCAGGACATGAAAGCTTTGTAAAACTTGGTGGCACCTGAGCCTTAAATTAACGTTATCTTGGTCAGTGTAACGCGCTGGCGTGGAAGGCACTGCTTCTCAAACCAGCTGGTGCCAACACGGACAACACGTGGCCAAAAGGCACTTTGCAGGCTTCTCTGGTGGCTCAGGACAGCTGAGAGCACATCCCTGTCCTTGCCTCCTCCTGAAGGCAGTCGGCAGATGCCAGGGGAGTGGAGGAGGAGCCAACAGTGATGTGTAGGACTCCCTTGTTTGCCTCTTCCAGTGCCCCCTCCCCGATCACCGTCAATCTTAGCCCATCACTGCTGGTCCTCCCTGCCCCTGTCTATCTCTGAAGGTTTCCTGGCTCCTCTCCAAGCACTTCCAGCTCGGTTGCAAGGAACAGATGTTTGGGCTCAGCCTGGAAACGCTTCACCTGAACGAGTTGCCCAGCGCCGTAATGAAGCTGTTGCCTGGGAGATGAGTGATAATGGCATACGGGAGGCTCATCATTGTCACTGCTGATCAGGTTAAATCACTGAATTATCTTACATTCCGCTTCTTAGACACCTGAAGGGAACCAGCTTGGCTTTTGGTATAATGTGGCAATAAATCTCCCTCCGTTTAGGGAAGCCGGCTGCGTGTCATTGTCGCTTGGAATACCACGTCTCACCTGGGGCAGGAGCTTGCTCCACCCTGCACATCACAGGGGCTGGCCCCAAAGGCTGGTCTCCTGCAGGACATCACCTCGATGAAGAGGTAGCTCCACTGGGAGAAAACCCTTCACTACCTGTAGGGCTCTTACCAAGCTGCTGGGGAAATGAGATCATAGAATCATAGAATCATTACGGTTGGAAAAGATTTTTAAATTCATGGGAGTCCAACCATCAGCCCTGAATCATGGAATCATAGAATCATCTGGGCCGGCAGGGACCTCCAAAGGCCATCCAGTCCGACCCCCCTGCAGCCAGCAGGGACACCCCCAACTAGACCAGGTTGCCCAGGGCCTCCTCAAGCTTCACCTTGAATGTCTCTAGGGAAGGGGCCTCAACCACCTCCCTGGGCAACCTCTTCCAGTGCTCCACCACCCTCATTGGAAAGAACTTCTTCCTAAGATCCAATCTAAATCTGCACTGCCCAAACCCCCACTGACCCTCAGCACCACGTCTGCCCGGCTTTGAAATCCCTCCAGGGATGGGGACTCCACCACTGCCCTGGGATGGGATCACTTAGGGACACATCAGGAAGAAGACTCCAGGCATTGCAAACCCAAACCCATGAACCAGGAAACAACAATCACCAATTTTATACTACATTGGACAAAGCAGCTTGGGAGAAATAGATCCAGTAGGAAAAAAGTCACAATCTTGTGTTTCTAAGACTTTCAGCTTTAAAACTATTTTGAAGCAAGAGACGGAGCATTTTGAAAGGCGAGCTCACACTTTGTACGCACACAAAGCCCCAGGAATCTGATAGTAATTCTTGTCAGTTAAGTATTTTCAGCCTGAAAATCCAGGTTCAGACCACTTGCGCTGCAACAAAATACTTGTTATTTCTGTCACGTGCGGATAAACCTGAAAAACGGGGGTTCTCTAGCAGAAGTGCAAGCGGAAAGAAAATATTTGGCATTATCTGTGCTCATAGCAAGCTTTGTTGTTTTTTTTTTTTTTTCTTAGGACTTAGCTAGAAGATTTTAAACTTTGGGAAAGGTCTTGAAGGGATGGCACTGTGCCCACGGAGGGACCAGCACGGCCTTTTGTCCTGCAATTGGATTGAATGGGCTCTTGGCCTCACCCTCACCAGACAGCCCATGGTTTGGGTGCTCCAAGGTGTGTTACACCAGTACAGAGCGACGTGGTGGTGGTGATACCTTAACACCATACATCTTCACCGATTTGGGGCTGCCCAGAGACAACGGGACGGGCTCTGGATTCGGATCAGCCACATCCCACCGGCAGCAAGGGAAACCTCTCAGAGAAGGAGAGGAGTCATCACGTGAATATGTTTAAAGCTAAATCCTGGCTAATTGCTGGGAAAATGTAGCTTTCCTCGGCGTTAGTGAAAAATCTGTTATTTCGCATGTGCTAAACAGATCTTACAGGGTTTTTTTTGTTGTTGTTCTTTTTTTTTTTTAAACACTTCAGTGTCACTATTCTCTGGAAATGGGACTGAATGAACACAAGAGCGTCCCGGTGCCAGGGATTTGCCTTTCACTTGACGTGGGAAAATCTGTCTTCATTCAGCTAAATTCGTAATTTCTGAAAGTCTGCTCTCCCAAATGCATGCATATTCATACATCCAGTTTATCCTCATGTTTTAGGAAAATAACTAGAAACTAGAGTGGAAGTGATGGGGATAAAACTGAGAAAAGGGCAAGAACTGGAAAATATGAAACTAGAATTGAGCAGGGCCGGTGGTGAGGATTGGGGCCGAGCTGTTGCAAAGGCAGAGGAGCTGGTTAGGAAATGCTGCCACACATTATATGCTAGTACAAATAAAACAGGAGATTCTTATGTCTTGATCTTATTTTTTCCTTCTTTTTTTTTTTTTTTTTCCCTGCCTGCACCATTGGCCGTGGAACCCCCTGGCAGAATGTGCATCACCACATCTGTCTCCTTGTTGAGCCACTGATGCTCAGCCTCCGCTGGCAGGAAACGTTGCATAACAGGAGTGGATGAGGAGATTCAGGTGATGCCAAGGACCTAACGTGCACCATGTGTAGGGTCTGGGGAGGCTTTGCTTCAGAGCAGATCTGTCCTGGTTGTGTGGGCTGAACTCCCGCTCCTGGCAGGACCACACGAGGTTCACTCCAGGAGAGCATCCACCAGGTTTTCTTTAGTTGAGGGATTGAGCTCAAGCACTTTGGGTGCATCTGTTCCAGCATTTGACTTTGGACCAAGAGTGCAATTTTGAGGTGAACCACTTGGTTGCACTCGTGTCTTGCACCTCCCTTGGTGCTGCAGAGCGTCTGTGTGGAGCCCAGCCTGGTCTGTGAGTCCACGGGGCAACAACATGATGCCAACATGAACCTACTAGAGTGAAGACAGTTGTTTGAAGTTTCATCTAACACCACCTGCAGTAAATATTACAATTAAGGAATTAAGCACTCTGAGCAAAGCCGAAAGGGAGGCTACTCTTGCAATCTTTCCATTCCCCTCTCTCTCTCCCTTTGATATTGTTGGTCTCCCAAGAAGCAAGTGATAGAACAAGAGGAAACGGCCTCAAGTTCCACCAGGGGAGGTTTAGGATGGAGACTGGGAAAAATGTCTTTCCCGAAAGGGTTGTGGAGCCTTGGCAGAGGCTGCCCAGGGCAGTGGTGGAGTCTCCATCCCTGGAGGGGTTTCAAAGCCGGGCAGACGTGGTGCTGAGGGACATGGGTCAGGGGGGGTTTGGGCAGAGTTGGTGTCATATAAACCTATCCTGGTCACTGTTACCTTAATGCAGACATCCTTCATTGGAAGCACCGTGTTTCCCCCAGGATCCACACAGATATTTAGCTGGTTTGGCAAAACATAACCATACACATCTGACCAGTTGTTCCACCAGCTCTGCTTGCTCTCGTTGCCGCCTTCCCACCAGAGAGCTGCTGCTCCAAGACCCCCATGTCACTGTAGTGACAACCCACTGGGATGGGGAGAGACACCCTGCTCCTCTCCATTTGCTTCATTCACAGAATCACAGAATCACAGAATGCTATGGGGTTGGAAGGGACCTCTGGAGATCATCCAGTCCAACCCCCTGCCAGAGCAGGTCCACCCAGAGCAGGTCCCACAGGAACGTGTCCAGGTGGGGTTTGAATGTCTCCAGAGATGGAGACACCACCACCTCCCTGGGCAGCCTGAAATATATATATCCAAATAGAAACCAATGAAATATCTCTATGCTCTGGCCATTAGAGCATGGTGTGAATTTTCAAGAAGTTTCGCTTTGGTTTAAGGGAGTTGGGTAGAAAAAGCTTTGCTTTTTCCGTAAGACTTTTTGAAACTATGGAATTTTACCTGTTTTGCATTTCCATAAACCCGGGAAATGCCAGGCTTCCCCATGAAAGCCTTCTGGGTTCCGTGGTGGGAGTGTGCCCCTGCGGCCACATCACCAGCACCCCGGGCCAGCCGTCCCTCTGCCTCGGCAAGTGTCATCGAAACCAAAGCAGGAAAGAGTTTCAATACACTGCACCCAAATTTTGCAAAGCAGGAAGGTTTTCTCAACAGGTTCCTGAATGGCTTTTGTCCTCGCTGCTCCTGGCAACGCGACACACACACACACCTTCTGCGTGCAAGTGCTGAAAGCTGGAGTTATTTTTCAGGCAGACCTTAATTCTTTAAAATTCCAGTATCATTCTTAAACTATTGATGCTGCACTTTGCTCTTAAATGTCAGAACAAAATAAGCAATACCTGCAATTTATTCACATGACATTTCAACAATATAAGATTTTCAGATTACAAACTACGGCCCCACGTTTCTTAGGGTGTTACACCGAATGTGTAGATTTTGTGGATTTACATAATGGGTTTGTATAATGAATATTTATATAATGAAAGCATTTACATAATGACTGCAAGTTAAACGTGCACAATAAAGATTCCAGGCCAATAATTTATTTACTAAGTTAAGAATCACCTCTAAATGCACTTTATTTTTATTCCTACGAAAAGTTCGTTTTATCTCTTGTTCAAAAAAATGGAATCTGACCTCATTCAAGTAAAAGCTGCATTGATGCAAATCACGATAGCATTTCAGAATTAGTCTACATTGAATCATTTGTATTCAGAGATTTCAGTTTCTTATCTCTTAGTAGCAGCTTTGACAAACAATTTCAGAATATTCTAAATATGATTCATTAATATAATTTAGTGCTGTATTCTAGATGTGATGCTTCCATGTAAGCCTCATTAGTGCCACCGGGAATTACGGGAGAAAACTGGTAGAAATTATAAAGTGCAGATGAAGCTTATGTTTAGATAAAGGTAATTTGCTGCAGACAGAATATAAACCATTAGAGAAATCTGGCGTTTTCAAAGCACTTGCATTTTGTTTTCTAATAAATCCAGGCTTCCTGTCTGCCAGACCTGTATTTAATTGGATGGAGTGCCAGTCTGTGCACTGGAACACGCACCTGAGCACGGGCAGTGGTGCTGAAATGGAAAAATTCTTCTTGATTTGGTCGAGCAGCAGACAGAACATATTCTGTAAATCAGATGTTTGCTTCCATCCCATTTTACAAGATTTTCGAGCAAGGAAAGTTATTTGGACCCTGTGTTCTCCCACCCCGGAGAGAGTTCTGTCCTTGCACCAGGTTCCCTCACGATGCAGCCCGTGGAACACAGCTCTTGCAATGAGCTCGCCAGGCCTCAGCAGTGAGCATCTCTGCCTGGACTTCTCCTGCCCTGCCTGCAGGGCACTGTCACCCCTGTTTTTCTTCTCCAATGAGGTATTTATGGCCGTCAGACAACGATGCAAAGCGGAGGAACACAGGCTGGGGTGGGAGCAGGGGCTTGAGAAGTGGGGACAGCCTGAAAGGAGAGGGCTGGACTGGATGATCTCAGAGGTCCTTTCCAACCATCAAGATTCTGTGATTCTGTGGCTCTGGGGGTCCTGTACCTGATGGGGGTAAAGGAGATGGATCCAGACTCTCCTCAAGAGGTGCTGGTGAGGACAAGAGGCCACAGGTTCCCACTGAGACACAGGAGATCCCATCTAAATGCAAAAAAAAGCTTTTCTACTCTGAGTGTGATGACACACTGGGACAGGTTCCCAGACAGGCTGTGGCATCTCCATCCTTGGAGATATCCAAACCCAGCTGGACGTGTTCAGAGCTGGGGTTGGACCAGCTGACCTCCAGAGGTCCCTGCCCACCTCAGACAGTCTCTGCTTCAGTTCTGTGATTTTCCTCTATTTTAAGCGTCAAATTTGTTAGGCCCGTGTTTTGTGTTTCATCTAACCTACTGCTCCCTGGTGAGAGAGTCAGGGATGTGGCCAAACCAATCCAACAAGTTGCCCTTCCCCAAAGACAATCCTGAAAGGAGAAAATGTTTGGGATTTGCAAGATTATCCCCCAGGATAGGGTATCCCCCAGCCACTTGGTCAAGATGCTCCAGCAGAGAGGAGGAAATAAGGAGCATTTGGTAAAGGCACGATGATGCTCTCTCCTCGGGGTCTGGAAAGGGCTGAGAAGACAGAACGGAGCAGGTATTGGGGAAGGGAAAACAAGAACTGGCTGTAACTACCTGCCCTTAAATCTTCGGGGGTGAGAAACCCCCCCCATCTGCCCCCGACACCCCGCCGTTCGCTGTGCTCGGCGCTCGGCAAGAGCATCGTGGTGGCACCATGAGCCCTTTGATTGACTCTCCCTGCACCACGGCATCCTTGATTAGCCTTTTCCTCAAATTTCACTTTCAGTTCTCACCGTGGTAAAACGTAATGGCTCTGCAGCCCGAGGATGATGTTTTTTCCTCTCAAGTCCCCATTCTCAGCCCTTTGGTCAAGATACAAAATCAGTGGGTCCCACTGAAAGCCCTCGTGATTACATGCACTAATTTTGTCTGAATTCAAGATGAGGAGGATGTAATTCCAGGCCCCTTCTCCAGCCAGAGTGCACTCCTTTTCTGCTCTTTTTCCTCTCCAGGAGAATTGTAACAGCTCCTTTCTGTAGACAATCTAATGCCTTAAGCTATTACTCTAAAGTATCACCACGGTTTCCAATAAAATTTTATTTGACATTTAGTTAAAATCCATTTTCTGCTACAACTGAATTTTTTTCCCGAGTCCCCTTGATGGGCACTTCAAGCAAAATTCATTGTCATTGTCTTAAAGGTCAAAAGTTGGTGGTTTTTCCCCTCAGATCCTGCTTTGTAAAGCAAACTGTTACTCGGGATGACGAGACGCCGGGTAAGCTGTGACAGTCCATGAAACTGCTCTTCCCCGCAATTACATGGATTTCATAAAAGTTGTGTGAGCAAAACAGAAAGACCTTCACTGCAAAATCAATTATCATTGTAGAGTCCCTGTGAAAGAACCAGTGCAATACTAGTATTGCTGGCAAGAGTTGGAACAGGGAGTATTTCCTTTCAGCAACACAAAACCCACCCTGCTTTGATCCCCCCAATCAGCCAGCACAGAGATGCCCAGGTGCCTGCAAATTTAGCTAAAAGTTTTCCTTCAAATATCTTATGAGGAATTAAAAGTCTAATGGAACTATTACATGGAATACTATGCCTTTAGGGGACATTTTGCTTGCATTTTTTATACATATAATTTAATTTGTTCAATAAAACCATTCTAATAAACCATGCTGTGTCATGGAATAATCATTCAATGGTAGACACATTAAAATAAACCTATTGCACGATGTGTTAATGTTTTTAACTTTCACTCCCACTTCTAGAGAGCCCTGTGTGTTCTCGATTACTTCCTTGTTTTGCTGTTAATTGGAATTGTTTGGTGCCTGCAGCCGGTTAAAATGAACTTAAAAATATACTGATATTTAGGGCGCCTTCGTTTCTACATTCCCATGTTGCTCCATCATTATTTATTTATTTCTTTATTTATTTATAGCAGAAAGCTGTGGGCAGCAGGGGTGCTTACCGGAGGGAGAGATGTGCCTCCAGGAGATGGAAGGCTCTGGCTTCCCCGTGGCCAGGCACACCAGCGTCACGTTGCTCCCCTCGTTCACAACGATGTCACTCGAGATGCGGAATATCTTGGGAGAAACTGGAAGGAAAGAAGGAGGAGGTTGTAAGGGAGAGCTGGGATACCCACATCGCCATGGCTGATAGGAACACGGGCGGCTGGTGAAATATAACCATGCAAAACCCCTGTTTGGCTGCGACCGCACCTATTTCCATCACCTTTGCAGAAGCTCAGCCACGGATTCCAAATGGTACGAGGAAGAAAGCAGCAATTTCCTCTGTTTTGTGCAGGGCAGGCATTGTTAGCGAGTTCCCACCCAACTGCTAATGATGGGTGCCCTTGTTTAAGAGAAGGTTGAGTTTGCTCATCACGTCCGTTGAAAAGAAGAAGAAATTAAAGGTTTCTTGTACTTTTGAAAATAATGATACTTATCACATAGAATGGAATCATGGAGTTACTTTGATTGGAAGAGACCTGTAAGATCATCAAGCCCAACCATTAACCCAGCACTGCCAAGTTACCGCTAAACCACGTCCCTCTACTCTGTGTGTACCTGGAGAGTTCTATCTGAAGACTAAAATAGATTTATTTGGGCTTTAGGCTTGCAGTAGCAACATGGCTAAGAAAAAATAAGCTAGATTTTTTTTTTTCTTTCATTTCATCAGCAGAATTCTTCACTAAACTCCATTTTCTGTGCTATTTATACATTTGGGCATAAGGGAACAGAGTTCCACATGGATGAAAAATGATGGAAAGCCATTAAGGGAATACTTTATTTCTCATGATGTTACACAGGGAGCAAAGGAACTCAGGGTCCCAGCAAGGAAGGCAGGAGCTCTGGATTTCAGAATGAATCTTTCTTTCTAAAGAAATACATTATTTCTTTACATGTCTCTTCATTACATTTGGTGTAGATATCAAATCAATGCGGTAACAAGGCATATCCTATTCTCTATATGATAAATAACAAATTTTGTACAAGTATCAGTAAAGGATGCAGATTGTACATCTGGGTGTTTGGGAGCCTTCTTTAATGACTCCTTTAAAATTAAAATGCTCTACAAGGTAAATGGTACCAATAAAATGAGGAAAAAAGAGGTTATGATCTTCCATTTTTCTAACCCAACCGGAGCTTTACTCTCCTGAATCTCACAGTCTTGTCTCATTGATTTGCTCCAATTTATCACAGCCAAAGCCCCACAGGCACCTTTGCAACCTGGAATGCGTTATTAGCATCCCTCCAATGTACTTCTTTAAAGCACAGACCTTTTTTCACGTGCACAGACTGGTTTTGTGTGCTTTGGGATCTCCACCTGCAGATGTTCTCCAGCCCTTTCCCTGGGCCAGTGACTGAAGGTGTTTCAGTCAGAGAAAGGAGTTGGGGTCAGACAGACTTCAAAAAGCTGGAAATCCTCAGTGCTTGCTTGTGGCTATGCATTTTTGAGCTAAGTAAATTAAAAGTCTATGTAGAGTATTATTAATTAGCAGAGAAACATTATCTTTAGGGAAGACAGAGACCTGGGGAAGGCTGACCCTCCCCTAATTCCTAAAGCAGTGCAGGTCACTATTCCCAGCCTTTGAAGTTCAAGCAGGTTTACACAGCCACTCCAACAGAGAAATTCTTCTGAATTTGGTGCAGTCTGACTCACAAAGGTGACAATCACAGAATCAAATCACAGAATCATAGACTGGTTAGAGTTGGAAGGAGCCTTAAAGATCAATCCACTCTTCGCTATCTCACACGGTGGCTACAGAGCATTTTTAGGAACTGAAACATACAGAAGAATTATTTCCATGTCGAGGGATAATTTATTAACCAGATTTGTTGGCAGATCCCTGCAATGAACCCACTACTCTGTGTCCTCCTGAAGAAGTCCTTGAGGAGTTCATGGACACCCTGCACCAGCTATGCCATGGCATGACCCTTCCTTGGGGTCCCCCATGCCGTGAAACGAGGTGTTGGAAACACAGGTCTCCCCCACTGCTCCTTCCCAGCCCCAGGTAAATATCGTGAACGTTACAGCTTGGCAATAGACAAAATATTGAAAGGAATTCTTATTTCTGTGTATAGAGTATGAAAAATAAATCTACTTCCTAAAGACAGCTGGCGAGGGATCACCCTATTTGAAATGGAGAAATCCATGCCATACACATACACAATGTATGGCATACACAGTGGCTTTAATCAGCTACAGTATTTTAAAAATATATTCCTAAATCTGAGCTGCTTATTTCTTTATCCTTCAAGAACAAACACACTTCCAGAAAGTCCAGTGAAGGCATCAAATATCTCAAAACAGTTCTTTTCACAAGTAAATATATACAATTGGCTGATGCAATATCTGTTTGGAACTGTGGAAATACCTTCCAGATTAAGTAAATGTTACGGGGTAAGATTTCCAACAGCATTAAACTTCTTATTCCAGGTTCTGCACCTTTGCAGGTAGAAAAACAGTGATTTGCTCATAGTTTGGCGTTAACGAAGCAGCACCATCGCAGGATTTTTCACAGCTACCACCTAAAGCTGTTTATCCAGGTGATTTTTATTTGCCTTAAACTTGTCACTACACACAGAAGATGTGGCTGGACCCTGCTGTGCTGCCACGATGGCATCCCAGTGCCCAGAACAAATTATAGCAAGTTAGAGGAGGTCTCCTGGTGCTGTGCCGGGGTCAGGGTCACGCTTAGTCTGGCCTCTTCCCTGCATCCATGACCCGAAAATGGGTGGATGAAAGGTCCACTCATGATCCAGTGGTCTGATTTAACTAGTGTGACTGATAAAACCACTTTAGAAAGATGATACCATTAATTTCAGTGGGAATGAGGAGCACTTGGCATGCTCTACTGCTGGTCCTTCAGCACAGCTACTGAAGGTCCTGTGGGCAGAGCACCACAAGGGTCCAGCAGAAAAGCTGGATCATAGAAGCAATTGTAATCAAATTTCCAAAAAATACAAATTTCCAAAGAAAATGCAGTGGCAGTCCTGCCATAGGCAGGGATCTAGAATTGAAGCAACAAGATTTTATTCAGTTCACACAGAGAGAGAAAATTTCTTTTCCAAGACAAAGATCAACACGTTCCACTCTCTGATGCTTAATGCAGGCGTCCTCTTCGCCTTCCTCTGCCTTCACTCATAAGGTTTTATTTCCTCTCTCTCACTCGCCTCCTTTCCAAGCATCCTCACAAAAATTAGCACTTTTTCCCTAACGCTCAGGATCCCAGCCCTGGGTTTCCTCCTGCAGGTCCCGCTCTCTCCCTCTCCTCCCTGTTTTAGGAGGACTTTGGCTGTCAGTCTCACCCTCCCTGTTCTAGGTTTTGCCTGCCATGTTCAACCCCCCAAACCTGTAGTATTTTGTTAAATATTTTAATTTTGTATGTTCCAATGGTAAAGCCATTTGCAAATCCTTCCCTGGTGATTCTCTATGTAACCCACGGTTACAGAGCACAGAATTTAACATGAACGAAATTCAAGCATATCACCAGATTTGAGCAATATATGGCTGGAGGGGGCCCTCGGATAATTTAGCCTGAGCTCAGATAGTCACGGGCTGTAGAAATTTTCCCAGAAGCCTGACTCAAATACATGCTTTAAAGAGCTGTCCGGTCTTATCCTGGCCATCCCAGGTGGTGCTCGCCCTGCCACGTCTGGTGAGCACTTCCAGTGACTAAATACCCCCTTGCTGCCAGGAAATAGCATCTTAGTTCCAAATTGCAGTCCACAGAATTCAGCTTTCAGAAATCAGATCTTATTATGTTTCTGTCTGCAAGACTGAACATTCCCCTTGCTATCCAGTATCTTTTCTATGACTAAGGACTCCTACGTGATAAATGACCTCTTCATCTTTCTCTGTAGATGGTTTGAGCACCACGAGCTTAATTTCTGTAAGGCTTCCCAGGTAATAGTTGTTTCTCACTTTTGAGGAATATCCAAATAATCCTGTAATGAAGGCATAATAGCCCAGCAAGAGCCTGACCAGTGCTGTTTGCAGAGGTAAACCCACTACTTTATCTCGGCTTTGTCTCCTCTTTCCCTGTGCAGCTATCACTGCCCAGGCCATTATTCCAGTTATCCCTTCAGTTCCTCCTGTGGTGGCAGCATGGGACTGGAGGGAAGGAGAGGGCAGGAGGCGCTGGTGGAATGAGGATGGTTTTCTGCATGGATCTCCTGCCCGGTGAAGAACACCAGTCATCACGTATGCTGACAGAGTGACACAAATACCCAGAGGGCCCTGTCGGTCCCACTGGACACCACCTGTGACTTCCTCCTGAGCAGCACTATGGGAACCTCCTCTTAAATTCCTCCTTAAAATTGCATATTTTGGCCATAAAAACTGGTGTTCCCAGCAGGAGGAGGGAGAGCAGCAGCGCTAGGTTGATGGTTGCACCCAATGATCTTAAAAGTCCCTTCCAACCCAGATGATTCTAATTCTACCTCATGGCAGCTCCAACCCAGAGCATTCTGTGATTCCAATTCGTAGCAGCTCTGTTGACTTTCCTGAACCAAATATCCCCACCAGTGCCTGACAGAGACCTGCTTTGTCACCGGGCAGTTCAGAGGAGCAGTTTTGTTTGACTGGATCCACCGTGTCCCCGAAGCCTGACTGACTGATGCTAATAAGAATTGAGTCTCTGGCTCCTACTTGTTCCTGGGGGTCAGAATTACGTGTGCCATTGTTTTGTCTTGAGTCCGGAGTTCATTGCAGGGGCTTGTTTCTCATATTCAAGAGCTGGAATTACATTCTGGGTTACATCCATGAGTACATCAATGATGCAGCACAGTAAAGCCCACCAGTGTAGTGGGAATGACTGTGGGCTACAGATGCTTTTCCAGATGCTGTTGCTTTTTGAACACGGGAAAGGATGCCTTATTTTCACCACAATTTACAATTACCAGGTAAATAATCTGGAGCCTCAACATAAGTGCATGCAGCTTTAAGGGCAGGTTTAGATTAGACATTAGGAATAAGTTCTTTCCAATGAGGGTGGTGGAGCACTGGAAGAGGTTGCCCAGGGAGGTGGT
>JAOQGH010000004.1:33522082-33534614 GCA_025769975.1 Gallinago jamesoni
GAGGGTGGTGGAGCACTGGAAGAGGTCGCCCAGGGAGGTGGTTGAGGCCCCTTCCCTGGAGACATTCAAGGGGAGGCTCGAGGAGGCCCTGGGCAACCTGATCTAGTTGGGGGTGTCCCTGTGACTGCGGGGGGGGTCGGACTAGATGACTTTTGGAGGTCCCTGCCGGCCCAGATGATTCTATGATTCTATGATTCTATGATCTTGTTTCATAAAGTACATGCTGCCTTACTCTTCCCCCCATCGAAATGTCCAGCCAAGGTCTATGTAGTACCAAGATTACACCAGATGTGGCTGGAGACACAGCTCTGTTTCTTCCAAAGGATGAAGGTGATGACAAGTTATGAACTACACTTTTTTTTTTTACAGTAACACAATAAATCACATGGTAGCCAACTGCCTTTTCAGATTATAAAGTAATCAATCCCAACTTACATACGGAACGTAGCCCATCCCAATAGAACATACAAAAGCTGTGAGAGGAATTGGGTTGCACGTTCGGAAGCGTGATGTTTGACAGGAGAGATTTTACCACCAGGCACTAAGGAATCACCTGCTTCATCCCTCCCAGGCGTTGCAGCAGAGCTGCTCTGCTCATACTGCCTCAGCCCAAGCCCTGTGTGCTGGCTTTTCAATAAAGAGCGACTTTTTTTGGTGAAAGAGAGGGATTATATAGCTTCTTTCCCAGAATCCCCAATACCCTTAGGTTCAGAGGAAATTGGCACAAACTTGAGTATAAGAAGTTCCACCTAAACATGAGGAGGAACTTCTTTCCTGTGAGAGTGGCAGAGCCCTGGAAGAGGCTGCCCAGAGAGGTGGTGGGGTCTCTTTCTCTGGAGACATTCCAAACCCACCTGGACAAGTTCCTGTGGGACCTGCTTTGGGTAGACCCACTCCGGTGGGGGGGTTGGACTAGATGATCTCCAGAGGTCCCTTCAAAACCCATATCATTCTATGATTCTTCATGCAGGTGCTGGGCGGCACCCCCACCTCTCCGCAATGAAAACCTGCCTTTTTTCCTAATTAAAATTTCAACTGACCGTTTCTGTGGAGTCGTTGACCAACCCAGCCCAACACGCTGCCCTGTCCGAGCTCAGGAGATGCTGCTGGAGGTCCCAGCCCCAGCGGCGCAAGAGATGCTCATGGCAAAGTGCCCCGGTCTGCTGTGGTTCAGCCTTCAAACACAGATTTATAAAAGCCACACAAGCCTCTAGAGGCAACGTCCTGCCCTCCAGAGCACACAAGAACCCTCCGAGCACCAGGGGCTGGGCAGCTGGGGGTCCCTGCATTGGGGGGGAGGGGACGACAAATCAGCACCACCAATTCTCTCCCTGCAGTTCTTTGGAGCCTACGGGACCAGTTGTACCTTGTTCCCCCATCCATTATGTCCAAAATATGCAACAGCTTATATCATTTTTAAACCTACAATATTGTACAACACCATTTACACTATCTATAGCTCTAGGGCTATAAACACAGATGGTCTGTTGCATCTGTATTAGGGACTGAGGACACGAGGACACGAGGTCCCCACAGACAAACCCTCTCCGGACTGTGCCAAAGACTGGAAAGTCTGCCCCAAAAGAAGTGTGTGCACTTTTGCTGCTTTTTGAGGCTTATCCTCAGGAATTTTGCAGTCTTTCCAAGTGAGGATTTGAACTGTGGCACGGCAGAAGATGTAGAACCTTCCCTTCTTACAGAGTGCAGATTAAGTGATTTTCTCTTAAGTACACGCTTTGTTCATTCTCTAATTGACTGGGCTCTTCTTTAATCTAGGTTTTTATAGTGGGGAAATTTAATTAAAATTGAGGAGAAGATGTTCGTAAGTCTTATTACAATGACACTGACCAGGTCGCATCGTCTATGCATTTCCAAAACAGAATGAGAAAATAAATGAATAGAAGCCATACATTAACTAAAATAACACACAAGCAGAGAAGTATAATGCTGTATAATGTATAAGAGAAGTATAATGCTGTATAATGTAATTCTGTAAAATTATGGAAATGCTACAACATCATCTGGTACTCACGAAAAATTGTAGATTTTATTTTTATTAATGATTTCCTAGGGAGGTCTTCTTTCCCATGGTAGAAATTGGTTTGTAGAGTAAGTGTTTCTGGAACCTCACAGTTTAAGACAAATACTGATTTCTGGTATGTTGTTAGGCTGCTATTTTTTCTGCTATTTACTGACTGTTAGGGATCATTACATTCAGATCACTAAAATCAGTGGAATTTATTAATTATGCCTAGAATATATATGCATAATCACAACAGAAAGTTAATATTTAATAAGAATTAGAAAATGTTTATTTTGCCTGCATGCTTCTTATGATACCTCTAAAGGCTCTGATCTACGAGCAGATTTAGCTTTTAATATCTGCTATTCTGAGCTTCGAGTGCAGATTAAATCCACTGCAGAGCTACTCTCCATTTCAACAACTACAGTCTTTCACCCATCCCACATGGCAACCGTGAAGGTCAGGAAAAAAAAATAATTAAATATAGCAACGAATAAACATTTACGCAGTATGTGGATTACAGAAACGCATAAGGAACAAGATAACAAGCCAGGATGAAAAAGAAATTAAAATCCCAAGTAAATTTTGTACGAGGATGCGGAATGAAAATCTGACATTTTTCCTTGAAATGCTTTTAAATGAATAACTTCCCATTTAGGACATGTTATATATGCTGTTTGTAGAAATTAAATAGAGGAGGTGAACACAACTATCTGCTTTCTATGGTTCTATTAAAAGTGACCAGCTGTGGGGACAGCGAGGACAGAGCCAGGAGCCGGGGAGGTTGGGGGGGGGCGGGGGGTGAGTGTCCCAAAGGGGAAACCCACCTGATGGGCTGATCTTCCGATTAAATATTTGGAGTGTTCTGGGATCAATTCCCCGTTTGCTAATTTCAAATGAAAGTGTTGCCCCAACCACATGAAATACTAACAGCACTTGAGACTTTGGTCATTTTCTGGGAGGCAAAATAAATCAAAATCAAAGCCAAAGGTCGTTGTTATTTAAAACAAATAGGAAAAAAAAAAATAATTATTTTTTGTTTTGCTGATGAAATTTAAAGTGAAGCTAAATGTTTTGAAAAAATATTTACATTTCAGCGAAGCTCCATTTTCTGTTCAGAAAGCCGTCTGTGAAATTTCATTAATTGAGAGAAAAATAAGGAGCAAAAAAGGAACATGGAGGAACAAATTATAACTCAGCCCCCGCACCGTGACACCCCCAGTGTCACAGTGTGATCCTGACGTGCAAACCCAGCCTTCCGCAGTTTTAAATCCCCACCATCCCCTTCCTTCTTACACCTGGATGAAGGCATTCTCTGAAAGGTTTCCGTAAAAGACCAACAACAGGAAAATTTCAGCATTTTCCATTATTTTCCTTCTCCAATTCTTTGCTGAGAACAGTTACTGTGCTCCGCTTTAATAAGCAATTTGTCAATATTACAGGACAGCGAAAAAAACAGGGAACATACTCAAAAAAGTTGTTTACTTGGTTGGTTTGCAGAGAGTTTTGTTTAAATATTCACCAAAGCTTATACCCAGTACGGCGTTAAACGAATTAATCACCTTTATTGGAAGTGCACACCAATAGAGTGGGGCACGAGGGACACGGCGACATGTTTACTTTCCCCTGGGCTGTTTATCACAGAGAGAAATAAATTTCTTTCTGTTTCTAAAAGCAATTAAAACAAATGGCATGAGAATGAATTTCAGGCAAACCTTAACGGGGAGCTTCTCAAAAAACTAATGTGCAATAATAACGATAACCTTAATGACAAGAAGAGTAATTTTATTCCACCATGATGCCACCAAGGTGGAACCAGCCCATCGGCTCCAGACCAGCTCGTAGGTGACAACCACCTGTGTCCTTGAAGACAAATCAAATGGAGGTGTGAGGTGTTTGCCATCAGGAAGGACCCCCCTGAAATCTCCACAAAGCTGGCTGGGAGCTGCAGAACGCTGCCAAAATGGGTTTTTACCCTCACAGTGGGCTTTGGCCCTGTGCCCCCCACCCAGTCTGGGTGTCCCTGAGGGTCACCCAAGGGTGTGATGAGCTGAGTCACTGGCAGTGTTGGCGTGGGAAGGACTGTTCACGGTGTACAGAGGGGTTCATAAAGCACTGGAGACTCCTCAATGATAATAAAAAGGTCGATCTCAACATAATTTGTGACCATGAGCAGTCAGGAAACTCTGTGAGCTGCACTCACAGCCAAAAATCTAAAAAAAGAGCTCAGAACATGAGGACATTATTATTTTCTTTTAATTTCCTCATCAGAAGTTTCTCTCTGGCATTTGGGAGCTGATGACCCTCTGATCCCACCAACCTGCTGGATCCCAAAAGGCTCCTGACCCCCACACAGCCCTTCCCATCCCACCAGCAGCGTGGGACCCATGCAGCTCCAGGCACGTCCTTAGAGAAGGTGGTGGAGACACCACGCTCCTCCTCCCACCAACACACGCCACCCCTTGGCAAGGGGCACTAATACCGTGGACATCTCCAGATCTTCCTAGAGACAGTTTTTTAATATATAGTATTTTTTCCATGTACAAAAAGGTTTTGTAATATTTTCTGTTCATCTACCTTCTAAAATTAAAAAAAAAATGATGGCAATTTAGCTGTGAAAATGCAAGATATGTGGTTGGGGGCTTTCTTTGAGTTGTTTATCAGAGATAAACACTCAGGTCCCGACTTGGGCTAATAAACTCCACCAATTCATGCCAGAAGAAGGCGGCAGCAAGTCCCTGGCTCGGTTCCCCAGCACAGGCTGTGGTGGCCAACGGTGGCCATGGGCAGCAGAATGACCACCCGAGGCTTCTCCCCCCATTGGCAAGGGAACAACTTGCCCTCAGCAGGCAGAGATGCTGCATTTCCCCACGGGGGCCACCACCAGCTGCATCTCCGAACCCCACACTGCCATAACGAGAGGTTGGGGGCCCCCGTGACCCCAGTTGTCTGCTCTAGATGCTGATAAATATACACCAATTTCTCTCTGCAGGCACAATAATTTATCGCTTTGCTTTCCTAATATGCATATTGATTTCATTAGCTTGTATAATATCTAGAAATCACTAACACGACACAAGAAATAGATTATTGTTCTTCTTTTTATGGCTTGGACATAATAATTAGTTTTTATGACAAATACACAGAAAAATTAAAATGTGCTTATGAGGGTTATTAAAACCAGTGATGAACTCCATTTGCCACTAATTGAGAATCTATACGACTTTTCAGTTTGCAATCATCAGATCTCCCAGCATCTGGAAAACCTTCCCCTTTACAAATGGGTCTGTTTTCTAAAAGTTTTCATAGATTTTAGCACATGCACTTGCATAAAGATATCTTGTAAAAAAAAACCCTGATTTCATATTCTTTCCCACTCTTATTCTTCCCATTTTAATCAGAAGGACGAAGACACAACTGTAACACTCAAATGTGGGGAAAAAAAATAAAGAAATAAAAAGGACAGTTAATAAAAGGAAAGTTTTTATGGGAAAAAAAATAATTTTCAGATTGAAATGTGGTTATTAGGAATAAGTAATAGGTTTGAATATGTGGCTGGGAAGAGGGGAACTGCATTAACAGCCAGCGGGGTCTTCAACGGGCCACCCCACCATCTGTGGAGCTCATCAATCCCCATCGCCAAGCAACAAAAAAAGTCATAATATTGCCAAACGCAAATCGCTGTGACCACGGCGAGGTGTATTCATTAGCAGAAACAGATGTAACTTATTTCCAGGAGATTACGCTGGCTGATATCCCGCACAGCACTTAATGCTGCTAATCCAGCCCCGGGGCTAATTAAGCGGGGAGGTGGGTTTGTGCTGGAGAAGCTTCATCCCTTGCTCTTGACACGCCCCCCCCCATCCCAGCTGTAAACCCAGCCCCGCTCCCCCGTGCTCTGGGAGAAGTTTCGTGTAGAAAGGAGAAGAAGACAAATATTTGTGCCCCCCACCCTGAAAACGGGAGGATTGTGAAGAATCCCCTGGAAGGCTGGGCTTTGGGCAAGGTTACTATAGTGAACCAAAGTCAGAGTGCTACAATGCAAAATTCGTAAGTCATCATAAATCAGTGTGCTTTGAGTGCTCCAAGAAACAAGGAGCTATTTCACTGCCTTAAAAAGCTCTTAATTTTGTCAAGATTTTAAAATTATTTATAGCTACATAAATCCTCCGCCTCTCCGGCAAACACGCACACCATTTTCCTCCCCAGACCTGTAAACAATTTTGATCCCCTACACACCTCTAAATGCCACATCTAAAATACCTTATTTTAAAGTAAAAAAGAAAAAAAAAAAACCAACAAAATGGTTTTTATAGTTGAACATATTGCACCATAATACCTATCATAAAAAAGATAATTGTGCTTTTTAGCACACTGCTCCATTTTTACATACCTTTTTTTTTTTTTTCCAAAATGCATTAGGATTGCCACACAAAAAATATTATTATGTTCTCCTCTGCTCAGCCCTGGTAAAACACATCTGGAGGGCTGGGTCCAGGGCTGGGTCCCCTGGAGAAGAGAAGCCCAGAGGGAGCAGAGCAAGTCCAGGAGAGGACCAGGAAGGTGATGAAGGGCCTGGAGCATCTCTGTTCCCAGGAGAGGCTGGGAGGGCTGGGGCTGCCCACCCCAAAAGGAGGGAGCTTGGGCTCTAGCTGAGGTTCTCATCAAGCAGGAGTAGATGAGCAAGAGTAAATCAACAGCAGAGACTTCAGTTTGTATGCAGTTCCTTGAGTTTAAAACAGAACCTCAGTTGCTGCATTTGAAAGGGTCTGGGTTTCAGAGAAGAAACCCTTTGCGGTTGATGAAGTCACATCCCAAATCCCCAGCTTGAGGCAAGGGCAAATAAGGTTTTCCTTTGGGAAGGAAGCTCCTTGAAAGCCAGAATAAGTGGAAATTGCAAGTTACAGCAAAATAAAAGTTCAGAATATTCAAGTTGTATTCATCTTTGGAGCCCATTAATTGCCCCCCTGCCCAGCAACTAAACCTGCTGCTCCTAAACCCTGACGCCTATGAACTGAGCTGCTGGGCCAGTCCTGACCAGTGGCCACCAGTCCAGACCAAACCACAGCAGCATCTCAGCTCCTTGGGGATGCTGAAAGGAGTTAATGGCAGGAAGAGTCTGCACTCCTTGGGGCGTTTTAGGCATGTGGTTCTGGTGTCACCCCAAGGGCAGCTCACAGATTGTCAGACCTGGTGCCAGGCGTGACCCCAGACCATGGGAGGGTCTCAGAAGGTGGCAGGGCTGGCTCACACGGAAAGCCCAAGGACCTCCTTCCCTCCTGCACCCACCACGGTCGATTTAAGCGTTCATGAATGCATAAAAATGCAAGTAAGCCTTTAGAAGCCTTTCCATCTAGCATCGTTTGTTGTTGAGATGAAGCCCCTTTCTTGTACTCAAATAATGCACAAAGATAACCCCCAGACATTTTAGTGTTTAACAAAATTCAGTATCATGGGCTCAATATTTAGTGAGTTGTAAAACACCCTCCAAAACATATATGATTTTTAGAGTATAGCTAATACAGTTTTTAAACCAGTAGAGTAAACAGTACAAAGAAGCATAAATAAAGCCTGTGCTGGTGTGGCACAAACCTTCATTTACCTGGCAATCAGTCACCAACTGGGAAAACTGAGACTGGTTTTTTTTTTTTTTCCTTTTTTGCATTTCCATGATTAGTTCTTTAACAGCAGTTTGATTGAGGAGCTTTGCCTAAAGGTCCCCACCTCTTGCTTATTAAACACACTTTTTGTCTTGTGCACGGGGAGCATTGGCACTCTGGTTCTGATAAAATAAATTATGGGTGGGCTGGGAAGAAAAATGGCTATATCTTGACTCATCATTTATTTCCAATTCATGTCAGTGCTAAAGCATGAGGAAAACCTCATGAAAGCAGTACTTTTATAAGTTTTTGATTAATCTCTTTTCCTCTTACCTATCACTAGCAGTATAGCCCTAATTTGTATAAACTGATGTAATATCCCTTACATTTTAACTAGAAATTTATTATTGGGTGTTATCTGTTATCAGCAATCAATTTATTTCAGACTGACTTGAATATCAGCGTTAAATGATAGAAAATAGACCCACATCACCACGGGAACCTGCTAATGCAGAATTGGAAGGAAAAAATCAAGCAAAAAAAGTGTAAGCAAGAATTCCATGTGTTGTATCCACTGAGTTTCTACCAACAGCACCTGCACCCTGGAGTCACGGGGGCAGGGGGGGTCTCCTGGAAGAGGACATGGGCCAGTTGAAGGCTGGCACGGCTGGATTCACACCTGCCAGATTTTCACAGAATCACAGAATCAAAGAATCTTCATGGTTGGAAGGGACCTTTGAGATCATCGAGTCCAACCACAAAAAAACCCAAAAACCCCCAAGAAACCTGAAAACCCCAAATCACCCATAAACAGAGACAAGCCAACAATCTCAGGCACTAGAGCATGCCCTGAAGAGCCATGTCTACATGTTTCTTGAATCCCTCCAGGGATGGAGACTCCAACACCTTCCTGGGCAGGCTGTTCCAGTGCCTGACCACCTTCTCGTGAAAGTCATTCTTCCTGATATCTAATCTAAACCCTCCCTGCCCCAACTTCAGACCATTTCCTTGGTCCTGTCATTATTCCCTTGGGAGAAGAGGCCAACCCCCACCTCTCTATCCCCTCCTTTCAGGCAGTTGTAGAGGGCAATGAGGTCCCCCCTCAGCCTCCTCTTCTCCAAGCTAAACCTGCCCTAACCCATTCATCTCAGCACAGAAATACCGGCCTTTTCCTGCTCTCCTTGTGGCGGCGTCACTTCCCAAAGGAGGGATGGAGAAGTGTCTCCAGGGGTGGTGCTCCTGGAAGGACCCCCTGGGCCTGAACCCTGGTGTTCCCGCAGGAGGGGGGCAGCTGAGACCCCGAGTGTCCCCCCGCCTCCAGAGCCCGCTGTGGGCGCAGGCTGGTGGGCACAATTTGTGATGATGCCGAAAGTTCTTGGAAAGGCGAACACGACGGCTCTCTTTCTTCCAAGCCAATCGAAGGGTCTTCATCTCTTACCTGCAGTTATTTTGTCATGCAACCATTTTTTCCATCAATGAAGAAGCAGAGTCTCTGCAGATAATCATTCTTCAATTTCTGATGCCATAGATTTTCCCTATTTTCTGTGACTCATATTGTTCACTCGGTAAATGCCGAGAGAAGGGAGAGGACGAGCGCTTGTTCTCTCTGCAGCCCTTTCATCACTCTCCTGCATTTTTTCATTACTGTACTCAATTTATCACTGAGAAAATACAGAAATAGAAAAGCCATATTCTTTGCCTCGAGATGGATTTGTTATCAGCGGTTTGATGCTTTTTGTAAAGCAGAAGAAATGTAGAAAATAAAATTGCCATTTCTGTTAATTGATTTGCAAAAATCTGGTTTTGAATCAGAAAAAGCTTACTGAACCAAAAATCTAGCTATTTTATTTTTCCCTCAAAGCTTTCCATCTTTTTCTCTCTGCTGATTTTGGCTGAATACATTTTCCTGTAACTCCAGCACATCTGGGCGGTGGGGTTTTTTTAACCACAATTTCAGCAAGCGAAGAGCAATTAGGTGCTTTTTCATTGACTATCTAATTATCATTCTTAACTTTTTTAAGTGCAACTGAAATTGGTTAAAATGAAAAGCAAATCACTTCATTTACAAAAAAAAAACAAAAACAAAACCCACCTGATTCTCACTACTAATAGCACTGTAATGGGATGGTGCACTGTCCTGTCTTTCTGCTATGAAAGACTGGAAGAAAAGTAAATGAGAAAAACCTGTTTCTGGGGGGCATGAAGTCCCCAAAGCAATGACGTCCCATAGCAGGGCACACACAGGTGCTCCAGCTTCAGGAAGAATCCCTCACCCCAAATAAAGATTGGCAGAGTTCCTCCCACTCTGGGCAGAAAAAAAAAAAAAACAAAAAAAGAATTATTTTATTTGGAAAAGCTTTCAGCCATATCACAAACTACCTGCAGTAAGCGATGTTCTTCAATCAAACTGCTGCTAAGGATTTAATCATGTAAATGTAACAAAACAAAACAACAAAAAAAAAGGAAGATAAAAGAAGCAATAACCTACTGGCTAAAACTAAATTTTTCCCAGTTGGTGACTGATTGCTGTCTGAGTAAAAGGTCTGAGCCACAGCCTATATTCTATTTTAGATGCATTGTTTAAGCTAATTTAGCACACACTGGTATCAAAGTACTCTGAAAAATCAGGGATTTTTTTCTGTGTATCTTACAGACCGCTAAATACGGGATTTATTTAATTATTTCCTAGGCAAATTACATTAAATTTACTTTTTGTTTTGATTCTGAGAAGGATTCTTCTCTGTTTCAGATCCTCCTGCACGTCCATCCCAACAACCCCAACCCTCTTCTGGTGCGGGAGACTCACGTCCTGCCCAGGAAACACTTCCCTGTAAGAACTAAACACAATTTTGGGAGGGATTCTGGGGACTGTTATCTCACACAATGCAAAAGTCTTACACGCAGAAGCAGTGACATTGTTAGATTAATGAAGTTATTCCAATTCATTAAAAATGTAAACAAAGGTTATAAACAAAGGCTGGTTTTGAAGATCCTTTCCAATTTAGTGAATTCAAATATTTAGTATGTCCACACCTGCAATATAATGTGATTTTAATGGTATGTTGTAACAGAAAAGAGGTACTCCCACAAAAGAAGACTGATTAAAAAGATGAAAATGGGCAAAGGTCAAGATACTGCAACATTTAATCTTGTTAAAAAAATGATCCCTCCATATTAATTTTATATGCCAGCATTTCAGGGGCATGATCACTAGGAAAAGACAAAAAGAAATTTGTTTACATGGAGTAAGAAAGGGACGAGTGGGTGGAACAGGGTATTCATTTGTCAGTTAAAATACAGCCTGAATACATTTGCATAAAGCAGAACGCTTCAAAAACCTCGCGGGCCATGGGAAATTTCTGAAGGCCTCCTCTCTCTGTGTCTCTAAGGTCCTTTCCCCATAATTACAGCACAAGGTGTGATGGCTGAACGTGTCACCTATAAGCACCCTCTTTCCTAGCCACAATAATCTAGCCAAAAATATTCAAAACCCTTTCTTTCTTCCCATGCCATTAGATACGAGCTACACTGTCCTCATTTCTCCAGAAGGTGTCAATAAGTTGCTAGTTATTGTACAAGGATATGCACTTATTATTCCCCTAAACCCCCACTATTCCTCTTTTCTTTTCAGACAATAATCTAAATACTACAAGGTTCAATTTAAAAACCAACAGAAAATCATAGAGAATCAAGCCAGGAAAGCAATGTAATGTAACAATCCAAGAGTAAACTCATTATTTCCCATTCCACATCATCGCGGATAAAGCAACAGCAAGGGAGAGGCTGCTCACGTGGGGTGTGCAGTGTATCAACGGAAACAGGGGACACAGAGAAGCAAGAAACAGGTAAAACGTGGAAACTGGGTGCGCAGAGATTTTAAAGAGGAGCTAAAACATGAAGGGGCATAGATTTTTCACTGCAGTATTTTATGCAACATACCATGTACCAAGGAAAACGAATCTAGAATAGAAAATTTGAGGTAAACACCATAATCTCGCAGGAAAAATGAGAATATTTGAAGCCTTTCAGAGAAAAACCTCGATATACTTGTTGCCACTCTTGCTATCACACGAACTGTATGAAAGAGCTGCAGTGATTCGAGATGCCTTCCTGTAACTGCATTTCTCCTTTCGGAGAATTCTCCGAGTTGGATTTTTCTCCAGTAAGGCTGACAGATTTACATTGTATTCCCAATATAGTTATTAAAATAATTTCCCCTGACAGTTCTCTGCCTGCATCACTCCTCCTTCTTTGAATCCCAACCATATGTCTCAGCTTACTTTGCATTTTAAGTACCTGAGAAGCAATTCATTGTCCTTCACTCCTCGGGATGTGTCCACTCTCACTCGTTACCTTGTGAATGTGCAGTTTGGATGCGTCCATGACCATCCACATCATCCTCCCCTGCCCTTCATCCACACCTCCACCCCACAGAGCCCCACAGGAAGGACCACATCACCCCTGGGGACCCACCACCCATGGGATTTCCACACCGAAGAAGTCAAATCCCACTGCCCCTCACCTGGGGATAACACACACTGAACATCCATCATCACAGCACCTCAAGGATGCTCCCAGGTGCTGGGGAGCTGAAAGTCAAACCTTTCAAAGGCCTGGGAGACTTGAAAAGTGGCATCAGCCCGTGGTCCTTAGGAAAAGCTTTTATACCTTGTCAAACAACATCTTAAAAATGGGGCTGAAAGGAACGGAATCAATCAACAACCTGTTGTTTCAAGAGAAGATCAAGAGTATCGGAGACGTCACTGCCATGTGTCAGCCTCACCTTCACAGAATCATAGAATCACATAATGGTTTGGGTTGGAAGGGACCTCAAAGCCCCCCCCAGTGCCACCCCCTGCCCTGGGCAGGGACACCTCCCACCAGCCCAGGTTGCTCCAAGCCCCCTCCA
>JAOQGH010000004.1:33534714-33550310 GCA_025769975.1 Gallinago jamesoni
AACCTGGGCCAGGCTCTCACCACCCTCCCACCAAACAAGTTCTTCCCCACATCTCAGCTCCATCTCCCCTCTTGCAGCGTCCAACCCTTCCCCCTCATCCTACCTCCCTGATGACGAGTCCCTCCCCAGGTACCTTGTGTGGCACCTTATGGCAGGGATCTCTCCAGGTGACCTGTTTGGGCTCTTGTGTGCCAACAAGACAGAAACCTCCTCCCACTCTCAGCCTTCTTCTGGGAGGTTTTCCTGAAAACTTGGACCTGCCCTTTGTGTCCTCCTTGTAATACCATGTGAACACTTGAAAATTTGTTTTAACCTGCTTGGATTCTCCGTCTGCGGTATGAAATCTTTCACATTTTTTGGGGTGTTATATTTCTTACTATAAAAATATTTTAAAAAATATTATTAAAAATAAATTTTTATGCATTTCAGTTTTACTCTCCTTTGGGGTTTCTTTGCCTTGTCTAAAACTTTTTTCTAAACTATTCTTCCTCAGATAGGGCATCCTGTTCCAGCTAAGACTTCATCGGTGACAGATAAAGCCAAACAGGTCCAAGCCATTTCCAGCCCAGGTACCGCATCTCCAGATGACATCTGCCCTTTTCCTGCGGTATTTATGTTGTTGTCTCGGGTTTAACACATGGCCCACTATATCTCTTTTGAAGCACTGCTGCCCATGTAGTTTTCACTCATTTGTGTATTTGATTTCTCCCTAAGACTGCCGTCTTGCACTGTCCTTATTGAATTTCATCTTATTGATTCCAGGCCGCTCCTGAAATCCATCATTTTGAATCTGAAGCCTGCTGTCCCAAGACTTACACTTTGATGCCACCTGCAAATTATATAGATGTATTCTCTAGTATATCACCTAATTCATCTACTGAAATCCATATTAAATCCTTCTGAAATCACGACAGACCCATTTGATATGTCCTTCCCTCCAGACAGTGAATTACCAACAATCATTCCTTCACTATTATTTTAACAAGCTTTGTACCCACCTTACAGCAGTTTGGTCTGGGCTGTTTTTTCCCTAATTTTTGGAAGAGAGAGCCAGGACTGACTGTGTGAACATCACTCTAACGTCAAGATGTGACTCCCCATCTGCTGCCTGACCTTTCCTGGGAGGCGAGTTACCTTCTCGGGGAAGGAAATTAGACTGGTCTTTCATAATGCATGCTTTAAAAATTAATGTTGCTCGTTTATCATCTATTGCCATTTGATTGTTTACGAGATTCCCCCCCCTCCCTTTGTTTTAACGTGCTAATTCTAGACTTTATTCAGGTCAAAAGGTAAGCTTGCTTTTTTATATTCTCTGGGGTCTTCTGTTGATGGCTTTTTTTAAACTAAATACTAGGTTTCATCTCTCCCCCAGGTTTTCCCAAACAACTTGTCAGGGTTCAGAGACCACTCTCAGAAGTTGGGAGGATGAATCGTGCCAGTTTGTGTGAAGCATCTCAGCATTTCATTTGATCTTTCCCTACTTTGGCTGCCCCTCCCCATGAGTGATGCTCTCCAGCTCCCTGGTGGAGACGGGGCAGAGGGAGGTCTGGTCTCTGCACACATGGACCAGCGGGGGAAACATCTGCTTTCCTTTGAGCTCCAGTCTCCATGGATGGAGGAGGAGGAAGATGATGCAGGAGGGTCAGAGGAAGGATGGGAGATCTAGGGACCCAGCAGGTGTCCCATCCAAGCATCGTGCTCAATTCGGACATGTTTCTTCCTGCAGCTCTGGGACAGGTTTGGTGACGAGTACCATCATGACCCAACCCCATGTTTCCCTCCACCCTGGGATGCCTCTCGTTATCCCATCACATACCATTTTCACTCAGGAGAACGGTTCTCTGCTGGTACTGAACATGAATATATACTCGGGGAGTTTCAAATGAATTGACTCAATTCACATGAACAGAGGTTTGTTCCCTCAATTAAGTCAGTCAGTAGGTATTTATTTTTGTTCTCACTACGCAGCCCAGAAATTAGTAATGATTATCTAACATTTAAACTTGGAATTATTTTTTTCCACATTATTAATTTCTCCTCTCAAGTTTCTGCAGAACTGCCCCCACGGCACGTGAAAGTGTAGCGAGTGCTAGGATTTAATCTTCATGACGTCCCAATGACACGGGGACCATTAGTATTAATGGGGATTAATGAGATTATTAATATTCCCATTTTACAGACAGTTAACGTTGAATTAAAATCAAACTGCTACCTGCCCGACAGTTTTGGGTGCCCAACCAGAGCCAGCATTTTCTAACAGAATTCAGAATTTCAGTGTCTACCTGCTGTGGGAGATGCCAAGGGGGATGGTGCTCCTGGCTGCCACCCTGCCCAGAGCAGGCTCGGGCTCACAGCAGCCCCAGGACCACCAGATGTCACCATGGGGCTTGAGATTACTTGGACATTTACCCAGAGAAAGGGAAAAATATGTTTGCTCCAGGTTCCTAACTTTGCCACTTTAGTGTTATTTTGAAGTGGCTTGTGGAAACAAAAAACCACCAACAAATAAAAGGTGCTGACCCTACAGCCAGAACTATCCCAGCTCCAAACATACTTAAAGGCTTTAGACTACAAAACCAGTGTTTTGTTCCACCCAAACAGAAGTGGGAGAGGTTTTATTTCTGAAGAGGTGACGGAACTGCTCCATACAACATCTGATGTTCCCCAGTGCTCAGGTACTGCGCCTCCAGCCCTTTGCTGTATCGCCCCCAAACTGGAAGATTTCTTCTGAGAAGAATGCAGTGAGTTTTGCTGCTTCACCCACACACCCAGCCCAACCCAGAGGTGGTGACAGGATCACCCCGGGCCTTTTCATCAGCAGAAGCAGCATCTTCAACAGAGCATTGTCTTAATAATGCAATTTATAATGTTTCCAAGCCCTACAGTATTGCCTCGAGGGTAATATTTGGGGCAGCGAGTGCCTGAGTGCCCATTCCCTGTCAGGGTGTTTAATTTGACAAAGAAAGGTCCAAGTGAAAATGTTACCATAATTTCAGCCCTGGGATGACAGCAATAGATTCAATTTCTGTTTCCGCTGTTACAGTGACATACACACCGCCCTACACTACACCGTTACCACCCTAACGTCTCTGCTTACACAAATCAATAAAAATGAAAAATGTAAAAGGATTCTATGCACTTGTCCCTGTAAATTACACTGATTATCAAAGAGTCCCATAACAACCAATAAATCAAATCTGCCCTGCACTGCAGAAGTACCACAGGGATGGAGTGGGCAAGCCTCTTGCTTCTCCTCCCCATCACCACACCTCTTTCTATGGAAACAAAAATTAGCAGTGGAGCTACGGGAGCCTGGGGAAGCCTTGCACGGTCAGGACATTTCAGAGTTGGGAGGCTGCTAGGATAATTTTCAGTTTTAATCAACGACGAGCCACAGCAAGGCTTTTCCAGCTGTTAAAAGATGCCCTTGCAATGTGAAAGGCTGATGATAAGACGTTATCATCGTCGGACACTGCTGTCAGGGTGAAATAGCTGTTTGCAGTGCGGGGTTTGAGGATTTACTCCACATTGTTTTTATTCTTTCCCCTGCGTAGCAACAGAGGTTACTAAGAGCATCCTGTGAAATATTAGTTTGGGAACTCTGTGTTAATGAATTTCTCCATGCTGGAGACACTAAAGACTGGCAGAGTTAAGAGCACTTCACTGGTGGAGGTCGTTTTACCCACACAACTGCAGTCCAGGAGCAGATGTGATTATAATATACAGTTGTGAATTAGTTAGGAAACCTCTTATTTGTGACCGAATTGATTTTTAAAACTCATTTAGGGACGAGCATGGGATCACGGCGCAAGCAAAAGATAATACGTGAACCACAGTTTTGAGCTCCTTGCCCTGGCAGAAAGGGTCGGGCACGTGAAGAAATGAGTTGACCTCACTAGGGCTCTGAACAGCTTCCTCCGAGGCCCCAGGAATAAGTCAATATTTGATTTTTGAGTGTGCGATGCCGTGGCCAAGCTGCCGTAGTGCTGGCTCTGGTGGCCAGTGGGAAATGCAGTAATTTGGGCAGACACCCAGCGCTGAGGCAGGGAAGGTGCTGGGCTCACCCCTAACACCCAGGGGGAGCCACGATCGCAGGGGATGGAAAAAGAGCAGATAAATGGATTATTCTCCAAGCCACAGAAGGGTAAGGGATTACGAGTGGTGCTTCCGGATGAGCACATGGCAAAACGACAAAGGTCTCTTGGTTCTGGCCAGAAAAAGTGTTGGATGGGTAAATATGGCTGTGTTTCTAATGAAATCAGTGCTGAGGGACAGAGGGTCAGGCACCAACGGGGATGGCGCAGGGAAAGCTTAGCTCGGGCAAATGAAGAGGGAGATATAAAGTAATAACGAAGCAATTTGGTTCCTACCATCAGTGATGTAGAGTGGAAAGACAGATAAGGCGACTTTAAAGGGACTAGAACTGATTATTGTAAAAAAAAGAAATGTTTGAGGAAATACACGAACTAATAAGTAATGTAGAGAAACTCAGGTAGTTTTACTATTTATGTTTTCTTGTCTTACCATGACACTATATTAAAATAAAAATTCCCTTCAAATAATAAAGTCAATCACAATGTGTTTAAGAAGAAGTAAAAAACATGCAGCACATAAACAATAATTTCCACACGATCTCCTGGATGCCAGGAACGTGCATTGGGTTTTGTTTCCCATCATACCAGACTGCAAAAGAGGAGGGAAACACCTGAATTTCAAACCAGACAACACCTGGCCTCTCTTAAGAAGGAAACTTCATCGTTTTGATGAAGTTAAGTTGTGGTTGAGTTGTTCCCCACCTTGGTTCATGTGGCTTTCCCATACATCACTTGAAGAGGTTGGCCAGAGAAGCTGTGGCTGCCCCATCCCTGGAGGGGTTCAAGGGCAGGTTGGAGGGGGCTTGGAGCAACCTGGGCTGGCGGGAGGTGTCCCTGCCCAGGGCAGGGGGGTTGGAACTTGATGATCTTGAAGGTCCCTTCCAACCCAAACCATTCTATGCTTCTATGATTCTCTGATCACCACGGGGAGGGAGGGAGCTTCTTCTCGCGTGATGCCCGTTTAGTGTAAGATGCAAATGGTGCTGCTGAGCTGGTGCTGGGGTGGGAAGAGCATCTTTCGAGAGCCCTTGACACCAGGAAAGAAAACCTCACCTTCTGAGACGTGGGGAGGAGTATCTCATGCAGAAAGTTAGCAGTTACCTGCTTGTTTACATAAACTAATGGAAACCTTGAATAAGAAATCACTTCTTGTCCATAACTGGCTCGGTGCATCTATCCTAAGTCGCGTTATGAAGGAAATAATTCAGCGTAGCTCTTGTGCTGTGACTGGAATGGGGTTTAAAGAAGACTGGAAAATTAAGCAATAAACCACGACAGGCAGTGTGTTTCTGGAGGCTGTTCCAGGGCTTTCCAGCCCCGGTGTAGTGCAGAGATCTGCCGGGCACACACTTCCTCCAGCGCCACTAGAAATGGAAATTCAAAAGGGAAGAGCCAGGTGAGGGGAACCAAACAGATGTGTGTCAGAGGGATGATGAGAAAGGGGGCAACTCCTCCAAAAAACGGGCCAAACCACAGCTGCGGAGTGTAAACCAGAGCCCTTTGAAACCCACACACGTGGAAACGCCTCGGAAAAAAAATTATCACAGCAATTCTATTATAATATTAAATATTTTTTGCATCTGCTTGCTAGAATCAGGCTTATACTTATAAACACCCCTGCTATACACAATTAGACTGCATTTTACTGGTTAGATTTAACTTTCCTGTACATTTTTTTTAATATTTTTTTTTTTAATACGCAATGTCAGAACACAAACCAGGCTGAGAATTTACACCACGGACATGTTTTATTTCACTTGAACCTGACCTGACATACAGTAAGTCTGAATGAATATTGGATATTTTTTTTTTATGAGTAGCTGAATTCCTAAGATTGAAAAAAAAAATTAGTTCACATAGAACTGAGAAAGGAAAGGTTTGGTTTTAAGGACTGAAATGAAACACAATAAAATTTCCTTGGGGAAACATGAATGTTTTTCTCAATCTAACCCCAAACCTTGTGTTTCTTTTCTGGGTTACAGAATCCTGTCTGGCTCAAGAAAAGACTGTTCAGAAAAGTTGAAAAGCTGAAGGCACCAGATGCTGCTATCTAAAGAGTTATTCCAATTATCTGTGTATCATTTAGGGGTCTGTTATCCCTGATATCCCCTTCGGCCAACATTATGTGATAAGTAACTGATAAGGAAGATCCTCTTCAGATAGAGGTTTTAAATCTTGACACTGACTCAGGATTTCAGAAATTGCTTTAAAGCTGCATTATCCTTGAAAAAAAGGATCGAATGTCTATGGGTGAAACCTTCCCAGCTTCATCATATTTATGTGAACATCAAACTTAGTTCTCACCTGTCCATCTCCCCAGTTTGGGCTAAAAGGCACACCTGCATTTTTTCACCAAAGTTATTCAAATATTCCCCGTAGGGCACCAGAGAGGGACAGCTAATCTTTTAAAATCATTTGATCTACAAAGCTGGCTTTGGTAGGAAAGCTTGTTAGACATAAGATATATATGACATATATTAATTTTTATTTTAGACAAAGATTCTATAAGCTGGGGAAGTGTGATATCACAAATAACTGAAATGTGCAGTCTTCAATATTTCTAGGGTTTGAGTCATGGAGAGAAAAGAGTGTATTTGTTTAAGCAAATTGTACAGTCCATTGTGTATTAGAAGAAATTCAGCACCTTATGAAGCTTGAGTTAAATACAATGTCAGGAAGTAAACTCCAGTAGCACTTAAAGACTATAAGTATGATCAAGAGCAATTATTGTAAACCTAAAACTGTAGGCATTCTTCAACGGGCTTGTGCTGAATATCTATATTCATTATATTATAGTATAGTCATACCGATTTTACTACATTAAATATTAATTATGCTATTTACGTACTGATCCTATTCCTCAATTAAATTCAATCTTTTTCGATTCAATCTTCTCCTCAGCACCCGAAAGCCAGCAGAGAAGTCCGAAAGGCAGAAGCAATTACAGATGTATCACTTAATGCCATGCTTACATTTTAGTGAGACAGAGTCTCTGCAGAAAATGGTTATAATCTGAAGAGAGAATTTTGGCAAGTACCTTTGAACTGCAAAAACCCGGGGCATTGCCTGTAGACAAGAGAGTCCACCCCCAGCCCTGGCTGTTATCACCTAGAGAGATTTTGGAATATTCATGGGCGAAGCATTCCGGCGTGCTGACTACACTCAATTGGCTATCAAAACAAAACAATGTCTTCCCTTTGAAGTATTTAAAAAAGAAAGTTTTTTTTTTCCATAAAACAGCCCTTTTATTGTATAATGGAACTGTTGTGTTAATTATAATTCTTTTGCCAAGGATCTATTTTACATAACAAAGCAAATTTGCCAACTATTAAGGAGATTTTTCAGTTTTCTCTTACAGATGATAGAAGGAGTAACAATATAATGTTTTAAATGCAAAGTGGGGATGATTAAAATTTCAGCCTAAATATTATAAGAACATTTCTGAATCCTAAAGAAAACAAACCGAGTAATCTGCTGGGGACAATGTAACTGTCTCACAATTCTGTACTTTAGCCATTAGTATTATAAAGCCTTATAAGTAAGCAAAAATATAACTATTTATTTTGTCTCACTGTAATGTCTTCGGCACTGTTGGCCTTGAGGCAGGTTTGAAAATCACACGCTTAGGAACGTGCCTCTTTTATCTAACTCCTGAAGTGCTTTTTTATCCACTCAAATACAAGTTCACATCTCTCTTGTGAGGTTTTTGTTTAATTTTTTTTCTTTTAAATGAACCTATTAACTCAAAGGAATAAATGCTTGAAACATCGCATGGAAATAACGGATGCCAAAACCTGTCGTAAATGAAGAGATTTTGTATGTGCATCTCCTTGAGCAGAGTTTTCAAAATTTACCCATGAGGTGAGGCTATTGTTTGCTAAAATTCCGAAGCTTTTACCTGAGTAGCTAGCATAAAAGATCTGTAATAAGTAGGTGCAATAAACGTTAGAGTCATATTATAGGACTGTATTAACAATCAATGCTCTACAGTTTTCATTTTGCTCTGGAGTTTTCTAGTGTGGTGCAAAAGACCTTTTACCATTCATTATCCTCGTTACTGCCTCATCAATTATAATATGCAGGAAATACAGCCCCAGCAATTTAAGTCGTATGGTTTTCATTATATGGTTCCTTTAAGGAAACTCTTCGGAACGTTCCTGTGAAAGGTCTGTTCCCATAAACCAAGCTGGTGCTACATGACTTGTGCTTTAGAGGAAACACCACGTCTCTGAGTCACACAGGATACGGGAAGATGAAATCCTTAGGAACATTCCAATCCTGAGCACTGTCTGATGGGCAGATAAACCCTGTAAAAAGTAAAAATGTCTACCAAAGCCTTGAGGGATGAACAGGTTTTATCCTTCTGCCTTTCCCCCCCTTATTCCTGGTTGGCAGCTCCCCCCACCTCCTCATCCTCACTCCTGGGTGGAGGTAAGGTGCAAATCCAAAGGGCTCCTCTCTGCCCACAGGTGGGGGTTATTTTAATAATTCTAATTCAGCGCTGTGGATGCATTACTGAACATATGCTTGTACGGTTGGGTGAAGAGTTCATAGAAAACCCCAAACCACTACGGTCTCTCTGAGCTCACTGTGGTGTTGGATCTTCAGTTCTGCCTCCTCTGAACAAACTGTCAGCACCGAAGGAGGCTGTGGAATCAAGCATCGGAAAAATCAGTGCAAGCGCGGCATTTTCATGCCTGTCTGCCTCAAAGGCTGCTCTGATTTTGCTAATTGCCTCAAAGAGGGCTTGGATTGGCTGTTTGCTGCAAACAGCCTTCTCCTGCAGCTTCTCCCCCGAGCCTGCAGCTGGAGGATGGTGATGCTCAGGGTTCCTTCAGCTCTTCCTCTGAAATTCATTCCCTCGGTCCCTTGCACGAGATGGTTTATGTCTGTGCAGCCTGGGCTCCACACCCTGCACCAGGTGGAGACTTAGACATCCTGGCCTTCCAGATAACCACCTCTCCCGGCAGGAAAACCCAAAATATTTTCTCTAGTTAATGTATCCTAAAAGTCTGAATCATCGCTGCAATTATCAAATAGAAAAGAGATGAATAATTCAGATTACCCCCTATCATGAACATTGTGTTTTTCTGAAACTGGAGAGAGAAGCTTGCTTCTAGGATGGCTCCAAGAGCTGCTTAAAGCCACATCATAGAAAAAAAAATACCTTTTTTTTTTTCAGTTTTACTTCTAAAACAAGGACTAATGAAATTGAGTCTAGTGGTATTAATAAACCCCTGATGAATCTGCTTATTGAAGAGCAGTGATTCCTGCGAGACCCACTTTGGAGGGTCTGGTTGCTCGTGTCTACGGAGATCATGAAATCAAAGTGTTAACAGTTGTGAATACATAGTTACATGTCAAATTTTTTTCCCCTTTGTTCTTTCTGTTAGGGGACTTCAAATTAAATCACACTTTCAGTCACCACTGAAGTGTTTTTTACAACTTGTTAACGATATTGTAATTACTGCTTCATATACCACATGCAGGCAATTTCCCGATCAAATCTGCAGCCATGTGATTACACCAGGTCAGGCACCAGCAACAGGACATTCTGGCTGTTATTCTGCATCTAACAGCTCCCGAGACATGCCCAAACCATGAGGCATTTCCCTGAAATAAGTCACTATTTGTATAAATGCTACTCAGGTATATCCATAGAAGCACCTATAGAGTAACCCAGGTTCAGGGCCGTGAGGATGATGAAGATCTGCCACAGCCAACCCTGGGGAGAGGTGGTGGGATGCTCAGGACCTGCCTGGGCTGCACCTTCCTCTTCTGAAGGCCCAATTCAGAGAACCAAAACCTCCTAAATTAAATCTCAATAAGAAAGTATTTCAAATGCTACCGTGGGGAACAGCAGCATCTCTGTTTCCCCGACAGAGAAGGCACCCCTGCATCTTGCCTGATGTCTCAGGCTCAGTAACCTCTGCATTTGCTCTCCGTCCTAGACACTTTTGATATAAAACAACTGAAAAAGTTTTCTTTACATCTTTATAAAAGCTGCACAAAGATGAACTTTTTTTTTTTTTTTTCACATGGAGATTTTCCAGGCAGGAAACATCGAATCTGCATCCTTTAAAGCTTTCTTTCAAATCCCTTACAATTCGATGCGACAGTAAAGCTCTGAGACTTTCCTTTTCTGTTGCTTTCCAGAAGTTTTCCTAAATTAGCACTAGGAGTTCTTTTTAAAAATATGCGTTTGATTCTGCTCTTTCTGACTGGTGGATTTTGCTGCTTGTGAATATAAATCTTGTCATCATCCTCTCTTACCCTCTCTTAAGCTACAAAATCAAAACTAAGCTGTAAAGGATTCCAAAAAGAAGACAGTGTATGAGAAGGAACGGCTTTAGTAAATCCATCCCCACGCTTGCTCATTCTCCGTAGCTCTCCCATAACCGTGAATCCAACACAGCTCAGTACAAAATATTTCTCTTCTGCAAGTTCCCTGTTCATAAAAACAAGAGAAAACGCAGCATCTACTAAACTGAAAGGGAAGAATTGTGTTTTCATACACTGAGGGTGGGATTTAAAGTGCTAATACGCAATTCTTATTTTTCATCTAATTAAATCGCCGGTGCAATGCATATAAAGTTTGCCCTAGCTTGGTAGACGATGTATCAAAGTGAACCAGAACCCAGACACGGTAAAATCCCTGCTCTTCAGTCCCATGGGCAATTTTTTTAATTCTAATGGGCTTCACTATGGATGGGAATTACCCTTGGGCATCGGGGAGAGAAGAGACAGTGTCAATAGAAGGACCTGACCAGGAAGAGTGTACTGAAACACATGGATTTATTTCAAGACTGATTCTCTTGCAAATACGTTTTTCCACAAGTATCTAGAGACACTGCCTCTTGAACAAATGGGGAAAAAGTTCCCATTTTCATTTAATATTTTGTGTTTGTGCATATTGGCTGAGTTGATAAACGACGAAAGGGACTGGATTGATGTATTTTTTCCAGTACAACCTAAGGCTGCTTCTGAGGCAAAGGGAACTCCTGTTCTTAGACCAAATATTGAGTTCCTCTGAGCGAGTCTCCAGTTGTTGAAGTACTTCAAGTTGGTGCATTTCACCCTTTCCTCCGGTCTTCCTAATGACATCTTTCTACCCCTTCCTGTTTATGGATCTTTATTAATGGACTGGTCACTGGAGGTGGAATATTTCTGCCCATGTATAATTTAGTGAGCTTTATGAAATAGTGCAGCACACCAAGAGGCCATGCATCAGCTTTTGCTGAGGCAGAGCTGGCTACGAAGGATATAAATCACCCTGTTCTGAATAATAATGCCATCTCTCAAGGAGGCCATTAATTTAAAAGCAGGTATACAAGCTTACTTCATGATTTCTCTGGAGCAGACTATGACTAGAAGCAAGGCAGCAGCCCGCAACATAGATCTAAGTATTATGCATCACGTAAGGAAATAAAAGACAGAACAAATTCTCTGTGCTATCAGCTTCTCCAGCATTAAATATGGAAATGCAGCACGAAGCGTACGGCTCGCTTTATTGCAAATATTCTATCAAAGTCCTCCAAAGTTTACTACTCTCTCTGCTTGTAACTCCAACTTCATTTTCCCCTGTGCTTGGCCTAGTTTCACTCCTACAACTGATGCTTCTTCAAAGAAAAAAATAAAAAAAAGTGTGGGAAGAGACTGACACAGAAAAATGAATAGCAAAGCATTTAAAACAAAACCAAAAAAAAGGACATGCTCTGCATTAATGCCACTTTGTATTTCATTATTATACTTAACTATTTCTTACTGCTAAAAAGACTTATGGGGAATGTTCTTTATATTCTACTTCTCATTTAATTTTAGCTTCTCGATCACCAGTTCTTTATGCTTCATCCTGGGCCACCGTCAGTGACAAGGGACACGTTGCAAATGAGGATTCACCCTTAGACAGGGACCAGGAATGTCTCCCCGCTGTCTTGCCTGTTCACTTAAAATGCCTTTTGTTTTATTAAAAAATGTCCATCAACTGCCTGCTAAAAGTATGGAAAGTCTTTTACATTAGCAGCCACCAAATATTTATAATGAAATTTAACCTGGAGCAGAACTGCTTTGTTTCTCCATTAAATCTCAACACCCCTTTTGAGAACCCTTTTGATGTGCTCCCCCCAGGACTCCCCACCTCTCGCTCAGGATTTCTCTCTCCTCAGACACGAGCAACAAAACTAGACCCCAAGACCAGTAAAGTTGTGATTTCAGTCTGGAGTAGACATTTTCCCCCCTTCCTTCTATTCTGTGGGATGAAAAGACTGGCTGCCTGGGTGGGACATCCCTTCTGGGGACATTCACGCTGAAAGACTGTCCCAAACCCACAGAATGAGTGGACCAGCCATGGAGACGCATCGTGAAGATACAAATCTTTCCTTTAGTGGTTAAAAAGCAAAATAAAATATTGCCAAATACTATTCCCCTTTATTGGACAGAGATTTTCCTCTTCTTTTTTGATACTTTAAACTTACATTTAACCACCCTGTTTCTCAGAGTGACATTTGGTAAACCGTGGACTTGATTTAGCCTCCACTGCTGAGAACTGACATTTTCCCACTGACTTCTCCAACACCTTCTCCCGCCTACAAAAATAAACATCTTTTTTCCCAGTGATGAGCCATAAAGAAGCCAAATAACCTTACATTTTCTGTCCCGCTGATCTTGTTTCCACTTATTGCGCCAGTCAGTCCTTACCCAGCCAGAAAATACTCTAAATGACCTGTAAGCAGGTCGATTTTTGGGTAACCAACACTAAAAAAGCAGGCTTTAAAAACATCCAGTGGGAGCAGGATCCCCAGGACTGGCTCTGACCGGCACAGGAGTGAGGGACCTTCTTTCCTCAAAAGCAAGTGAATCGCCCATTTTTCTGTTGTGTGTGTTCCCACCACTGAAAATACCAACACGCACCAATCTGCTTCTGTAGGAGCGTATGGAAACAAAGGACAGAGCCAGGGGCTGTACGTGGAAGAATAAAATGCTAGAGACTAATTACAGCGGTGCTGCTCAGGGATGACAGCTCGGTTATTTGAATTTCATAGAGAGGAAAATCCAGCACAGGTTTGTCAACAGGTTTCTGAAGAGCCCAAATGACATTTCACACTTTTACAGACGCTCCTATCTAATTATTCCAATAAGACTAATGCCTAATGGGCTTTCAGAATCCTAGATGCTAATTTCAATGCTTTTAGGCTTTTTAAGTACGTGGTATTGACATTTACAACTGGGTGGATTTACGGCACAGAGTTTTCGCCTGTTAGATAAAGTTCAACACGTGCTGAATTACCTTCAAAACCTGTAAGGTCCATGGTGAAGAGCCCCAAATCTTATCAACTAGAAAGAATCGTGCAGGCACAGATCTCTACTGCCAACCCAGAGCTGCTGTGCAGCTACAGAGTGCTGCCAGCTGGAAGAAAAGGCAGATTTATGAAATATCCCTCTGCACTCAGCCTCCACATCCAAAATATTCCTACTGAATTATGCCACAGTTTGACCCATAATAATATATATATTTTATATATAAAATTATATGTATGAAATCAATATATGCAACAGAGAACTTACACCTGCACATCCCCACGAGTGTGCGTGTGCCCCCTGCATATGCTTTACTTATAGCCAGTGGAAACAAAATAGAGCTCTAAAGTCTCTTCTCTTCCTGCCACTTATCTGCTATACGCTCCTGGACGTTTCACTTGAAAATAAACGTGGGTGAAACCATCCTCCGGTTTTATTTCTCCCCACTAATGCCTGAGCGGCTGCATTTTCACATTGCTGAACAGCAGAAGGGCAATTTCAGACCGTGAAATAAGTCTGATTTTATCCTCTCGAGTCTGCCAGGGCCCCCGCTTGTAAAATGGAAAGTAAGACTTTTCTCTATTTAGCAGCAGTTATGCAAATTTAACATATGTTTAAAAAGAATAGAGTTATAAAAGGACAATCATTATTTGCTGATTGTTGATGCATTGATTTTGGTCTTTAGCTAATACAAATGAATATATGAATAAATTTCCAATATTTTTGATCACTGCAGAGCAAGAGACTAAATTCGGAACGAATCCCAAGCAGACTGAGGAAGGTGACAGTGCCCAGCACCGGGAGCTCAGGGACCTGCAGCCGCCAGCAAAACACCCTCATTTTGGTGAGGAAATGGCTAAAAAAGCAGTATTATGGCTGTTGCGTGGCATTGTTGTAGCAGCGCTGCCAGGGAAGAAACTACTGCCATCTCCTTTATTTTTACCCCATTTCCAGCCCACAACTCGGGGTCTGCAAGGAAAAGAGGAAAGAACTGGGGGTGGAGGGTAAGAGGGGACGGGAGCTGCAGGGCAGGGAGAGAGCTCCATCCTCTCACTGCAGGGCTGATGTGCCTGCCAGCACATCGGTGGACATTTCCCAAGCTCTTAAAATATTTGAGCAGCAAAATATTTAGGAATTGCATGTTGATTGCCGCAAATTTCATCACGTCGCTGTGATTTATAATTCACTCCATCTACTTTTTCTATTTGTTCTCGGAATAATTCACTCCATCTACTATTTGTTCTCGGAATCCATCACGTTGCAGTTACACAAAACTTTTCCACCTCCAAGTTTTCAAAACGTTCTGTGGACGCCAGTGAATTTCGGTTCCCTGGCGTTATCCCTTGGGGGCAGGTGGATACGACCCCCACAGCTCCAGGAACGAAGATCCCATGAGCTGGACAAAGCTGCACAGGCAAATCCAGGCGAGGAGCCGGGCTGGCTCCCTCCCGGTCTGCGGACACCATCCTAATTCCACCTATTTTCCACCTAATTCCCCTTATTTTTAAATTTAATTAATTTTAATAATTTTTAATAATTTCAAGAAGTGAGGCACTATATGTGCATTTACTGGTTTTATGGAGTTATTTTTATTATATTCAGACACTTATAATTGCCTGTGCCCATACTTGGACCTTCATTTCCAGCGTTTATAATTACAGTTACTTAACCCGCAGCGCAGCCAGATAAGCGGTTCAAAAGTCATTTGGAATTTCATTTTACTGCAGCAAAGGAATGTGTAACAGCCTTCGCTGTTGACCCAGCAAGGTCACGTCACCCAGTGGAACACACAGAACTGGTTCCGTCCTGACGTTTCCCTGATGCTCTTCTCTCCAGCTTTAAGAAGCTCGTGGAGGGTACGTCTCTCCTTTTTCCCTGAGAAATTATTCTGATGTCTAAAAGACTTGCCCTAAAAAGTATTTTTTAATTAGGAGATGTTTACGCTCAAAGCACTGCTCCTTTTCCCCTGTAAATTACTGCAGAAAACAAACACTCCCAGAAGAGCAAGTGGCTGCAATGATGTTGTCTTGCCCAAACACGGTTCATCTTTGGCTTTGTCCAGGAGCTCACACAGCACTTGCTGGTCCCAGAGCTCAGATTCATAGAATCATAGAAAGGTTTGGGTTCAAAGGGACCTTAAAGATCATCCAGTTCCAACTCCCCTGCCCTGGGCAGGGACACCTCCCACCACACCAGGTTGCTCAA
>JAOQGH010000004.1:33569725-33583827 GCA_025769975.1 Gallinago jamesoni
TCAAGGGCAGGTTGGAGGGGGCTTGGAGCAACCTGGGCTGGTGGGAGGTGTCCCTGCCCAGGGCAGGGGGTGGCACTAGGCGGGGCTTTAAGGTCCCTTCCAACACAAACCATGCTGTAACTCTATGAGTTGTGAACTTTTTGACATTTAGTGTAGGTCCTGCAAACACTGCAGTCCCTGCTTTGTTCTCCTATGCCTCCCCCCACAGTGTCCTGCCTCCTCCTGACACGTTCTGGCCCCACCACGTCCACCGTGAGACCTCTGGAAAAACCTTCCTTGCTCTCAGCATCCCCACGTGGGGGTGACGGAGTCTCCAACCTCATCTCATCCCTCCCAGAGCCTCTGCTCCCAGACATCTTCAGGCAAAGAGCAGGTAGATCTGCTGCACTGCCAGCAAAGGAGCCAACCGTGCCCGAGCATCTCCTCCCCTTCCAACACGAAGGGACTAGACACGCCTGAGATGTTTTACCCAGTGTTTGCAGTTCAATAATTCATGGGGCACCGTATCGATACACTTATTCATAATTACCTCCTTTAAATAGAGATGTTCTTCCAAACCCACTACTCTTTGTTCCCTGCGATTCTCAGCACTCCATTTCATTTCTTTCTAAAACAGCAGCTCAGAGTTCTGCAAACTTAGGGCGAAACCGAGATAATTCTTTAAATATTTGCTGACCTGTGGATTTTTCCAAAAAAAAAGGAGCTGAGCTTTTTATCTGGCAAACTGCCTGAAATAACGGGGATAGGTGCTACCTGAATTTTCATGAGTAATTAGCATAATTAACTTCCCTGCTCTACTCCTCTGCCTCTTCCACCGCTCTGGGGAGTTGACATGGAGTTTATTCCCTGGGAGAACCCACCAGATTTTCTGCTCTGCCATCGGGTGTGATGAAGGTGCCAGGTCCTGCCAGCTTGCACACCCCCAATTTCTCCATTTGATAAACTCTGCTGCCTCGGGATGCTCTAAGATGTCATGGGAAATCTGTCTGCAGATAAAACATGGATTAGCCCCTAAATCTGAACTATTTTAAATAGGAAATCAGTAGAATATTCGAAATTAATAGCAAAAGTGTTTACTGTTCTGCTTCTACAAGATTTTAAATGCGATTTGCTCTGCAGCCGATGTTATTTCATATTTCAGTCTGAGTGGGTTTCAACATCAATACCTGCCAATCCATCCCACCTGGGCATGAGACCCCTTCCACAAGGGTTTCCTGGCCCCTGACCTCCACCATGACCACCTGCAATGTCCCTAATCCGAATTTACCTCCCGCCACAAGAGTGGCCTTTTTCCAGGGCCAAGAACAGAAAGTGTTAGCATCACAACTGCTCTAAATTCATTTGTTGTTTTGATTTATGGGAAAATATTCCCACTTCTTTTCACAGATACATCTTCATAATAAAATGAGCAGAAGAGCATAGTGTAAAACTAAGAATTATTGGTTATTAATTCATTATTTCATGGAAGCACGTAATATTTTCTCTTTGAAGGCTCAGAGACAATATCACACAATATTATTGGTTGTGGTAGTCTTAGTTCCATTTTTAGAGAATAACTCCCAGCTTCATCATTTTATTTGAAATATTTAAAAGGTGCTGGCTGCTGCACTGGATATTTATTAATTCCTGAAGATTTACGACCTAGAAACACTGACTTCTAAAAATTATGAAGAAAAATATGCATATGCAGAAAAGTAAGTAAGCAATTCACAGCATGGTTTTCTCTTTATTATTTTGCACTTTTCTTAAGGGAGAGAGGTCTTTGAAAATTCGAGAGCCAACTCTGTTCACTTTATAGGAATAAAGTAAAGGAATAAAAAGCAACATAAGCTCTGAGACCACGGCAAGGCAGAGATCGTGCCTAGAGGATGAGAAATACTGTGAAAACCCCGTGTTACTTTCCAAATTTTCGATACCGCAACACATTATTGAAGGATTTTAGCATCCCGAAATATAACTGAATTAAACCAGCCACGATACTAATTAACTGCATTTATTTCCGTTTCAGAACAGTTACATTAGTCTTTATTTTTAATGCTAAAATGAGACAAAGGTTTCTTCACTGACGCAATAAGCTCTAACAAAAAGATGAGGGCTTACAACGGGAGACTATTAGAGCCACGCGCTCTCGGGATGCACTAATGAGTGTCGGATGGCTGTTATACTCAACAGCCACATAAATGCCATAATTTGATAATGAATACGGCACGGTGACAGCGCGGGGGCTGCACCAGCTGTGGCACATCACTGCAAGGAGAGGGAGAGGCTTGAGGGCAGCAGACATCGCCTGTGCCGGGGGTGGAGAGCAGCCCCCACCTGCTTTGACCAGGGGAAACCAAGGAATCACCACACCAAACCCGAATGTCCACTCAATGTTTTGACCTCCCAGCCCAGGAGAGGGATCTGGGACCACCACCAGTGGCCCACAGAAGGTCCCCAGGAGATAGACATGCAGATGGACTCCAAAGCACCACGACGGACCTCCTTGATATAAACTTGCTCTGATGGTATTTCTACACTGGCCTCCATAATCACAGAGTCACAGAATGGTTTGGGTTCGAAGGCACCTTAAAGGCCACCCAGTGTCACCCCCTGCCCTGGGCAGGGACACCTCCCACCAGACCAGGGTGCTCAAAACCCTGTTCACAGAATCATAATCGAAAGGAAAAAGGATTTAAACTATGAAATTTAGTGAAAGAACATGTTCAATACAAAGTCTTCAAATTTGACTCATGGGGCTTCCAAATGTAATCTATAAGGTACCTCACACCCAATACACAACATTGATAATGTACCTAGTTCATACATTTTATAGACAATATCTTCTCATTTGTTAAACATTTGGCTCGGCGAGTACATCTTTTTTTATTATCCACTTGACAAATATTCTAGGCCAAACAAACAGCACAAATAATGTCAAAGTCTTTTTTTTTTTTCTCCCGGTAACTGTACGAAATGCTGTAGGCTAAGCCAACAGAAACTACTGAAGAAAAATAATAAGACTCCATGATGCAGTGCAGAGGTGGTACTACAACATCGTAAGTCAAGGGATGTTCCAAGGGATGTTCAACCTGGCCTTGAACACTTGAAGGGAATGCCGTGTTTGAGAAGACTAAACCCAAAGGCGGGTGTGAAAGGGACAAGGGGTAAACACTGTTTACCAGTCATTTAAAATATGTGATAAAAGAAAAATGTAGGAAACCCCCCTTAGATCTGTGCTTTGTTGGGTGATTCTCCAGGAGAATCCAGAGACCCTGCAGCTTGGCAGGGGGTGGGAGATGCCCTTCTGTGGGCAGGAGGCTGTCCTGGCTTCCTCGGCTGTCTCAGGGCTTTCTCCTGACATCGCACCCTCCCTCTGCTGCCAGGTTGGCCACCGGGACCAGGCAGTGTGGTGCCCCTGATGACCACCCCATCTCCTCTTAAAGCCAGGAAATATGCTGCTGTTTGCGTAAGAATCAACACAAGGATGAGGTTGTCTCTATGAGCTTAACTGTTAAGTGCAAAATGCATCAAAGACAGGGAGAAGAAAATCACAGAATCACCTAGGTTGGAAGGGACCTTTTAAGATCATCTAGTCCAACCAACCAATAAAACCAAAAATGTCTACAAAGGCGTGGGTGCTCCTGCTCCACAGCAGAGCTGTGATAACTTCACCTCTCCCTTCTCCAGGCAGAGGAGGACACAGGCTGGAGCTGCCTGGGCTCCGGGGATTTCTTAAGAAATATTCAGGTTTTATGTTTCACACGTTCTTCCTGAATAGGCCTTTTTTCACTAACAAGGCTTAATGAAAAAAAAAACATTCTTTCCAAGTGAAAACAAGTTGGATTTTAGGATTTCCTTATAATGACATCTGCTCTACAAGTAGTTAGGAGACACGAGGCGGGAGATAATTGCGTGCTGTGTCGTGTCCTTTATTGGATCAGTATTGACCCCGGGACTCGGCGCTGAGGAGGTAATACCATCCCCACGACGCAATTCTCTCCAGGTTGGTTTAAGTAAAATAATAGAGTTAATGACAGAAGCAAAGCTACCCAGAGAGGTGTAATTCATCATGGAGTGTTTCATGCCATTATCTTAAAAACATACAGTGTAGTAATCACTTGAAGTAGTGATAACACATAATTGTATGCTTCTCATAAATTATAGGTGAATGGGAGTTTCAGCTAATGAGTGCCAAATAGCAGCTCGGGAACTGGAGTGATTACAGAAGATGTGGTGATGAATGCATTTATTATTGGGGTATTACAAATCTTTTTATAGCGGAGATGGCAAGTTTATAAATAAATAACCAGCCACAGAGGTACCTGAGCGATTAACCACGACAACTAAGTTATGAGCCTGCAGCTTAACCAGCCTCTTACGCAAAAACATTTGAAAGCTTGGTGGAAACAAAATGAAGCAAAACAAAGAAAATAGATGTCCCACCCAAATGCCTGCATCCGTGGGTACCCACACACTCTCTTGCCACCGCTTGCAAAAAGACACACTGTTGGAGTATTCTCAACAGAAAACCAGCCTTTGGCATTGTTTCTCAAGGAAAAGCATCCTCCCCATGCAAAATAATTAAAAGCAACAATGCTACTTTATGGTACAAATAAGGGGCTGCCCAAAGTGAAGGGGTTTTTCTGGGTCAATGGTTGGGATAAAGGGCAGGGAGGGCTGTGCAAGACCCAACAAAACCCCATTCAGAATTGCAGATTTGTTTTTCTTCTTCCTCTGCAACACTCACTGTCAGAAAATGCTTTTATTTGACAACAAACACACACACACAAAAAAAAGCCAGGTTGGAGGGGGCTTTGATCAACCTGGGGTGGTGGGAGGTGTCCCTGCCCAGGGCAGGGGGTGGCACTGGGTGGGCTTTTACGTCCCTTCCAACACAAACCTTTCTATAGTTCTATGAAAAAACAGCAATATCCCTTTGGGCCTTCTCCTTCCTGTCTGGAACGGGAGGACCGATGGCAGAGGAGCAAAGAGTGGAGCTCCATGAGCTCCATTTCTGGGGGCTCACCTCCTCCCACAACCACCCAGCACAAACCAGTAAACGCTGAGGATGAAGGCACAGATGAAGAAAGATCAAACCTTCACTCACTGGTGTGAATCAGCTATTTTCGGTGATTCCAACCGAGGCCAACTGGATCCAGCCCCCTGTTCCCTGGGGAGAAGTATTTCAAGAGCACCGTATTTCTGCCAGGGAGGTCACTGCCTAGAGCCCCACACGTATAACTTGGGTTTATTTTGATTTGCTTTACTTTGCACGCTGAAGACAGAACCTACTGCTAGCATTTCAGAGAAAGGAAATGCATGTAAAAAAAAAAAACCAACCAAAAAAACGGGCAGAAACCAAGCAAAAATGAACAAAAACGTCAATGTGATTTAAGAGCCCAAAGCGACTGCTGTCAGCCCTGCCTCGGTCCAAAATCCATGTGGTGGGAGAGTATTTCTCTGTTTGGAAGAAGCTGAGTACTCCCTTGCTCTTTTAAATGAAGCAAATATGTTAAAACATATATATATATATATATGTATAAAATCCAAATGAAAATATTCTGGCCTTCTGGAATGTATTTTGGCGTTTTTACAAATAACACATTTCCTGGCAGCGATCTCTCTGCAGCCCAGCAGTGCGTGCCCAGCCACCGGGGCTTTTTTCCCTCACCATGAAAATAAGCCAAAAGGCAAAGGAAGAGAAGGCTCCGACTGCTCTGACGTTTCTGACTTGAGCTTAGACCCGGGTTTAGTTCCTGCTCCAAAGGTAGAAGCACCCATGGCCGAGGTCTCTGCTCCCGGGCAGGCAGAGCAGGGCTGACACGGAGGTGGCCCACGTTTCAGGTCAGTATATACATATATAGTGCATATATATATATATATATATATATATTATATATAACACGCTCAGGAAAGCCCAGCTGGCAAACAAGGCCATTTCGACAAGGCCCTTTCAACAACTCCCTTTTTCTCAAAATACTTGAGAAGTTAGCTTCATCCCTCTGCACAAGGAAAATAAAATTTAAAAATCTCAAAGGCTTTCATGAGATAGAATCTTCCACCCAAACTAATAACTAAATAGCTCAATTCGTATGAGTTCTACTAGGGCTGATGCATGATTTCATCTGCGCTTATCTCCTGGAACATTTAGTTTGCTGATGTATTGCTGTTTGGAATATTAGTAATACATTTTTTTTTAAAAAAAGGTAAATTTAATTGTGCTGCAGCCCTTTGCTGTAATGAATCTTTCACAAGAAATAAGAGTGACCTCTTTTAAATTCAAGAGGACTAAAATGTTATAGATGGAGCTGTGCCACTGATGGAAATACACGAGCTCAGATCACAGATGTCTCTGGCTACAGCTGCCAGCAAGAGACAGGTTTTTGGATGAACCTTAGAGCCACTACCACCACTAACACACTATCAATAAATATTATTAAACATGTCCGTGTGGGGAGATCTTGGTGTAGTGCAGTATCTCCGGGCCATCCCACTATGGCAGTGAGAGCCCACCTGGCAGGGGACAGGGAGGTTGGACCCATCCCTGCCATAATATCTCCTGACGCTGCTCCAGTGGTGGTGGGGCAGCAAGAAAATGAGCTACGCTTTGGGAGAAGACCTCACAGCTCAGGAACCCCTTCTGCTGATGCTGCGCTCTGCTTATTGATTGGATGGACCAGAAAATCCACCCGGTCCCCAGCAGAACCTTCCAGGATCAAGATCTGCCCATCTTCAGGGAAATACAAAGGGATTGCTCCATGGTGGCCCTCAGCTGTACTACGCCGGGGTGGAAACCTTCATGTCTTATGCCATGTATTGATTTCTTAAGTATTTTCTAATAGCATCTAGTGGAGTAATTTTAGAGAACCACCCCAAGGCCTCCTGGGTCTGGCAGATCCCTCCTGGTGGTCCTGGTCTCTCTGCTAATGCTCTAGTACCAATGGTTTCAAGAGAAAAAGCCAGATAAAGGACATCACTACAGTGGCATTCCAAAGAAATTCGTTAATTCATATCTCATTTTATGTATTTGGAATTTTCATCAATTGAGAGATATATCCCGGATCCAATTCCTTCCATATTACTGCCAGATAAGATTTAAATAAGTCTCGCCCTGCATTATAACGGAAAAGATTCAAAGTGTTTGGGGTTAGGACAACAAATTACAGCAAAAAAATTTTGAAGTCACTGGAAGATAATAAACCTGACCATGCTCTTGGTTCACATGGTACTTAATTTTCTAGTTTTTATAGAAGAAAACCACGTATAATCTAAAAGAGTGTCTGCCTGTGCTTCACTGAGTGGTGCAAAATGTAAGGACAACCCTGGGTGCTTTAACGACCTCACCACCAGCAGCATTTTCTGCACCTTTGGGCTGAGACACGCTGCCGTAGTACCTGTGGGCTGCCACGTCTGCCCAACGTGGACAAGACAAACAGCCATGTGAAGTTTCTCCACCATCACAACAAAATTAAGACAACAAGAACCGGCCTACGGGCGCCTTCTAAAGCAGACGGAGTTTAAGACACGAAGGGGTTATTGTAAATCCGAGCGGCCGCCTTAAATACCTTACACATCTTCAAACGTTGTGCCTGGGCTTGTTATTTTTTGTCCCTGGACTGCTAATAGGATGAACATTTTTTCTGAGCACCTCGGGAAGCCTGTTCCCGTTTCTCATGCTGCATTTCCACTTGACTCGCTCGTTGTGAAAAAGAAATTCCACCGGAGGAATTCAGCTTTTTACAGAGGGCGGCCAAGGCAGTCGATTACTGAGCCAAACCGCCGTCTCCACTCCACCGCTGCTTTTATCTCCTCGCAGCAGACACCCACATGCTCACCTCCCTAATCCACTCCGGAGAAGACTTCCCACCACCACCAAGCCCCCGTTGCTGCGGGATAATCACGGCCATTGATTCCGACGCGCCGATTTTTCGGCTGGAATCTCCCGCTCCGTGGCGGGGCTGGTCCCGGGGCGCATCCTCCTGACAACCAGCGCCCGGCCGGGGTCTTGTCTGCTCCTGATTGTCCCTGTGGGTTCCTGTTGCTGTCGTTAAAAGGGCTGTGGTGGAGCACACGTGGCGTCCGAGGAGTTTGGGGGGAAAGCAGCACGAAGCCCGACCTGCCTGCGCCTGCCCCCCCAGGAGGGGTGGCCGATGGTAACCACACCGCCCTGCCTGCGTTCACAGCCCCTCCACGAAACCACGATGCCACTTCCAGCTGGAGATTTCAGCAGATGTGATCAACGATTACTTAGCTGTCCACCACCTGGGCTGCTCTGAAAGCCAGACCCCCCCCCTCCCCCGACATGGAGAAGAGCGGGCACCCTCCCACCGGCACCGCCCGGAGCTCCCACCCCTGGAAAAAACCAGATTTACAGCCCCCTGCCGCTGGAAGGGAAGTGAGAAAAAGGTGTAAATCTTTCTCCCTCCCTTCCCAGGCTCCAGTTGATGTCAGCAAGGACAGGATTTGGCCCTCTACAACTACCTTTGTCCTCTACCACTACCTGAAAGGAGGGTGGAGAGAGGTGCGGGTTGGCTCTTCTCCCAGGGGAATGACAGGACCAAGGAAATGGTCTGAAGTTGGGGCAGGGGAGGTTTAGATTAGATCTTGGGAAGAATGAGGGTGGTCAGGCACTGGAACGGCCTGCCCAGGGAGGTGGTGGAGTCACCATCCCTGGAGGCATTCAAGACGTGTAGACGTGGCTCTTCAGGGCATGGTCTAGTGCCCGAGACTGTTGGTTTGTGTCTGTTTGTGTTGTTTTTATTTTTTATTTTGTGCATGTGTTTTTTGATTTGGGTGGGTTTTTTTTGTGGTTGGACTCAATGATCTCAAAGGTCCCTTCCAACCATGAAGATTCTGTGATTTCAGCCCAGACCTACAACAACCTTGCCTTTGGGGAGAGCCCGCGCATCGCCTGAACGTGGCACTGCCTGTCCTTGGCTTGACGCCTGTCTCACACCACAGCCCCGAACTGGTTAAATAGTGATGCTGTAAGTCATTTCATAGAACCATGGAGCAGCCCAGGTTGGAAGGAGGGATGCTGAAAGATCAACTGGTCCAACTTTTCATGGAAAAAATGAGAAGTTTCAGTTTTCATTTAATTTCAGAGAAATTAAATGCAGAAAAATGCATTAAAAAATGGCATTTCTCAGCATGCGTTGCTTTCTGAAGAAACAAGTGATCACACAAGCAGAGGAAAGACAAACATCCTATCCAGACACTCACTGACTACCTATATGTGAATATTTTTATGATTACTAGGAAATCAATTTGTGCCATCTGAATCTCTTTGGAGGTGACTCCAGCTCGCACGACTCCTCCACGGCAAAGTTTGATACAGCCTGAGATTGGCACAACCTGTGTGTAACGAGGAACTGCTCTTGAGTAGTTTCCTTCAGCACATCACCTAGAAACAAGCTGTTTAATAGTAACAACCAGTGGGAATTCCTTTTTTCCTCTCCCTTTATGTTTCCCCTTTGAAAAAATACCTTCTTATTCATGTTCAAAATATGTTGCCTGTTCCTTTTACTTGTAAAAGAGGTGGAAAGAGAGAATCACATCATTTGAAAGTTAACAATTTCACATCTCCAGTGTCACAGAACAAACAGGCTTTTATAAAACGGATCAATTACTGATAAGCTCTGCAGGAGGTATATTATATTAAGGTGCTGAGGGTATCAACAGGTGAGGGAATCACTCGGGAAAGCATACAATGCATATTAAAATTTGTATTTAGATAGAATAGATGAGAACTTTTCTCTGTGTATTTTTAGATGAAGTGATGCCTTATGCAGTTAATGGAATTTAACGAGTTAAATAATTGTTGGCCGGAGGATGGATGGGAACACGTTTGCTTGACAAACAGCACCTAAAGGAACAGTATTAAAAGGGCACTGATTGTAAATTGATTCCATTGGGCATGTATCCCACCCCGGCAAGTTCATCCTGTTCCCCGTGAGGGGCGTTTGGGATGGATGAAGAAGATGCTGAAGGTCCTGGAGAGAGGAGGAGGAGGAGGAGGGCGGAGGGGGTGAAGGTCATCTCGGTCCTGCAACTCCTGTGCCCCACGTCCCTCCTGCAGAGGGGGGACACCTCGGTCCCCGCGGGCGATGGCAGCCTTTGCATTCACCGGGACTGGGAGGTGCTTGGGTTGCTCAGAGAAAATCCACACTCACTAATTAGACTGAATTAGCTGAAAACCCGCTGCCTCCTGCCCTCCAATCCACACAGCAAACCGAAATAAAACGACGCCCTATACAATCACTGTAGGGCTACCCATGTCATGTACACGCATAGGTACCTACATATATAAGTATATACATATTTTTATATATATATATAAAATATATATGCATATGCATATATATACATATGTATATATACATTTTATAGGTGTATATATCAGATTATAACTACTTCAGTAGGCATGTCACTGTGCTCTGTATAGCCATCAGTACTTAACCATTATATAGAAGCATGTGTGGTTCACCCACCTTTTCAGAAAGTTGTTTAAAGTAAGGCTAAAGTCAGGTATGGTCTAAGCACAAACTTTATAACAAGCCTATTATTATATATAAACATATAGATAAAAATATATATTAAAAAAAAAATCGTAGAATCATAGAATGGTTTGGGTTGGAAGGGACCTTAAAGATCATCGAGTTCCAACCCCCTGCCCTGGGCAGGGACACCTCCCACTAGAGCGGGTTGCTCAAAGCCTCAATATTCTTGTCATAAGTAGTAAAGTTATCGTATAGGTGCATTTGCAGATTAGTTTTTCCTTCATATTCTTTTTTTAAACAAAAATGGTCTTTCCTGGTTTGGTATCGCAAATACAGTATTTTCCAAGCAATAAGTAGGAAATAGATTTCCACTTAATTTTCTTTAGCTTTCAGCAGTTTAGACATCATCAAATATTTCTCTTTGAGACACTGCCAGGTATCTTCCACCAGGCTGGTACCTTCCCGAGCCCTTTATATTAAAGGCCAATATATTGTGGCTGATGGAGGGCAGCTGGAGCTGGTGATGGGGGGGGGTGAGCCATGGGGTACCCCGCAGGCTGGGGGTGCAGCACCTGCAGGACCCCCAGGTTCTGCTCCGAAAGGATCATCTTGCTCAATAATTCATCTCCCCCCCACACAACCACATCTAGGTACCAGTGTTTATGGAAATTAATGGCAAAAATGCATAATAATCGAAACTACAGGTAGGGCCTCCCCGTGGCATTTTCCAAGAGTGGCTTCGTTAGGATGGAACTGATTTTCCCATGGCTGCTAATCCACCCCCCCACGCCCTCCCAGACACTGGAGGTGCCGTTTGCCGGAGGGCTCAGAAAAGCTTCTGCTGCTCGCCATTTTCACATTTCTGGGTTTGGGAGTGGGCTTTTTTTTGTTGGTTTGATGGAGGCAGCAGCCGCAGGCGGTCGGTCACACAGAGCCCCGGGACACTGAGGAATGGTCACCCCCAGGTGGACACAGGAGAAGGACCTCTGTGACTCCCACATCACCAGGAATCCCTGGGGAGGTTCCCACCAGCTAAAGGGTTTGCTTTGGCAAGTACCGAACGGGAAAAACAACTTCACCCTCTCATAAGCAATACTTTATAAGCAAACCTATTTCTCTATAAGAACTGGGGTCAAAGACCTAACTCTAGTGATGGCATAAAAAAAAACAACCCCAAAAAAACAAGGAGAAAAGGCAGGTCCCTGCAGGGGATAACACATCAGCACTCCTGGTGCTGCCAGGGATCAATAGCTGTTTTCAAGCAACTCTTCCAAAAGCAGGGGGAACACAGCCTGGGAGGGGGGAGCCGGGCTGGCTGGGAGGTGTCTGCTCTACATCTTTCCCATGTTTAAAAGCAGCCCAAACACTTGAGCTGCCCCATAAATAGCACGAATCAGAAGCAGGTTATTAATCTCTGAAGAGCCCCCGTACAAGCGAGATTAATCAGCTTGTCTCTCATCAGCAGTATCTGCAATGCTGGAATAAAAAACATTTCCAGAAAGGACACACACAGGGGCATTAACCTCTTTTCCGCATCTTTAAGTCACATCTTCATCACAAAATGTTAAAATGCAGTTTCTTTTTTAAGACAACGAGGCAAACAGCAATAATTTGGCCTGATTTATAACCTAGGGGAGATAATTAACTGCAATTTACTGGTTTATAAAGAAAGAAGGTATCAAGACAAAAGGAGAGGTCTACGTTGCCGCCTCAGTGCCACAGAGCATTGGGGCACCCCAAGGAGATTTAAAACGCACAACCCCCTGGGGAAAAACAGCATTTTGCTGAAAAAGGGTGAATTTCCCAGCTCCCACAGCCAACCTGCCCGAGCCGGCGACTCAAAATCTGCCATGGTCATCTTCAAACTCATACGGGACTGAGCCTGTGGACAGTCATATCCTGAAAACTGTACTTCTGTACATTATTTTTTTTTTTGCCTAAAAGGATAAGAAAGCATCAAGAAAATGGACCAAACCCACCTGTTATTATCAGACACAAAAATTATTTTCATTTAACTACGCAGATGCCATTCTAGGATGGTGCTCTGCTGATCAATTGGTGGTTTTCATACACCAAAATCTTAATTTCGCTGCCATGATACAGAGGCACCTGCAGTGAGATTGGTGCTTTTTCATTTATTAAATAAAGCATCAGTATTATACAAAATCTGATTAATCAAAAGAGAGCGTTGTCCTGCAAATTTCAGAGCTTGCTTGACTTCTTCAGGCAAAAAAGTCTAAGCCAGTCCCATTTCCCCAAAGCCCCTGGCTGAGTTCCAGCGAGGAGCCTGGAGGAAAATGCAGGAATTAGAGGCAGAGCCCCAAAAGAGGGAGGGCAGAGGGGCAGGAGCACGTTCTGGGGAAACTGTGCCGCTAATTTGAGGGGAGACCCGAAGCTGGGGGGCAGTGGTGTGGGGGATGGAGAGCTCTCAGGGGGGAGGCTCAGTCCCGAGACCCCGGGGGGGAGGATGGATTAACCCTCCCTTCCCACCCTCCCGCTGTAAGGACCCGGGTGAGAAACACCCCGAATCTCAGCCCAGGGGGGGATGGATGGGGGGGACAGGTGGGTGCTGATGGGACGCTGACACACGGTGACACCAACTTCACACATCTTGTGGGGACAAAACGAACGGGCCTGGGGACGGAGATCTACGTTATCAATTTAAAGGGGTGGGATCCCTTGCAAAAAGAGTGGAGAACTGCATCCTCAGAGCTTTTACCAGTAAGCATCTTTAGCCTTTGTTGGTTTTGCTGGTAGAAGACAGAGAATTTACCTACATAATTGCACATAAATTACGTATTTGCAGAGCATTGTAAAAAATAATGACCCAGCTTTTAACTGTTACACATTCTCGGCGTGAATTAACTCCGCTGAAAGGCCTGTGTTTATATGTGGGGGAAGAATTTGACTTAATTATTTCCAATATTTTTAATAAAAATTCTGTTTGTGTGTATAAAAGTGTGTTTATGGCTACCCATGTGCTGGCGGATAATGGAGGGCCGACTTCATGCCCCACCACAGATGCCTGATTGCATATTTATCTATAATGGACATTTCAGTGAAATGACCCAATAATTTTTGCTGCCCGGGCTCATTGCAATATTGCGTGGTAATTGCCAGAGCGAGCTGAAAATAGATCTTAAAGTAGGATGTAGGTGGTTAGCCCCGGGGGGAAGAGAGGGATGAAGGATTGGGGCTGTGATGCTGCCTGTGTTCAAAAAAGAGAAGCGGCAGCTGCGAGAGAGAGAGCCAAGAGGGAGCAGATGGAGGGAAGAAAAGCTGTAGCTACGTGGGGAGCTCCATCTCCACGTCCATCTGAGGAGGGCTGGCCGCTGTCACGAAGGCTGGGCAGCAGCACCCGGGTGTGAGCACCTGGGAACGGAGGTTTGGGGGATCCCAGGAGCTGGAGAATCCTTTACGAAGGACATGGAGCTGTTGGGTTCAGCCCGGAGAAGAGAAGGTTCTGGAGAGACCTTCCAGCCCCTTCCAGTCCCTCAAGAAGGGGGGCTCCAGGAAAGCTGGGGAGGGACTCTGGGTGAGGGAGAGGAGGAGGGGGAAGGGTTTGACCCTGCAAGAGGGGAGATGGAGCTGAGATGTGGGGAAGAACTTGTTTGGTGGGAG
>JAOQGH010000004.1:33586640-33636537 GCA_025769975.1 Gallinago jamesoni
GATGGGAAGGGAAGGGAAGGGAAGGGAAGGGAAGGGATCCAAATAGAAAGGAGAAAGTATCAACAGAGAAGCCATTTCCAAACATATGGTAGTATTTTTATAGCAGTGAACTACTATCTACATTTTAACTGTTCTTTCTTTAAGGACATTTAGAATTCATAGTTATTATTCAAATTATGTGCTCCAGAAGTGCCACATGAGCCTAGCAAGGATCCTCATCTTATCTCATCTACAAGAGACCAGCTTCGCTTTGGTCCTTGGTACATCCAATTAAATGAACATCTGCGTGCCGTGAGGAGGCACTTCTTCCTCGTTCCACACCAGCCCTGCCTTGGGTGATGGAGCTGGCAGTTCCCACAGCACTGCCCAGCTTTCCAGGTCCACCCTCATCACCTGCTTCTGGAATTCTCACTAAGCACACGACAAATCTTGCTTTTAAGTACCCAGCTCAGAGCTCCTTGAGAGAAATATGCCAGCTACTGAGTGCATCCCTTAGAAAGAAGGAATTAATCAGACTTCAGACATTCAAGTTGCTCCAGGAATTCAAAATCCCAGTTGTGGAGGCTTCACAGAGAATAAGGTAGCACATACTGGTGAATATTTAAGATTTTTTAAAGATTATTTAAGTTTTTCCAAAGTGCTTAGAATTTGCACTATATTTGCAAACTCATCAGGAATTTGCAAATGTTTTACAGCTGCAAACAAATTTTATAGAGATTAATCAAGGGAATTAGGGAAATATCTCAGAGAGGCTCCTGCATTAACAAGATCCATCCACGAGGTGACGGAGTGTCTAGAGAGGTAAAATGCTAAAAAAGTTTCTATTACTTTAAAGACTTGATTCCTAAGGGAACGGTTCTCTATAAATCATATTTCCATAATGTAGATGGGAAAGTGTGGCCAGAGCACTTTCATCTAATTTTCATAAAGTGTCTCGAATGAGCAAGAAGTACCCATTCCTGAATGTAGATATTTCAGAAAAATTAAGAGAAAAATGATGTCTTAGTTCAAGCTTCCCCGAGGCAGCTTCAAGTGGAGAAATACGGATTTATTTAGCAAATTATGAAGGTTGAATTTTATATATACTGAGATACCAGTAATTATTAAGGATTTGCTCAGAGGCCAGGCTCTTACTCCCTTTTTAAATTCCAGGATTTGAATGGAGAAAAAAGGGGCGTGTTTCACCAACAATTAACCTCTTTCCATATGGATGAAAAACAAATGAATCACTGTCCACGCAAATTCCTACCTCCTGTCATAAAGCCTTTTGTTAACATAAATTGGGAAAATCAACAGCACTGAAGTTAGTAATGGATTTTCTACCAACTTCCACTAATGGCTCTTTGCTCTCTCTTGTCCACTGCCAATGCCCTCATGAGCTAAACATCTTGTAAAGAACTTTCAGAGAGTCACAGAGGTTGAGGTTGTCAAGAGACCTCCAGAGCTCCTCTGGTCCAGTCCCCTGGAGCAGGTGGCCCAGGAACTGTGTCCAGATGGGTTCTGGATATCTCCAAGGATGGAGACTCCACCACCTCCCTGGTGGTACTCGTTCACCCTCCCACTGAAAAGTGCTTCAGTGTCCAGAGGGACCCTCCTGTGCTGTGTTTTGTTAGAATGGACTTCCTAAATTTTATTAACTGATATTTAGAAATAAAACTTAAACTTCTTTCCTCACTGAATTACTAGAAAACTACTAGAGAAAATAGAAAATTAGATGACTATTAATAATACAGAAGGGGAAGAAATCCTTTTTTTTTTTTACTGTTTTGACCCAACTTAAGCTTAAAGATGAAAACACATCTTCTTTTGAAAACATCAAAACATTTTTTCAAGGAAGAGAGATGATGGATAAAGTTTTCGAATTCCAAAGGAAAGGAAGTCAGTATAATTACGTCTGTGGGCAGCAAGCTGGTGCTTAGGAAAATAGAAATTCATGAGATACAATTTACTACAATTTGCCAAATAAAACCAGGATGAAGAACCTTCCAAAGGCTTTTAAGAACTAAGAGGTTCACGAGGCTGTGAAATTCATGAGGAATTTGCATTAGTATCAATTCACAGGTTTGTTTACTACTGGCTTTTTTTCCTCTGGCACGAAAAAGAACGTTTTTGAAAACAGCGTCCTTAAAGTTAGAAAATTGCTTAAGAAATGCTGCTTAGAGGCAAAAAAGAAGTCCCTCTAAAGATTAATTTTAAAGCTATTTAATATTTCAAAACTATGTGAAATCATCTCAGTCTCATTACATTTCATTAAGGTACTTAATTACACGTAGTTTGGTTTAGAGACTGTTCAGCTGCGTGGGGCCAAGCGAACGCTGAAGGCCCTGCCTGAACTGGGGAATAACACTTGAAAAAAGGATTTGTCTCTTCTTTCCCACACTGAGAAGGCAGCTTGTGGGCAACCAGGAAAATGGAGTTTATTTGTTGTGAACCGACTGCCAACAAATTCAGTCCCTTGCTCCTCCCAGGTACTCTGACATGCACAAAGGGTTAATTTCACCAACTCCCAAAGGCACAGCCCGAGAAAGGGGTGGGCATCGCCTGAGGAACCCACCAGCATCTCCCAGTCCTGGTCTGGTTTTTTTTTTTTGGCAAAAAAATCACTTTTGAATTATTTTAGCCAGTGGTTTCCAATCTGTTAGTATTGTCCTGCTGATAATACCAATAATCCTCTGGACTACTGATAGTCCGAGGTCCAGATGTGCTCTGTAAGAGCCAATACTCCTGCTTGCAAAATAGGAAAAGTAAAAATTTTTATTCTCTGAAGCAAAGAAGCAGCTACTATCAGCTTTATCTATGAGCTAATTAATTTACTAATTTCATTCGCCATGCTGTTAGCAACCTGGTCTAGTGGGAGGTGTCCCTACCCATGGCAGGGGGTTGGAACTGGGTGGTCTTGAAGGTCCCTGCCAACTCTAACCCTCCTCTTATTCTGTGCTTTTCCCCCATGTGAACTACCAGAGAGTTAATATCCACAATTTCCAGAGAACACATACCAAGGAAGCTTGAACTGAAGGTGATGTATACGAGTGTTCCCACATTAGCCAAAAACCATGCTTGCAGATTGGGTTTTATTTTCATAATAAACACGTCCCTTTGCAAGCAAGACAAGAAATTGCATCATGTTCCCACGGTGCTCCCAGACCAAACTCATAAACATAGATTTGCTCACTCTTTTCCCGATTTCTTAAAACCCTATCAGTTTTTTTGAGGCTGACAGGACCGGCTTTACAACACAGCAGCTGTTCTGCTCTGCCTAGTGCAATATTGATTTTTACAACAAGCTCTGTAAATATCAATATTTTTGTACTTCAAGCAGACGAGAAGCAGCAGAGTGAAATGTACCCTGCCAACCAAACACGCCGGGTCAGGCTGCAGAGAGCCAAGACAAGTTTAATGAGAAAGTAAAACAGACAGGAAGAAAAAGAGCTTGGAAATAGAAAATAAGCTGCGGAGGGAGAGATGAGAGCTCAAGTAAAATAGAGGAAAAGGTGGGCAGAGAAACCACAACCACTCTTTGGGAGCACGTCAAGCCTGAAAGAGAAGTAAGTGGGAGAAGAGAGAAGACAGCCTGAGGGACAGCAGGGAGAGCCACCGGGCCTGGAGAAGCAGGCTCTGAGGTTTTCTCATTTTCTGATTATTTTAGCTAAATTCCGCTTGCCTATGACAAAGTGAATGCATTGGTCTCGTTAAGCGACATTTTGTGATTTTGTTGGATTTTTCAATCCTACACAATTGAAGAAACTGAATTTGTGTGTTATTTATTTCGTGGTTGCCTTTTATTCCAAGGGACACGGAGTCATCATCTTCCTAATCCCAGCCCAGCTGTGGGCTTCCGTGGGAGTTAAGTGGCCAACGGCTCACTCCAGAAGTGACCATGGAACAGGGTAGTTGTGGGCAGGAGCTGGAGCCCGTGGTGGGCTCACCCTGTCCCACAGTGGAAAGGGTTGGCCAAGCGCTTTGCAGGGAGGTTGGAGAGGTCCCGGGACCTCCTGGGAAGGTGCTGCCCCATGCCCACCCCACAGCACCCTCGAGATGTGCCCCTACAGCCCAGAGGTTTGCCATCCCTTGCATGTGTGGCTTCTCTCTGGGCTCAGAGACCATGGAACAGAAGAGGGGACAGAATTGGCTGGTGAGAAGCCAAGTGGACAAGGCAAACTGCAAGATCTGTGAATATTTTTAGTATTTTTTCCTCACATTACTGCCTATCTGTAGTTTCAGTAATTCCTTTACATCATGGATATAACTGAACTCTATAGTCAAAACTGCATTTTTATTATTATTTTCTGAAGCCAAACATGAGCAAAATTAGCAAATATTGTACAGCTGAGTGGAGGGAGGTACGAAGCACAACACGCTCCCTGCGTGCTTTTAATTTGGTTTATGTTTTTAGGTAGGTTGCTCATTAAAATGCTCATGAACTAGTAATTCAGACGGAAAGAGCTGTGGAATGCCAAATTTTGCAGGTTTACTGTAATTTTTATTAAGCCACAGAATTAAACAGATCTCCGAAGGACTCCTCTTTCTAGAGAGAAACCAAGTCAAAACCCATAACAAAACCCACCCGCTGCCAGCCCCACCGACTTTCTGAGACTCAGCTTTCACAGCTGGGAGGAACTAAACTGCCAGAAATGGAATTAAGTTGGCTTTGGGGTTTTTGGTATTCTTTTTCCCCAGCTTAAAATTGGCCTCCTGTTACCTGTACAATGACACGGGGTATATTTAAATAAAGAACTAATATTCTTTCAGTTAAGCATGAAAGTATTCTCATGTATTCTTGGCAAAATAGTCCATGTCAAACTGCTCCAGGGCCTCTCTTTCCAGCATTCCCTCACCCAAATGCTAAACCTATGTCTCTCCATTTTCTTTCATAATAATATTTTATGTGCCAAAAATGATGTGACTTAAGAGCTCTCAAATAAAAATACAACACTCCTCCAATATGAACTGAGAAAAACTCTTTTTTTTTTAACAAGGAAATGTATTTTGACCAGTATGCCATTAATTACGCCATTTATTAATTTAAAACTTTTTTCACCCTCCTCACACATATTTGAAATAAAATATTCAGACACATTCTGTGTCTATAAAAGGGTAAATTCAGCTGTGAAACAGAACAGATTTCCATTTTCCTAATGCTTTTTGGCACTTGCTGCTGTCCAGTTACATTAGTCTATAAAAGTGTTTCCAGCTATATCAGCCCCTAAGTATTTGCCAAACCAAATGTGAATTTATAATTCTGAGTAAATAAGTCCTACATATAAAGTCCCTCAAGAACTAAGAATACGTAATAGAAACAGTTTATACATTTTAAATGCCTATAATCATAACACTGTGCCCAAAATCATGATATATGTTCCATCAGGAAAAAATTAGCTTTTTAGGTAAATTCTTGACGAGACATAACCTTAATAGCTTGCATTTTTTCTGCGCTACGTGTGATTTTGACAGAGAAAAATGGAGGACATTTCAGACACATTATGCGTTTTGACATTAAGTAACTAGCAATTAGCTAAAGTACATAATTGCATCTTAATGCAGCAAAAGGAGAATATAACAAAAAAAAAACAAAAAAGGACTGGGGAAAAGTGTTATAAAGCTGGGCATTTGATGATAGGTAAAAAAGAAAAAAACCAAACCAAAACAAAATCTGGGTGGGGTAGCAGCTGCTCTGAAGACCTTACAAATTCAGGTAAAATATATCGAGGCAGTGAGGGGAGTCAAGTTCTGCACTTGCTGGCAAGCAAGAGAAAAAAGGCAAGTTTGACCTGTTTTAGGAAAGGATTCTAAAGGGTTTAGCAAAGCGTGTGGGTTCCCACATCTTGTATTCCCAGCAAAGGACACAGCACCCATCGCTGACCAACAAGGAGAAACACCTCAGTTGGCTGATACACTCATCCCTAGGGATGATGATAAGAATAACTACGGAAATATTTATTTAAGATTAGTCTCTTAATTACAGAACTGCATGAGCTGCAGGTGGCAGAAGGCTGCTTTTCATCTTAATCAAGAGACTGGAGGCTTTTCTCTGACATCTGGATTTGCTCAAAGTCATCAATAACCTTGAAACCTTCTGCAACCCCCCAACTCCTTCACTCCTGGGCTGCTCCTGCTCATCCTCCAGCGTGAACAGAGACAGCAAGGTCATCCCACCCACCCTTCAGCAGTGAACACCACGTCAGTTCTGGTCAGAGAGCCTTTGGAGATCCCAAACTCTCTTGAAAGGGATGTAGGATGGAAGGGATCTCGCAGACCAGCTTCACACTTCACAGCCTTCCCCCTATGAGTTAATTAATTTACTAATTTTATTTACTGGGCTTTGAGTAACCTGGTCTGGTGGGAGGTGTCCCTGCCCAGGGCAATGGGGTTTGGAATGAAAAGATGATCTTTAAGGTCCCTTCCAACCCAACCCATTCTGTGATTCTATGATGTTATGAGTTTAGTAAGGGCTACTGGGGTTTAGTGAGTGGTTGGGGTTTACTGGGCAGTGTGACAGAAATGCAACTTCACCTTATGGCTTCTCCCGTCCTCTCACCACCAGCAGAACAGGGGTGCAACAATTTGCCCACAGCTGAGGTGACACAAGAAATTGGTATTTGAAGTACAAACACAGACCGGCCATTCCTTCCATGTGGTTCGTCTAAATACATACCTCTCCATTCTTATGGTCTCTCCTCAAATCTCACAAATTAGCGCAAAAGCCCTAATTATGGTGGGGGACATACGTGTGTACGTGTGTGGAAGGCAGTGGGGCAGTCCTGTTCAGGCACGTGAATCTCAAAATTAATAGCTAAGCAGTTTTTCAACGAACGCTCAAGACTTTAAGCACCTGTACACTATAATAAATGATAGTGATCAATTTTATTTTAAATAAAATGCTGAACAACTGAAGTGACTTCTCATCACTAGAGCACTCAATAGTTCTTCACTCAATCTTAGGATCAAATCTTCCTTTTGACCTGAATATTATGACATAAAATAACACCTCTCAGCGTGCCACAAAGCCACAAAAAACGTTTTAAGCTCCAAAATATACGCTCCAGGAAAAAGTGTACATTCACAGGTACATTTTATTAGCAACGCAAGCAAGATATTTTTATAGCGAGTTTCTAACGAACAGATTTTCAGATAATTTTCCCTAGATCGCTAGGAATTGCACATAATGATGCCAAACCTGATCTTCTGGAAAGTTTCCAGAGTGGTGCTGCACTCCATCACGGCGATTGCTACACTCAGCACAGCATTTATTGTCACACGAAATGCCTCAGCGCTATTAGGAAACACCGGAATGTCGCTAAAGTTGCTAAATCTGACAATTACAGACCCGTCCCCCATCACTTTTCACATAAAATCTGACCACATCGACCTCGTTGCTTTAAAAGGACTTTGATGTCTTGGAAGGTGAATCCGGATTTCGGTGCGCATTAGCATATTAGCATAATTAAATTGGTTCTGGCTTTAGGGTGGCCAATCAGACTGTGCAAATGTGGTTGCTCACGGAGCTGCTGAAATAATTTGCCACTTGGGAGTTACAGTCAAACAATTCAACCCCGCTTTGCTACAGAAGGAATTAAGTCAGAAACATGAAATCCATCAATCTTGCAGCAAACACTCGAGCGTTTGAGAAGACACTTCTCCACTTGCAGGAGCTGCAGCGGCGACCACCGCGCACCACATGGTCCTCTGAGTTGCCCATTTTTATGAGAAGTACTGTTGGATTTGGGGACTTCATCACATGAAGAGGAATTGTGGAAGTGAAGCTGAGCCCAGGAGCGCAGGCAGCAGCCTGTACTCGTGATCCCACACGACATCACCAGGAAGGTGATATCACACTTTCGTAGACAATTCTCTAATTAGATAGTTGGGAATAGTTGAATTGCAGTTCCATTTTAAATATGGAGAGAGGTTTTTCTTAGCTAACTGTAACAACGTAGACCCTTTTTCAAATTTTCCTTTTGAATATCTGGCTTCTGGATATTCAAAACCAGCCAGATATTCAAAACCAGCAAGGTACCGGTGGGCCGCCTTGGACTAAAGCCAAACAGCTTTGCTCTGCACTGGGAAATATTAAATATTTGCATCAATGTACAGAAATAACCAGCCAACACTCATGGAAAGGAACAGAATCAGAGACCCAAGGGTCTCGAGGAGGAGTTGGGTGGTGGAGTATGTGCTGGAGGTGACTGTCCTGGAATGTCTCCTCCCGCCCGCTCCAAGAGCTCCAACCTTGGCCTTGTGGGAGCTCCTGGCACCATGGGCACCTCCAGGGATGTCCCCTTTGGTCCTGCCTCCTCCCAAGAGATTGTTGTCAACAGCAGCAAGAAATGAATTTGAGCAATAATAACGTTTAAAAAAGGAAGATGATTCTTTTTGATAGTCTGAAGGTAGTGCAGCAACCCCAAACCAACAAAGAGTTGGACTGTGTTTTTACCAAGCAGCGGCTGGAGGAGCAGAGCACCAAGGTGGAGAAACATTATTTCCTGAAGGGTTTAGTCTAAAAACCATCACCTATTGAGTTATTACTCTATAACAGAGCAAATGTGCCACAGCACAGGATGCACTGCTTTCTCCTGTAATCATGCCTTTTACTGAACAACCCTCAGCACACTTTCATATTCAAATCAGATGAACATTAGGCACAGTAATAAAATAATATTTGCAGAGCTTGAAAGGGCCTTGGTCCTTTAACAAAGAGAAAATTAGCAGGCTGTGAAAAGGTAAACAACATTTTAAAACATCAGGCATGAAAGACAGAGAAACGCCTCGTTCGGAAGAAGTAAGGGTCAGTGCTTCCCAGAAGGGGCCGTGATTTTCAGGGCGGCCGGGGGTGACCCCAGCACCACCCAGGGACCACGGCACATCCAGCAGCCCCACACGTCACTGGAACGTCCTCCCACCTGCAGCAACAGCCAGAGCTGCCCGTGGTCTGGTATTGCTCTCCTGGGGGCATCTACGGTGATCGAGCCACATTTTTCCTACGTTTCTTCCTATATTTCACTAGATAATTTTATTCCTATACTCTATTACATGACACCAATAAGACAAGGCAGCCAACGAATTACTATTGCATTACTATTGCACTTCTCAGTGGTGGATGAAGTCAATCAACTCAAAACGAAGTAAAATTAAAAGAAGTTCTCGCCGCCATGATTGTAACTTATTACTTTCATCAGGAACCGTACAAAGTTAGCCCTTTTATGCCTCAAAATCCACTTCCTTTCACAGATGCTATCGTATGTTCACAGCTATAAATATAAGAAAAAAAAAAGACTCTGTATTTTGGGCATATGGAATTTTGACATTTAGAATTCTGATCTCTTTTTACTTTTTAGTTTTATGAATTTCTTTCTGCAAAAAATAGAACCCTCAGCTCCAAGTATCTAACTGCAAAGAAGAAGGAAGAGGGTTAGCTAACAAAATTAGTCTAAAATTTTACAGGCATAACACTGCTGAATGGCCAACTGAACTAAGAAACAGATGTTTATCCGTTTTGAGGAGAATACAGAGCAAGCACAAGGCAGTTGGTGATATACAACAAATAAATGTACTCTGATGCTACTGCAACCACTCATTTACTATCAAACATCTTATTGCGGGACAAGCAAACGCATTAACCTGTTTAATAGCATTTTCAATAGTCCAACATTGAAGGATTTGCCGACATTAACACAAATCAAAACTACTTGTTATTCACTATTGATTATATTTCTATAATAAAAGATTAAATTGTGTTTGAGATGACTCCTTCATGGTCTGTGTGTGTGGGGGGGTGTATTATTCTCTCCGGAAAGGTTTAGGTGTAATTGTTGTCCCCAAACACCGCAGACCCCACAGTCCCCTGAAGAGGAAGAGCAGACCGTGGATGGTGTCTGACGTAGCCCTGCCCTACTGCTGTCAAAACCCAAATTTGTTCGTTTTATTCCGCTCCCATGGCGACAGGAGCTCAGAACAGGGATGCAGAGGAGTTGAAGACCGGATCATGCCTGTCTACCTGGTGGTCCTCACCTCCTCACCTCAACTAGCCCCAGACCAGGGTAAGCATGAGCACACGTTAGGAGGACCTACACTACAGCAGGTGTAGATGCTCCTCTGCAGTTGCACGTATACAGTGGAAAGTACAATGATGAAGGTGTTACCTAGTTAGATATGTGAAAGAAAAACACCTTAGGAAGCTCCTGTGGCTTTTCAGACATAAAAGATACAGTGGAAATGTAAGAAAAGAGAAAACAGGTTGTCAGTGGTGCAAACGAGGACAGTGGTCCCACCAGCAGTGGGGTGGAGTGGGGACAATGAGCTGGGCTCTGCTGAGCAGTCACAGCCAGGGAACCTGTAACATCGACACCCAAAACCTGTAAGAAACAAAACCTTTACAAAGCCAACACGGGAGAATATTAGCATTACAAAAGCTTTGCCCTTTAGGCTGAAAATACATTGCAAATAGTTGCCAGCATCTCATCTCTAATTTCTGGCATAATTATTCTATGTGAGGAAAGACGCTAATTTGAATGTCCATTTAGAGCACTGATCAAATTGATGCCACTGCTGGAATTCAATTATCTTCTTAGGCTTTCAGCATGGCAACCTGAGGCAGCGTGTGTGTCTAACACGACACCGACATTTGTTTATATGCTGAGATAATCAGAAGTGACAAGAAAGTGAATATTTTTTTTTTTAAATGGACTACCTTAAAACGGTTCCATTTGCCAAATACGTTTTCCCAGGGACATTTGAGAATCATGGACCCCCCTGCCCCAGTTCCCTGACAGTGTCTGCCTTCCTCCTCAGGACAACAGGCAAGGACCACAGCTGGGGACAGCGGCTGCAAAGTCACAGAAATGCAGAGCAGCCAGATGTGGAGTGGGATCGTGAGGTTTTAAACATCACAGGAGACATAAAAATGAATCAAGATGTCACGGTTTGAGAAACCCACAACTGTTTATTGTCGTTTAGGCCATTATTGTCTCCCCCGATCACCCCTCCCCACCCAGGAAGGGGAAAAACAAGGCAACCTGAGGGTTGAAATATAAACAGATTTAATAGAATAAGAGCAGATAATGAACATTAATAACCCTAAAGAACCAGTCTTGATCCCGATACCGATATAAAACACCCCAGGACTGTCCCCAGCCCATTCCCCAGCAGGGACAGCCCGTGTGGGACCCTGCAAGGACTCCTCAGCAAACTGTGTGATGTCCCTGGACTGTGCCCTTCATGGTATGGAATAACCCCCTTGGCAGCTTGGGGCAAGTGCCCGGGTCTGGCTCCTCCTCATCCCCGCACCCGGGGAGCTGGAAAACACCGAGACCTTGGAACCCGCACCCCAGAGCTGGCTGTAAAGGGAATATGGGCACAAATTCAAACACCAGAGTCCTCTAAAAGTGTAATTCTCCCAAACATTAGAAGAGAAATTAGCTCTTTGTCACTTAAACCAAGACTATTCCCCACCTCTCAATGCAGCATCTCGCCCCAGACCATCAGAAATGAACTGAGTGGTGGGAAAGGAAGGGACAAGTGGACGTCCCGTGGTGCAGATGGAGGCTGCTGGTTGCGGCAGAGCTCCTGGCATGCCCAGGCAGGGAGCGGGGTCCCTGCTCCAACTGGGATCCTGGCAGGGATGAGGACCCCAGCTGTGGGGAAATCTGATGGCAAATCTGAGCAGTGATGTCTTAAGCATCGTGCTTCGCAGCCCAGGCCCCCACCGCCAGCGAGAGCCCCCACCGTCAGGCTGCACCATGACCCGGGCTGGAGCTCAGGAGCTCATGCTCCACATTCCCTTGGTAGGACTGATACACGGCACCAGTCTCAAAGGGGATTTGTGGGTATTAATTGTGTTCTGTGGGTCAATATTCCTTTATTTCCCAAAGACGCCAATCAGCCTTTGCGTCCTGGTATACCTGATCCACAGGGAACCTGTGCACAGGGATTTCACACATCCCTTAGACAAACTACAACAACTGTGTTGGCTTCCTTTTTTATTTGCACCTGGAATTCTCAATTAGAACCAGAATATTTTCATCTAGCCACAGAACCTTCTGTATTTAATTTTATCTGGTCCTTGTTTCTATACCCAATACGGGACCCACACCTCCTTTCTCTCTGACATCTCCTTCTATACCCAACCTAAGATTGCACATCCTTCCTGTCTTTTCTACTTAATTTTCCACCTAAAGAGTTCTGTTTGTCTGCACAGATTTGCCTTAGTGGGAGGTCTTCAGCTGGCCATTGGCAACGCTACCAGATGCTGAAATTTTATAACTCTCATTCGAATGGCAATTGCGTTAAACATTCTCAGCTTGCTCTTTATACATCAGTTGTTAAAAACACATTAATAATGTAAACAGAGCCCTAGTCAGGACCTGCCCAAATGTACAGCCACCCACCCCAAACACAGCGGAGCTTCCCAGGAATACACCCAGGTTGAAAACGGTCGCTACTGTTTAAGGAAAAAAAAAAGAAAAAGAGAAAAAAAAAAAAGAAAAGAAGCAGATTTTTGAAGTGATCCTCTAAATAAATTCTTTGCTTGGAAAACACATGAGCCTGCCGTTGCTGCATGACTGCCGGCGGCTTCACCAAATGTTCCTCAGCTTATGGTAATGGGAGGAATTAGCGAGGTCAGGGATGCTGCCACGGAGAAAACTCTTCTGTTGAGTCACTGACAACTCTGGAAGCACGGATTAGGATATGGGGAGTAAAAAGAAATTTAGATATAAGGTTGGAGGTTTTTCAGAGTCTTTTTAGTGTTGCTAGGAGAGGCAGCTGCTGCTTGGTTTTGAGGTGCAAACTACAGTAACATTTTTAATTGCCGAGTGGATAAAGACAATGAATTGTAAATGCTTTTAAAGGAATGTATTAATGAATGTAATATACGAAATGAAATTTAATTAAAATTGCAAAGTCATAAGGCTTTAAAGATAAAGCGAATTAAGGAAAAGGCTTTATAATAAATTAATATAATACATGAACTGGAATTTAAAAATACTGTAAAGGTATGTTAGATAGTTCTTGTATGGAAAAACAGCAACACATGTGACTAATTTTTTAATTGGTTTTGATCGCTAGGAAAGAATAGTTCCTGGCTTCATTTTACTTGAACGTAATTTTTTATTTGTACATAATTTATTCTCCTATTCTAATGCTAACAGAATAATAGAAATTAGGTAGCTATGCAAACAACTTGATTAGATTAGGCAATCAAATGAATCTCCAGCGGCGTAAGTATAACTCCTATAGCATAAGGCATCCAGAGTTTCTGTCTCCAACTGCTGAAAACTTCTTGGGAACTCAAAGTGACCACTTCATAACCACCAGTTCTTCATTAAGATGGATGTTTAGGATCTCACTGCCTGCTCTCTGCTTTTACTTCCCCTTCTGCACTTTATGGTCCCTGGCACTAGAGACTGTGCTCTTTGGGGAGCCCAGAACATCTCTGGGGAGAGCTCACACAACGCACCCACAAAACATAAGCTGGGTTTTCCCACCAGTGCCTCACTGACACCAGGAACAGGAGGAATCTGCAGGGAACTGCCAGGCTTTGCCCACCCCTTCCAGAAGCTCAAATACCTTCACACAGTCCTAATTTTCCCATTCATTTACCTCAAAGCTACTACCACAAGGATGTCATTTGTCATTTAATATCTGCAGTGTGAAAAAATAAGTGTGTGGTATCCATTCCAGTGTGAACATCTCAGCCACATCCAGCTACATCTCAGCCACTTCCCTGCTGGTGCCCACACCAGCCAAGCCCTCAGAGATCCAGGTCTCCCACTCAGGACTGTCACCACATCAAGATGGAATTTTATATTATTTTTTTCCTGTGCTTAAGGCTAAAAACTAAGTTCAAGATCTTTAAATCTTCCAGCTTGTTATTAATATTTGTGTTCTATCTCAACTTTTCTTCAGTTAATCCATGTTTTTTCTTTCTTTTCAAGGAGACGGATAAGACACACGAAGTTATTGGGTGCATTTGGAAGGACCACTGAGCTGAGGTGATATTGCACTGATAAAAGCAATCCTACAATCTCATATCTAAAGTGGATATGTCAGCTTTTACCCAACCTGTCATTAGAGTGGCCTGATATAACTTGACCTAAAAAGTAGCCCCTTGAGGGAAAATATTTTTGAAAGGAGATGACTCTTTAAACTACCAAAATATACAGAGATCCAGTGACTGAAATTTCAAGACAGATTCACTTTAAGTGAACACTGGATGAGTTCATCCTAGTTCTTCCGGTGTCACATGCAAGTCTTCAGGTAAAGATAGATTCCTTCTCTAAAAGCTGTGTTTTAGCTGAAAAAGAAACTGTGGACTAGATACAAAAATAACGCAGTGCGATTGTGCGGCACATAGGATTACATGGTGATTAAGGGATTCTTCAAGGCTTAAAATCTGCAAATCAATTCCCTGACAAAAGTCCATGCTGCATTTCACATGTGCCCACATCAGATGTGTGGTTTGGGTGAGGTGTGAACTCAAGAGGATCTCCTAGAGACTGCCTCTCCATCATCTCACACCCCAGGGAGGCCATGGAGGACACGGCTGCTTCCAGGAGAAACTAAGCTGGACACGATGCTCAGGGAGGGCAGGCACTGCACAAAACCAGTTGAGGGGCCGGAGCACCACAGCCTCCCAAAATACAGCGGCTGAAAGAGGTGTAACTGTGGATACTGGGTGGATACTGGATCCTTTGGGATCCTTGTCCTGCTCCCCAGCTCCTCTCCCACATGCCCCACATGGCCTTGGAGAGCCCTGGGAGCAGGAGAGTGGTGGGATGGCACAAGTTCTGAGAAACAGGCACAGGCAGGAGAGCAGCACTGCCCCAGGAACCACGAGGAGAATGTAAGAGAGCATCCCGGAGTGTGCCAGAGAGCTACTGCAAATAATTATTTCGGAAACCCAGCCTTAATGTTTGGCCGATGTGTCAGTGATGAAATATTCATTAACAAGGACTACGACATCTGTCAGCTCTGGCCAGATCTACCATATTCTCTTATTCTAATATACGCTTTAGGAGTAGGGAGTTGTCAGATACATGGATGATCCCTCTCTGTTATACATTTTCATCTTCAGAAAATGCCGACATGTAAATATTTTAGAATCTGTTGTTCTTCTCCTGGGCTGCACTAACCAGAAATAAGCACTTTCTGCAGAGAGCCACAAGGCAGTAGGAGTTGGGAGGCCTGAAATCTCCAGGGAGGTTAGTCCTTAACAGGTTTTAAGTGCAATTGCTGGAGACTAAAAACAATTTTAAAAACCTGCTAAGGAGAGGCAATAATCTAAATCCGAGACCGTGGAACATCCCCCAGGATGGCAGCAGCCAAAGTACCGAGTGCCAGGAGGTGAAGGCTCAGTAGAGACCCTTCTCAGGAGAAACATTTCGGTTGGTTTCAGTTCTGTGTTCACACGTATGTATTTCTCATTTATGCCTTCCTCAATAAATAAATCAATTGAAAATAATCAGGAATAAAGCATCGGCTGCAATCTGAAAATACAGTAAGTGAATACCTCTAAGCTGCAGTAAAATACGTGGGTGGATTTCTCTGAAGGCAATGGCCCAAACTCCTCGTTGACCTTAGGCAGGGACCAGAAGAGGCTTAGTGCTTGCAGGGACCAGAAAGATGGGGAGTTGATGTTTCCACGTCCCTCATCAGCCCAGAGCAGCAGGTACCATGGCACCACATGAACACGGGGTCAATGCCACCCATAGCCCCTTCACCACCAGGTCACTCCTATACACTCTTTTCTTCTGCTTTTGTGTCCCTCAGTCACTTCTCATTCTTAACTTCTCATTCACTTAACTACAGCTGTTGATTTTCCAGCTCAAGCTTAAATACACAGCATATTGCTTTTTTTGTTTGTTTGTTTTCGTTGTGTTGGGGTTTTTGGCCATTTTATCCAGTATTTCTTTCACTAATTGAAAATGTCTAAACTACAAAGGTCTCAGAAAGCAGTCATATTTCTTATCGTTGGAGCAGGCTCCAACTGCCCCTGAAAGGTCTGAAATATTAAGGGAAACACACGACTTTGAGTTAATGACCCATGACCATGCATGGGTAGCCACTGTCAAAGATCACTCCAACACAGAAAAAATGTATTTTTTCCCTTTCAGTGAATTTACGTATTAGAACTTAGTGTTCAAAACAGCACAGATGAAGCAGGCACTTCAGGAATCAGTCAGAATTGCCCCAGGGAGCATACAAGGTCCTTAGCCCCAGGGAGCCCTTGTTTGCAAGGGGGGGGTCCAAGGCATCCCAGAACTTTTCCTTCGTGGTGTCATCGCTGAGCTCTCCAGCTTCAACCAGATTTACTTTAAAATTTGGCACGGGCACTCTCCTAGTCCTTAACGAGCTTAGCTAAACTTTTACAAGCCCATGGCAGGTTCTGCTTGTCTCGCATAATCTGATGGGATGAAGTAGTTTTGCCTGTGCTGGAGAATAATTTCTCTCTTATTTTTCACAGGGCTTCAAAACCTTCTCCCGTACGGCTGAAAGAGCTTCTTCACTTTGCTGGTCTAAATTCTGCAAGATAAATGTGTTCTCTGTTCTCCCTCCTGCTTCCCAACCTGATAAACAGGCTATTATGTGGTGCTACATAGGCTGTGTGTAAACAGCTGAAAACAATATAAAAGACAATTTCACTATGACTTGATCTTAAATCCAGAAGGGAAGAAGTTGCAATGTTTCACTTCTTGGCAGCAGCAAAGCAAAAATAAAGTTATTCTGGAATGACCCGTTCAAAGTGCTTTTCTAGTGGTAAAAATTTGCATTAAATGTGGAAATGGCAATTCCATTAACACAGAAGAATAAGAGATGAAGAGCAAAATACCATCCCTACAAGAAATACAAGGGTGTTAATTTCCAGCAGTATGTGAGCCTGGAACAGGCAGCCTTTATGGACCAGAATGCTCCAGAATGGCACTGGAATACAAAAAAGTCTGTTGGTTTTCTTAATGGATTTATGTTGGTTTTACACTAATACAAACAAGACGAGATTCAGGCTTTATCAGAGTTTCCTGACAAATATATTTAACCCTATTGGAAAGAAAGCTCCTCTTCTCATGAAAAAGGCACGCCAATGAAACCATGGTTACAGAGGTTGTCTTGTATGTTAAATAATGCAGTGCTGAATCATTTTAAGTCTCTAATCTCATTAGGATCAAACTGTAGCAAAGGATTAAAACAGAGATTAGAAACAGCACAGAAGGATACCCAGTCCCTTTGCAGGTACAGGGCTAAAAGATTTTACCCTATATTCCCCAGGTTATAGAACAGGCTTTACTTTATTAATCATTTTTTACTATATGAGCCTTAAAAATCTCAACATCCTTTTGAAACTTCAGATTCAAGGCAGAGAGTTAGGAATGACCTGCACGTCTGCCACCTCCTCTCTGTGCTGTCGTGAGAAGAAAGGATGGGAAGAAAAAGATAGTTCTGAGTGGTATTGCCTTGTCCCGCCTCCTTTTCTCCCTCAAAGTTTGCTATCTCTGCTTTGACTCAAATGAAAAAGTGTTATGAAAACCACAAAATAAAAATAGGGGGAAAAGATAAAATAAAGTGATTTTTTTTCAGCAGCGCGGATGTCAGCAGTGGCGTTTGCTTTATTCCATGTTACCGGTTTGGTATCCAGATAAAAAGCTCAAGCTTTCAGCTAGGGCTATCTGATAGGAAGTGTAGGTAAATCCCAGCATTTCCACTAAAACCGGTTGCCTTCTCCCCAGAGCTCGTCAGTCTGCACCCTCCCCCGTGGAAAAAGCTTATTAAATTTGGGTGTAAAACATAACTATCCTCTAACTCAGCCTCCGCTCTTCCTGAGGTAAGGCTGCTTGCCTGGCAACATGTAGTGAGAGATTTCCCTCATTTACAGTCACTTTTAACAAACTTTTTATTTACAGTTGTCTAGTTAGGAATAGGAGAAAATCCAGTTAACTCTTTGCTCCCAGCAGCCCTGCAGAACTGGGGACACCGACCGTTCCGTTGTGAAACTGAGACATGCTCCAGCTCACCAGGGAATTAAAAGATGGGAGAAATGGGAGGAAGGTGTGAAGATGCAGTGGGTGAGTAAGAGAGAACAGGTATAAGAACAAACAAACTAAAAAGCCTCCTTGAGTTAAAATAACAGATTACTTGTTTTCCTGGGATAACCACGTCCATCTTGGTGAGTCGTTAAACCGATGAAAACTTTCAATAAACTCACCATTACCATTATGCAGAAAGTTCACCAAACTAAAGAAGTAACTCAGTTTCAGAATACATAGAAATGATGGCATTTCTTGAAAAAAATAAAGACAGACTGAGGTTCATCACCCTGAAATGTTTTAGTTGGATGCAGAACCTCAGAGCCCAGGCTGAGACCGCTGATGCTCCACTCCACCCGTTAACCCTAGGAAATGGGCAGGAGACTCTCCAAAGCACTTTTCCTCTAAGCAGGACAGGAAAGAAGAGAACCGCCAATTACTTCATTATGAACCTCATTACAATAATTTCAATATTTATCAGTCATAAGAGGTAGCTCTTACCTCTTAGCACTTACTGTCTAAGAGCCGCACACTGACCCTGCCTGCGCATTAGGGACGATACTCTGCATATAAAGGGCTTTGGCAGAAATCCCATCACTTTGGGTGACCTGATCTTAATTTCATTGTCGTCCGAAAGGATAAATTTCTGCTAAAGATTTTGCGTTTCTTGTATTTCTTAGAGCAGATGGCTTCTATGTTTATGTATGTATATGTACGGACACGGACAGCGTTTATTCCATTAGCGGGTAATAGTTCTGAGGACCTGTTTCCCTGTGATAAAAATCAGGATTTTCCAAAAAAAATCCAAACAAAAAGAAATACCCTGGGTACACACAACGCCAAAGGTCACCAAATTAGACAGTGGTGCTCAGGAACCTTCCCCAGATGATGGAGTGTCTATGGGTACCATTACACATCAGCTCAGTGCTCAGGAGAGGAGAAGGGACAGGAAGGGATGAGCAGGGATTATGCAGAAAGGTGCCGATGACAACGGAAAATGTCATTCTGCCAATAAAAATCCACCATAGCACCACAGTTTGCATATCTGACATCCTATCTCAAAACGGATTTAGAAGACCTGGAAAAGGTGTGAAAAAATGTGTCGAGAACGGTTAACTAATTGCAGGAGGTTTTATTCAAAGGAAGATAAAATAAAGCGTTACTCAGTTTGAGAAGGAGAGGACGGCGCAGCGGACCTACAGAAAATCACGTATGGCAGCAAAGGTGTGAAATGACAAACAATTATTTGTTGTTTCTCAAAACGCAAGAACAAAAGGTTGTCGGAAAAGGATTAGACAGTAGGTGCAAAACAAAGAAAAGAAAGTATTTTTTCACGTAGTGCATAATTAAACTGTGGAACTCATTACCACAGGATGCTGTGGGAACCGAACACAAGAAATGGATTTGAAAAGCAATTAGGGAAATTAATGGAAGAAAAGTCCATCAAAGCCTATTAAACACAAAGACGTGGGTACAACTATTGACACAACATTCATCATCCATCAGGCAGCGCTTCTATCCTGCGACGTTTTTCTGGAAAACACCATTTCCCACCCCAGCAGTGAAGGAAGCGCCCCCTCCTCCGCTGCAGCCCCGAGGTGGCACGGCCAGGCTCGGGGACCTTCTCCCCTCCCTGGGCTACCACAGAGAGACCCCCCGCTTCCTAACAGAGCAGGGCTTTACCACAAAAGGGAATAAAACCTTCCCCAAAGCACTTACAAAGTAATTACACATGCTGATAAAAAAATACTGGGAAATGCTAATACTTGGAACAAAGGGAAAACCTTTGCTGACTGTTGCTAACCTCAGGTGAACTTCCAGTAGTTCTGGAAAAGACTTCTTAGAAAGGACTAGACCCGTGCCTGGAGGCTGGCAACAACATAGATCTATCTATCTCTGTTATGGTGGGACATATAGCCTGAGGGCTGCTCATTGGTATTCTTTGTGCGGTAACAATAAATGCTGTTTGCATTTTCTCGTTAAAGAATTGTGTGGAATTACAGCACCACAGGCTGGCAGGGGTTGGAAGGGACCTCTGGAGATCATCCAGCCCAAGCCCCTGCCAGAGCAGGGTCACACATAGCAGCTGGAGAGGAACACATCCAGGGGGGTCTGAAAGTCTCCAGAGAAGGAGACCCCACCACCTCCCTGGGCAGCCTCTGCCAGGGCTCTGCCACCCTCACAAGAAAGAAGTTTTTCCTCATGTTGCAATGGAGTTTCCCGTGTTCCGGTTTGTGCCCATTGCCCCTTGTCCTGTCCCCTGGCACCACTGAGAAGAGTCTGGCCCCATCCTCTTGCCCCCTGCCCTTTAGATATTGCTCAGCATTGATAAGGTCCCCTCTCAGTCTGCTCTTCTCCAGCTGAACAGCCCCAGGTCCCTCAGCCTTTCCTCAGCAGAGATGTGCTACAGCCCCTCATCATCCACATAGCCTCTGCTGGACTCTTTCCAGCAGTTCCCTGTCCTCCTGGAACCGAGGAGCCCAGAACTGGTCCCAGTGCTCCAGATGGAGCCTCCCCAGGGCAGAGCACAGGGAGAGAATGACCTCCCTCAACCTGCTGGCCACACTCTTCTTGATGCACCACAAGATGCCATTAGCATTCTTGGCCACCAGGGCACATTGCTGGCTCACAGTCTTCTTTTTGTTCATGGGGATTCCCAGGTCCCTCTCTACAGAGCTGCTCTCCAGGAGGTCAGCCCCAACCTGTACTGGTGCAGCAGGTTATTCCTCTCCCGGTGCAGATCCCTACACTTGCTCCTGTTGAACTTCATTAGGTCCCTTTCCGCGCAACTCTCCAGCTTGTCCAGGTCTTGCTGGATGGTGGCACAGCCTTCTGGTGTGTTGGTGGCCCCAACAGGAAGGTACCATTGAACTGGCCCTTTCAACTGCTGCATTCACTTCGGTGGGGATAACTCTCTGACTGGACCTGCCCCACCAGCCCCTGCTGACACCAAGGCAAGGCTGGTGATGTCCCCATCCACCACAGTGCTGCGGGGGGACCTGCCCCATGCCACTTTGAAAAGTTTTAAATCTTTTCTCGATTACACTGAGATACATCAACCTATCCAGTGCAGACCGAACGCGCTGCAAGTTCTTATTGTGCTGGTATGGTTTTACTTAGGGGAAAAAAAATTACAGCGAGGGTTATTTTGCCAGAGTTAAAAAAAAAAAACAACCACATTCTGAATTGAAAAGTGTTTTTCTTGTAATTTAGAATCTAGACAGGAATAAAATGACAGCAAGTATCAGCCCTGGATTGCTGACACCCTGTGTTATACCAAAGTGAGCCGAGCTGAATGCAAACCAGTCCAAACGTACCCATTTTATAACAAAATCTGCAAACAACAGCACAGGGAAAGAAAAGCTACAGCTCCAGGAAATACTGCCTGTGTAAAGGAATACTTTTTATAAAAACATATTGACTATTACCTACTTTTATGTTTTTTTAAAAAATTCTAGCCGTAGGACATGACTCTGAGATGTGTGCTAAGCTTGTAAGTAAAGATGTGAAATCCAAAATACGCAGCAAACCTATTGCTTGCATAAACACATCACAACAGATTCACTCTGCCCCATTTATGAGTAATGATGATATTTCCAGCTTTGTAACTTGGAAAGATGCAGGATGAAAATACTACAAGGTTTCCTGCATTTATAGAAAACCTCAAATGCAAGAGGAAGCCAAACTTTATTCCTCGAGATTTAGCGACTATTTCAATTAAACAGAAGTTTATATTATACTTATGATTAGGGTTTTTATTCTTACAATATTGCATCTGACCTTCTAAATAGTTACAGTGATTTTTAATATATGTAAAAAAAATTATATTGTAACCTGGAAAATGACTTTCTCATAGATCTGGCACATAAAATGTGTGGATAGCTTTTTTCTAACATCACTGTAATGCTGAATAGAAATAAATAAAAATTACTCCCACTAAATTCAGTGTAAATGAGATGACAACACATTTCCTTAGTAAAGTAAAATACTTCCAAGGCTGAGTGATTTAATCTATTTGCTGCTCTTAAGCAATATCTATTCCACTAAAAAGAAGTTTAATTAATGAAAATGTTGCCATCTTTGAATTGCATATATTATTGATTTAAAAATATGCAAAACAAAACTGCAAACTGTGTAATACTCAGATCTGAGTAATTTTATTATAATCAGGATAAACTCAGTTAAAATCCGTTGATTTGCAAAGAGATTGAAAAATTGCTAGAAGAACCACAACTGGTGTTTTTGAAACTTTTCTACGAATAACATGCCCCAAAAACTTTGCCAACAACCAAATAAATGTCCTATAGAAAAGGTATTGATCTCTTCTCCCAAGGAACAGGTGATGGGACAAGAGGAAACGGCCTCAAGTTGCTCCAGGGGAGGTTTACGATGGATATTTAGGAAAATTTCTTCCTGGAAAGGATTGTGGAGCCTTGGCAGAGGCTGCCCAGGGCAGTGGTGGAGTCCCCATCCCTGGAGGGGTTTCAAAGCCGGGCAGACGTGGTGCTGAGGGACATGGGTCAGGGGGGGTTTGGGCAGTGCTGGGCTGATGGTTGGACTTGGATGGTCTGCAAGGTCCCTTCCAACCTAGATGATTCTGTGATTCTGTATCAGGGAAAAAGAGGACCTGGTGTCACATTAACCATGGTCTGTAGCTGCAGAATGAAATGCAGTTTGCATAAAAGGGGATCAAACCTGAAGTCTCTACAAAAGTTAGCCCTGCCTGCATTTTTTCAGAATGCTGTTCTCCGTCTTCATCCCATGATATGACAAAAATTCACCTTTGTGTCTTTACAAAAGAGACATAAAGCTTCATTATCCAAAAGGGGGAGCTCCCTCCAGCCTTCTGGACTGACCACAACTTCTGAGTTTCACACACTCCTCCAGAAATACTACTTTATTTCAGCATAAAGAAGCTGCTACGTTTGCCCAAGGACCCTTTGAGACTCACAGCCCGAAGGTGAATGTCAGAAGTCCATGCAACATGAAAATTACAGTGCTTCTACCCAAAGACCTTCAAAACACTTTCCATCTTTGCTCTTCTAATTACTAACCAGTCTCTGAAATTGTGTAGAAGAGCGAGTTCTGACAGTGAAATAACGCACACTGATTGCTAACGATGAAGTTAATCAACAAGGGGTTTTAATTCTTGGCTTCAACAGCCCATTTTCTTTTTTTTTTTTTATGAATATGCAGACCAGCACAAGTCGTGTGGTCTCCTGGTTTTAAGCAGAAATCTTTTTGTGCATAATGGTTTAAAACTTTCTTCCTTGACGTCATTAGGCCAGTGCAATAACGAGTAGCACTGAACCCACTATCAAGTTTTGCAGAATTTTAACTTCTGTTAAGAAAAGCGGGATGGATATGGGAAAATTATAATTACATCTAGCATTCAAAATAGGTAGAATGCAGATTTGTGCAACCTCTGAAATGCCACTGTAATGATTACTGCCGTTTGGATGGAGGAAGAGCTGCATTAATTAAATTGAATTGGAGCCTCATGGAGGTTTCCAATAACTTTTTAATTATAGCTTAATGCTGCTTTCTAGCCCTTGCAAAATTGAAATTTCTCTTCTAATGGCTGTATTTCGTATCCAGACTTTCTTTTTTTCCCCAAGAATCTCACAGAGAGCTGTGAGGTTGCACCCCATCAGCTGTACCTCAGGTGGGAAGAGATTTCTTTCCAAAGCGCAGACCTGCTTAGAAAATGTTCTTGTGACCTGCTACAGGCATCCACATCTGTGTGCCCCAGCTGGGAGCGCATTCTATGCTGGTTAATTAATTGAAAAGAGCATTTTCTGGAGAGCCAAAACATTTTCACTGACTTCTGTCCTCCTCCTGAGGCTGCACCCATGGACCAAGACCATGTTGGATGGGGCTTGGAGCAACCTGGCCTGGTGGGAGGTGTTCCTGTCCAGGGCAGGGGGTGGGACTGAATGATCTTTAAGGTCCCTTCCAACCCAAACCATTCTATGATTCTATGATTTCCTTCTCTTTGCCCTCTTCCTCAGGGCCAGAGACCCACGGCTGAGGAGGCAGCTCCTGGAGGCTGGAGGGCTGGGGAGAATTAACAAGGTCCAAATGGTGCTAATGGAGAGGGGGAGGAGGAGGATGCACCCTGTGCTAGGAAATGGCACTGGAAGTGCATGCGGTCCCCATACTGGGAATGGGGATGTTCTTCTTTATTCTGGGACTGGAAATGTCCTCCCTGGCACTGGGACTTGGGGTGTCCTTCCTGATGCTGGGACTGGGGTTGCCCTTACGCCCCTTTGAGCAAAACCTTCTCCCTCTTTCTGGATTTTACTGAAGCATTATGGCATCGCTACGTTCAATCTCAGACTCAAAACCCAGTAATTTAGAATTCCCATAGTGCCTAGTATCTGCGCTCAGACTGAATGAATTAATCTTGATTATAATTACTATGAACATCAAATGAAATATTAATACGCAGGCGTTTTCAGGCGAGTTCATATTTCCACTCTCAGTCCAGCACAAGCGCACAAAGGGTGACATTTACAGAAGACAATGTACAATGTTCCGTGGTAAAATTCTTGACGTTCAGAAACTTTCTCGGTCTAAAGGGTTCTACTGACTGTAGCACATCCTCACAATATATGGCTTTAGGAGATATAAAAGATGACATTTTATTTTTGTTCTCTGGAACATTTCTGTTTGAATGGAACTCCTTCCTAAAGAAAATATCAAAAAAAGAGGAGTTCAGACTGACATTTCTAGCACTGCAAAGCTTTGATTCCAAAAGCACAAATTCCAGCACATGAGCTTTACCATCTGAGGAGTTCGCATGTTGATGGCCCTGGCAGTCTGGTTTCCAGCCAGACCTGGAGGAGACGGGGTAAATTATCACCACCGCTTTTAAAAATTAGCTTTGTGCAAATTAATAATTTTTTTTCCAACTGCTCATACCGTTAGAGAGCAGTTTGGTAGGGAGAAATTACAAAACAATTTTAAAAGACTGGCAAGTCTTTTCAGATTACTGGCAGGAGTTTCAGAAAGTCAAAAAAAAAAGTTGAATTATTCTTCAGATGCAGAAAACTAACACCTAAAGCTGAACTCTGTACCAGCAAAAGTCTCTGGGAGAAATCAGGCGAATTCTGTTCTGAAGCCACCACGGCAGAAATGGCAACAGCTGGGTTTTATTCCGTGCCTCTGACATGAACCAGCAGTTTATATTTCCAGTACTCCTGGCAGAATATTCGGCAGGGTTTAACAAGAGTTTAAGAAGATGCCAACCAAGATGCCTCCTGACTCGGGACAGGGAGAAGCCTTGCAAAGCCCGCGATGCTGGATTAGCCACGATCCTTGGTCTTCACCTGAAGTTACAGGTGTCTAAAGCAGGACTAAGTTATAAGTGAAGTTACAGGTGTCTAAAGCAGGACTAAGTTATACGTAGCGCCTCAGCAGTGGACTCTGATGTGGTTATCACCTGCACATGGCATTTTCCGAAACGGAACAGAATTCCACAGATTACTGGAAAGGGGAACCCGTCCGCCCCGAGCATTTTCTCCTTCTCTCTGGCTGATGGTCTGAAGTAATTAGTCGATCGTCTGTGCATTTCTACACAGCACAAGTAAGTAGCTGTGATGATTAATTACAATTATTAGCAAAAAGAAAATAATTCTAACAAAGCATCCAATGCAGCCGGGAGGTACTGTCTGTGTTCATCGGGGTGGAACTAAGAAAGCTCCGGTTCTGGGAGGATGACACTGACAGTCCTGGCCATTCATTGGCCGTTCCTCACTCCTGAGATCAGACATAAAGACTGATTTATCATTCTTTAACTAAAACATTATCCAAAATTATGGACTGTAAAGCTGTTGGCTCTAACAGCTGCTGTTGGAGAGACACTGCCGTGCGAACCGGGGGCAAGTGTCCCATAACACAACACATGTGCACATTTTATTTCGCAATTTCCTGAAAACCAAGGAAAAATGCCCTTTTATTTTTGAACTTCTGCCTCTGCGGAATGGACACTCAAGTGTCTTGTCATGGTGGAGTAAAACACCTCCTGTGCCCTCCTGATAGCGTGCAGCAGGGCAAGAGCACCAGATTAATCACCTCATTTACAGCAAGTAATCGATGGCACTGAGGGAATGTTAAGTGAGGAGGGAACAGTCATTTTATGGCATGAGGCAACTTGCTGCAGGGATGCTGTTCCTCGGGCAGAAACCACCAAAACACAACCAGCTAAATGATTTTATTCAAAACATACCGGTGGTGGCGCGTGTGTGAGGAGGCAATATTATTTCACCTATCAGCTATTTTTAGAAAATAATGCCTACAAAGAAAATCAACATTTTGTATGGTCCAGAGCAAACCATTTCATCGCCCGCTGCTAAGGACATGCCCCCTGATAAGTTATGGTCCTGCTTTTTAAGTTTACTGGCATCCAGGCACGAAGCAAGACGAAGTATCAATAGAATATCTTCACTTATGTTTGGTGGAGAAGAAGAGAGACTTCCAGTTCTGCTCTTAAAATACAATAAAAATAGGAGTATCAAAAATAGCCAAGTATTCATAAGCAAAGAAAAGGTGGGAATCCAGCCTTGTCACCAACAGGGAAACAGAAGAAAGAAGAAAAAGAGTCTTGCATCGTCCTTGTCAGCTGAAAGGCAGGCTGTGAGTGCCAAGATCTTGCCCCTGATGCCACCATGGCTTCGGATGCTGGTTCAGCTGCCTGGGGGCAACGGGCATCGGTCAATGCCCGGGGTCATGGCCAGCCATCACCTTCTGTGGGTGAAGCTGGCACGAGCAAGAGAGTGGTTCTGCCCGTGAGTCAGACTCTCGTTCACAAACAATGCCTGGGGCACACAAAAGTCTGACCCCAAGTTGGGGACACTCTTCCATCAAAAGCAATGGTAAACACTGAATCATAGAATGGTTGAGGTTGGAAGAGACCTTTCAGACCATCCAGCCCAACCACCAACCCAGCACTGCCCAAACCCCCCTGACCCATGTCCCTCAGCACCACGTCTGCCCGGCTTTGAAACCCCTCCAGGGATGGGGACTCCACCACTGCCCTGGGCAGCCTCTGCCAAGGCTTCACAACCTTTTGGGGGAAGAAATTTCCCCCAATCTCCATCCTAAACTACCCCTGGCATAACTTGAGGCTATTTCCTCCTGTCCCATCGTTTGTTACTTGGGAGACCGAGACTCCAATAATAAAGATGAAATAACTTCTTACAAGGTTATTAAGCAACTTAAATCTACAGACTCCTCCTATTTACACTAAGACTTCATGTTCTCAAAAGACTGGATATTGATTCAATTCTAAATGTGAATTTCCTTCCTCTAGGTGCCAGATCTCTCACCTAGAATCATAGAATTGCCTAGGCTGGAAGGGATATTTCAGATCGTTTCAGACTAGTCCAACCATCCAACCACCTGGCTGGACCACATCTCCATGTCTGCTTGTTACACTGACATGCGGAGCTCGTGCACTCACCATGATATCAGAGAATTTTCACTCCCGTTTCACCTGTCCCAGCCTGGAGGATGTGGGATCAAAGGTGGTCTTCATGAAACCTGGCTCAGAAGCACCCAGTAGACTACTGAGGTGAGGACACCCCACAGCAGAGCTGCGACTCAACATCCCTTTGCTATGAGGTCACTGCTGACGTGAGCAAGGAGGGAAAGGTATTTGTCTAAAACTTTCTGTCATTCCAAATATGCACAACGTTGCACGAGGCCTTAAGGAGCCTCAGTTCTGAGGATCCCAAAGGAACCCAAATCAAACCTCCCAGGAGGCTGATTTGCCCCCGCGGCAAAATTATGAAGAAGGAATCAAATCTAAGTTTGAGTCTAATCTTACGGTCAATAATACATTAGTTAGGTTTTAAATTAGTTTCTAATGTATGTCATTACTGTAAGCTGCCCCGTATTTGGGCTGGGTCTGGGCATGTTTTCTCACTGAAATTAAACAAAAGCAATCACACCGAATTTCCACAGCTGTTAATGAATTACAGAGTGATGTTTCCAGGATTTGGGGGGGTTTAACAGTACAGTGCAGCACTGAAGGAAATAACTGTTGGGCCTGCGCAGCCCCCGTGTAAACAGATAAAATTCCCACAGATGTGGTAAATCTGGTTTCCCATTGTGCCATTGCACCTACTCGTTCGGTATTTCTCTTTGTCTGTTTTTCTCCTGGAAAGAAGAGTCATCAAATAATATCTAAAGCAAATAATACCTAAACTCCTACTTTCCAACTCATTTTTCTCTAAGCTTCCAGTGTCTCATACCCATACCTCTACCAGGACCTGGGATATCATATTTTCATCATTTTTCTTTTGCAAACCCGGCCTATCACGTGGATTTCTGCCCGGCCACCAACAATCCCTTTGTGTGCTTCCAACTTTAAGACTAAAGGCATGTTTGGTGTAAAATCAAATCAGGCATTTTCTTTTTCAAAGTCTTGTGCAAGTTCATCGTAAGCTTTTTTTTTTTTTCAGTCTGCCCTTCTCCTTTTTTGAGGATTACTTTCCAAATTGAGATATACGTGCCGTTCCTTGTAACTCTTGAAGGTGAGAATGGCACTTCTCAAGGAATCATCTAAGAACATAAAAAATCTAAAACTCTTGTGCCTTCATAAGAAAGACATTTCAGACAGTTTCAAACCATCAGATCTATCCGAATGCAGTACAAAGACAAAACAAAAGAGTTTAGATGTACTTTAAGAATAAGGGTATAAAAGATTAAGTTGTTAAGCCTCCGTTAGCTCTCACGGATGGCTGACACGGAGCGATCACCTCTCCAGAACCACACAACTCACAACATCCAAGGTCACCCCTGTTCTGGTGGCCAGGCCCTTTGGATGGGGCACTCTGTCCCAGGGACGCCTTTGTGCCCCGAGAAGATAACCATAATGCTGAAACTATGAATTCCAGAAGGAACAGCTCTGAAGAATCCAAACTTTCCTCTCTGTTAACTAGACTCATGCAGTTTTTTCCTGGTTTAGTGCAACACAAAAAAGACACATTTTCAATCAGGAGTAATTAATTTTAAAATGAGTAGTTCGAAACACTTAGTGCAGTATTTGACCATGTCTAACACTGAAGGAAAGTCATGTAGCTAACTCTACTAAAAACTAGTCGGGTAAAATAAATGTGATTTTTCATATTGCTTTGGATTAATTCTTTAATTCCTCTATGTGATTTAATCTGAAATACTTCAGTCACTACGTAGCTAACTAGGCAAATACTTAAAACCAGAGAACACATTCCGCACTTATTCTGTGATTATGAATGATCCATGAGCAAGCTGCGATGTTTAAAAACCTGCCATCCATTCCGGTCTTTGGCACGGTGATATAAACCCTTGAATTGTGGAGCAACTTCTCCACGCGAGCGTGTAAAATATTATCCACTAGTCATACACATTGCACCTAAATTACATCAGGCTTTATTTGATCAGGATTGAATGGCCTAAACCAAACACTCCTGTAAAATATCTGTGGAAATCACGTTATGACTTATAGGGAAGTATATTTTTGCACTTGGATAATATTTTCCTTTCAGTACAGAAACAACAACAAAACCTATTGACAGCGTTTTGGTCACTCTCCCAAAGATTCCCTTATCCAGAAAAGCAGAGCAAGACTGAATCCACACCTGCTCTTTCCGTGCCCTCTTTCCAGCCTCATTAACGATGGTGCCTTAATGAATGCCTGGCCATCATATACCCCCCCCTCTGCCCGTACCCCCACCTCGGCTCTGCTCCCCGGGGCTGGGGCTGGACCAGACACAGAGCGTGGGAAGATGCTGCTGCATCCAGCAGGTGCTGCTTCTGCCATCCCACTGGCACCAGCTTGGGGCATCTTAGAGAGAAGGGATCGCGTGGTCCTGGTCTCCGTGGCAGGGCATGGACCAAAACTGGCCAACATTAACTTCAGTGGGAATTAAAATATCTCTTACAGCTGCCATTTGTCTGTGTCACCCCCTTTCCCCATCAATCCATGTCCAAGCCCATGGGACCCAGCGCTCTGAGCTCGATGCCATCTCCAGGGGAGCAGGGGGGGTGACACCTTCCAGCAACCGCCCCTGATCTCATGGCTCTCCTCATCTGACCCAATTGGATACTTCACTCCTGTTTAAAGATGCCGCTTGGCTCGCTTCCAGAACTTCTAAAATTTGTACCAGAGACTTTCAATATAAGATGAACTGCTTTTTTTTATTATAAAAACTGTCAAATGTTTGAATTGCCACTCTGCATCCTATCATTTTTCATTTCTTCTAATCTATACCAATCACTAAGCTTGCAATGCTGCTGTCATGTTCATTTTTTCCTTACGCAACAACTTTATCCTATAACAACTTCTCTTTGCGATGGAATAGTTTAAAAAAAAATAAATAAACCCAGCGATACACATTTCTCATTACTTACAAATCAGCAACTTGCCAGAATGGTCCCAAACAGACACTCCAGTAATTCCAATCCACTGGCTAAGTATAATTAGTAACCTCACATCTTTTTCAAAAGGCATTGGCTTCACTTTACAATTCATTACGGGGACCAAAGACAAACTGTCTTATAAATCCAATATCAGTAAATAAATCAGAAGAGCAGTAATTACCAGCAATTGGTGCAGGTTAGCAGAGCATCTCCGGCTGCCGGAGGACCATATTAGAAGGTTAGGGCTTGCCACACCTCGGTAGCAACAGCAACATTACTGCTCTACGAAGCATCTTTCTTCAGGTGCTTGGTGTTCGGATGATAAACCCAACTTTTCTCTGTTTTCAGGAAGGGAGATGGAGGACCGCACGGCTTGGCTTCAGACAAAAGCCAAATCTAGTGACTGTCAAACCCGCACTGCTTCTTCCCATCAACTGGCACAAATCCTACTGTGCACAGATGTGGACTGAGGAAGAGCATGATCTTCTGCAAGCAGGAGAATTTGCAACACAAATTAAGAGCTCTCTGAAACTCAAAGAAATGCTGCAACTTTCTCAATTTCCACAGAAACTGATTTTTTTTCATATGGTGTTCTCATAAACTGACTGTAGAAATCCTTTCCACCTTCCCAAAGCCAGGCTGTCCCCATCTGCCCATCTCTCCTGCTCACCTGTGAACCCGTTTGCATCAAATCCCAGGGAAGGATGGGATGGTCACCAAAGAGAACTCCATGAAAACGAGAAAAGACACCCTATCAATGCTTCCAGACTGCAACAGGCAGGAGCAACTCAGCCTCCTCCATCTCCTTTGAACAGACAGCACCGAGCTGCAAACATGGTCAGGCTTCCCTAAAACTCAGCCAGGTAGCCAGCTCCAGGCTGGTCCCAGCATCTCCATGCTGGTCCCAGCACCTCCATGCTGGTCCCAGCACCGCTGGATCACAGCTCCTCCTGATCCCAGCACCTCCTGGTCACAGAATCTCCTACTCAAAGCATCTCATGGTCCCAGCATCTCCTCCCAGAGGACAAGACTCATTGAAAAGGGATCGAGGAGAATCATAGGGAAGAACTTGAGAACATTTCAACATGTGGGGAAAGGAGGGGTAGAGAACACAAGACCCCATGTTGTAAGAAAACAGCCTTACTTGGTAGAAAGTATCCCTGAAATAGGTAAAAAGAGTGAAAGTATCCCATTTGCTGTTCACCACAAATTAATTACCAGAAAATCAGCTTTCTTGCACGTTCACTATTAGCTCAAACCCAGCAACGCATGACCACAGAAGAAACACAACAGTGCAAGAGCAGAGGCTCCCCACACGGCAGAAGGATGATGCTCTAAGTTTCTAAGACCACTACTAAAATTTCCAGAAATTCGCAGAATCTGCGTGTAGCTAATTTAAGCCACGCACCAAGCGCGATGGCTCCTGCAAGGTTCTGCACCTGTTTGATTTTTTTTTTTCAAATGCCATGAAAATTGGCAGCAACATACAGCAATAGTACTTAAATTGCTCCTTAATAGAAGTGAAGTGAGAATTAGAACAAAAATAACACCCATATTGTGTTTGCAGATGAGAGAACAAACAAAGCGTACACATTTCTACATTGATGTTTGAATGTTCTTATTTTTCCAGTGGAAATTAAAGCTTATACCAAAAAAAAAAAAAAAAAAGGGAAACAATAGAAGAAGCATGCTTTGGTTTAATAGAAAACAGTGGTAAAACAGAAAAAGAAAAATACCCTCAGAATGAAGTCTTCAGTGCTAGGGTGACCTTGGAGGTAATCCACCTCCAAGATATAAAAAAAAAGCGTAGAGAGGTGGTGTATCAATCATTTTTTTATTACAGAACACACCGTGGAAAGCTATGGGAGTCGGGTCACAACCGGCTGAAGGATCTGCAAGAGGCTGATATGCATAAAGCACCGCCACACCGGCCAAGGGGACGGGATCTAATTATTGCTTACAGTTCCCAGGTCCAAGTAATATTGCAGCGGAAGATAAATCAAAGCCTGACACCGAGAGCAGGATATCAGTGACCTTGGTGGGGACAGCCTCGTTAGCGGCCGGAGTCACGGCCACAGTCATTAGACCCTGAGCTGTGGGGACGAGAGGACACCGGGGTGACACCTGCCTTTCTCACCGGCCAACGTCCTTCTGTCCAGCTGCTCTGCTCACTTCTTATTTCCGTCCAAAATTAAGGGATTTCCAAACTTATTGTACTACTCTTACCACTACTAGTCAGAACATCTACCCTATTCCTACTGTTATCTTTCTTTAAAGAGCTGATAGAAAGCTTAGAAATGAACTGAAAATTTCAAAGAAAAAATTCAAATGGCTGAGGTTAATGGAGTCCAGCCAAAGGCAATCATGGGACAAGCTATTTTTAGATATCCCTGTGGACCCTTCTCAACTTTTCTATTGGATTTCATATAAAATTTTAGCATTTTGGATGAGATTTCCCTTTGTCCATGACCTGACATCCCACAAAAATGTATTACAAGAAACGGTAAAATTAGAAGGAATTTTTAACATAGACCTTTCTCTAATATCAGAGACCTTAGTAACATTTGATCGTTATCTCATGTTCCTTTCTTCCAGCCTTTAGTCTCTATTTAAAGACCACAAGAGGCTCGAGGAGGAGAAAGCCCATGGACGGCCCCTGCTGTGAGCAGCTTCTCAGCCTGAGGAGAAAGGGAAGGTGCTCACAGAAAAGGAGAAGTATTTTTATATAGGGTAAGAATAAAGGTATAAAATATCAGCTTCTCACAACTACGTTAGCTTCCACAAAGGGGTGACTTACAGAGATTCCTCCTGCAAAAACGCCAACTCCATTCATCAGTAAATACCCCAAATAAGGTAGCTCAGCTCAAATATTTTTGGGTGAAAGCGAGAGAGGATTACGAGGAAGAGCAGAGTAGGCATATGGCATTTTAGCAAAATTGACCATCTTCCAAACTGCTACTCGTATGTGTCATTAGTGGTAACTGTTTTACCCAGATTTGTTTGGTACTTCAAAAAAATATATATATTTTAAAGAATGGAGAATGAATAAACTACTCACATTTACTACTGAAAAATCCCTTGTTCAATAGTTAATTAGTTCCAAATATTAAAGTATTTAGCCACGACTAATGACTGAGTATCAGGTATTTTGAAGGTTGGTTCACAGCTTTATGGAGCTATACAGAAGCTCCAAACAGGTAAGTTTTTAGGCTAAAATCAGTATCTAACTACTAATGTAAAGCTATAGAGACAGACTGTATAAATTACAGAACAAAAGGTAGATTAATAGAAATGAAGACGAGATACAAGCATCTTCCCTTTGACTGCCATTTAGCTCCATTTATGTCTATTTCGTTATTGTTTTTCCTGTCCTCTGACTCGCTGCCCTTCACTTCCTCCAGTTTTCCCAGTGACATCCCCCAGCTGCCCCCCTTTCCCCCTCCACACTTGCCAGAACAGGAAAGGAGGTGGCATAAGTTCACACCAACCCTAAAATTGTGTTAAGCAAGAACGGGAGCACCAACTGGACAAGTCTGGAAGATGCTCCTGGTTTCCCTCTTGAAACCCAGAGCACTGTTTGGTCTGAGTGTCACTTCTCCTGCCTACGAACAGAGGTCCAGGCTAATATTGCTGTTATTTTGCTATGAATGAGAGGGATGGCTCCTACTGATTTTTTTGCTGTACCTGCATTACAGTACGTGTACGTACCATAAGAGAAGTTAAAGACTATATGACAGTCTGAATCTTCATTATAAAAGAAGCCAATATGTTTCAATAATTTGGTTACCCAAAAATGAACTAAAAAAGACTTGCTGGAAAGCAAAAATGATGAGAAACCTGACTGGTGAGAAACAATTGAAAGAACGGGTTCTTTTGTCAAAGGGAATGCTATTTAGACACTTGGGTTTTGATCTTCATTAATGGCCTGGAGAAAGGAGCCTGAGAAAATAATGAATATTCAGAGAACGGGAGGTGTTCTGGAGCTGCCCCACACACAGAACAGTGATTAAATTCTCTGTGTCTTCTCCAACTTGGTGCACTGACATCTACAGCAGAACCTTCTGCGTACAGACCCCCCAGTATCCCGCACCCACGTAAAGAAAAAAGGAGGCTGGAAATATAATTTCTGTATGTTCTTATATCAATGTATATAAACACGTGCATGTACACACACGTACAATTTCTGTAACCTATTGCTGGAAGTTTATAATCACATCTTTTAATAAAAACCTCACTAGAAAACACGTAATTCAGACTGAGGGTAGTCATAAGCCTCCTGTCCGGCTCTCCTCATCACCCGCTCCTCACGTTGAACTCACTGGTCTCCAGTGATCGATTCGTCTGAAGACCTTTAAGAAACTGACATTTTATCAAATATTTCATCTTTTCTTTGTCTCCTGTAAGAATAATTGTTTTAACATTTTATGTAAAGTCTTTTGTTGTGGAGTAGGCTTTTGCTAGATGTTTTCTGAAGACAGGATAAAGTTTGGCATTTGATCTAATTCTCTCCTCGGCAGCCTGCACTCCTCTTCCCGCACCGGGCACATCTTTCCCCAGTTTATAAATTTAATTAAAGCTTTTCAAATCATTATTATTCAACGGTTGCTAGTGCATTTCTGCTTGCTTTCAGGTTTCGTGAGGATTCAAATCATTCATGAATTTTTTTTCTCTCTCCCATGTCCAGGTGCACATAGCCCTTTATTGGCTTCTTTGGATGGGGCAGGGTGCGTTGAAGGCTCCCAGGTTGCTGTGCAGTGACGGTGATTCGTGTTCCTCTGCACACAAATAATGAGCAAAAGCTCCAAATGACTCGATATGACGTGCCAGCAGAAGTTATCTGAAGGACTTCACAACCTGACCTCGCGTGGTAGAGGCTGTGATTGTCTACAACGATGCTCTGAGAAGTGAAGTCGCCGAGAGAGGAAGAGTCCCCGTGACATTGCAATTATGCAAAGGTGACATATAAATAAAACCCTTCGGCAAAAGGAGCTGCCTTTTCATATTAAGATTGAAATAATTCTCAGATCAGGACTAAATTTTTGTGAGAACTGTCATATCAATTAGAGGTTTTAAGGAAACTGAAGTCATAGATAATGTATTGAGCATAATAAACTGACATTTTGATATGCAACCAGCAGACATTAAACAAATGACAGCTGACTCCAGAAAGTCCAGAAAGATATTTAAATCAGTAACGCTGAAATGAATAAATTAAATGAGCAATTACTAGTGTGTTTGACAAAGCATGATATAACAATGCATTAAGCATATATTAGTTCAGCCTTTACTCGCTGATCTTTATCTTCTTTTAATTAATGAATTTAATTGACTGGAAGGGAGATTCAAGAATGGCTCTTTACAAGTCAAATGGGAAACCCATTTTGGATTTGGGAGAGGAGAAGCAAAGGGAGTATGCGATGGCTTGTGAAAGGGCAGGGAGGAGCCACCGTCGCTCTGTGTCTGGTTCCAAAACTTGAGAAGATCTAGGAGAGCCATTAAGAGTTGCAACTTTCACAAGGAAATGTTCATCAAAATTAAAACAATTAAAATCCTAGCAAAACTGGACATATTCGTAAGGAACTTTTCAAATCTTGGAAACAGCTCTCCAGATAAGAAGAGCACCTTTATCTATCTGCCAGGGTCCTGAGCACCCCTGAAGCTGGCAGGGTTGGCCCCGGGAAACGCGTGGTGAGGTGGTGATCTCTGGTGACACAGAGCTCAAAAAGGACCTTCTTGGTCTTTAGGTTATTTTTCTTATATAAAGTCATAAATACGTGTGTGTTTATATATACTGTCCTACGTCTACAGTTGTACGCGCATTTATATTATTCCAAGAAAGTATCAATAGTATTCTATTAAGTCGGAAGAGCAAACTATCTGAAATGGAAGATTTATTTTGCTACTATGCATATAATCTTTACAAAGAATGAAAGTAACTATTACCTTTTTCTTTCTTTTTTTTTTTTAGCGTCATTTTCAATTGTATTTTAAATAACAGCTGTTTGCAGGTTTTTCTGTTTTCCATGCCTGGGGAATAAAACATATGCTTAAACTATTTGAAATTAATTAAGCTAAAAAATGTCAGATGGAGATCAGTCCTGGAGTTTCTCATAGTGAATTATATTTGAATGGCTCATGACTTTGTTAATAGTAGTCCGGAGGCAGTGTAAGGACCAACATCACTTGAAAGAATGAATTCCAGTAGCTATAAATTAATCAAAAGAAGTAATACTTACTAGAGAGGTTATGAAAAATCAAAGATGGTTTGGCAGGGAAGAAAAAAATGTGTCCTTTATATACTATAACAGCTCTGAAGACTTTTCTATCCCATTTTTTCAAATGTTGTGCTCTATCAGAGTAGAAAGCAGAAATGTGCTCAGCCATTGAAGTCCCATTTCAGCAATCAGAGCCTGTGGGGAAAGTTCACTGTGCCCTTCTTTAGCAGGTTCTACTGATGGGACACGTTGTGATGGGCATGAGGGAAGTGTCCCCAAATACACTTATTTAACATATGCTCATGCTGGCTCTGGTTTATCTTTTGTTTCCACCAAACACCAAATAATAGGACCAGAAAATGTTCTCCAAATCCTGAGGGTGGAAGTCTGGAACAGAAGACCAGGGAATATGGGTGCTGAAAGCTGCATCCTGCCAATATGCCTTGTCTTTCAAAGGTGTAGCTGAAGAAATATTCAATACTGCAGTGAAACGAGAATGCGAGAATATTTGTGGAATCCATAGATCCTCCCAGTTGTTTGTTTCTACTGCAGAACTGTTGTTTTCTTCTCACTGTGTCTGCAGAGACGTACAGGGCACCGGGGCGTGGGGACAGAGACGAGCAGTTGGTAGGAGTGCGCATTCCCAGCTTGCAAAAAGCCCCACAAAACCCCCAGCCCCCAGCCTGTTGGTGGGAACGCAGCCCCACAGGAGACATTGCACAGACAAAGCCAAGATGATTTTCCTTAAACTCCATTCCTTGGGCGCACGCTTACTCCCAGCCACAAATTTACCACCACAAAGCCCCAGCAGCCAGAGCTTTATCTCTCCTCCATGGAGCTCAGTGGGGGAGAGGCAACACGACTAATTTTCTTGTCATGTAAATTTGGCTATTTCGGGGGGCGGCTGGAGGGTCTGAGTTTTGCAGGGGAAGAAATAGAGCGCAGGAAATATTTGGAAGGAGAAGTCCTCGTCGCTCTACAGACAGGCAACGTCCCCAGGGAGCTCCAGTTGGTACAGGGCAACTGGGAGCCTATTTCATCCCTGGCCTCTGGCGAGTGAGAAAATACCATCACCCGTCTTTATTCCCAATAACGAGCTAAACAACTCACACTTTTTAAAGGGTGGGGGACACAAGGACTTTGCGAAGCAGGAGCCATGGCCCGGTTGTGCCTGACGTTGCCCGCAGACACATCCATTACCAATTGGCCCAACAACAACACATCGGGCATTTTAATAACCCCATTAGCTGGGCAGCTTCTCAGCATCACACCAGAGGGGCTGCAATAACAAGCCTATCTAGAGCTCCGGTTACATTAAATATTAAAATATTGTTAAATATTAAAACAAAACTTCTGAAAGATAAAAGCAAAGCAAAAGTCACAACCCATTCTATTATTTCACTTAGTTCTGTCTCAAAGCATTTTGTAACAGGAACGGCCCAGGCACTTTTGAAAACCCAAAGGATAATAGCGAGCACTTAATTATAGCGCTAAACATCGCCTTCCTGCTGACTGAAGAGGGGACAGGACCCAATAACTTTTATTTGCTTGACAAATTCATCTTCCTTTTCTCTGTCCTGCTGAGTAAAAAACACACTGGACAAATGAGAAGGGGCACCAAAGAGAGCAACGCCTTTGAAATTCTGCCACCAGCCTGCTCCTCTGCAGTGGCAGGTTTTTTTTTCTCTTTCAGGAATAAAAAGGCATCCTTCCATTTCTGTATGTTTAGTGAGGCTGATCAAATCCCTGCCCGCTAAATGAGGGTGGGAGACAAAGAAGGGTGAAGTCTGTGAAGGCTTCCCCCAAAATGAAGGCTGTATGTTCAATGGCAAGAAGCGCGTGGATCACGGAGGAGAGATTTTATGGGATTATTGGGCTCCTACAGCCGTGGGCACCCAGGAGCTGGCAAATGGCTCCTCATGAGAAGAACCGGGCAGGTCTCTGCAGATTTCGGTGGGACAGGGAATGGAGAGGGGACTGGAGACAGAAAGGGGAGGGAGATGCAGACTAAAGGCAGGGGAAACAGGGAGCCGAGGGTATGAGGAGCAGAAATGCTGCTCTTTCCAGCAGAAGACAATAGGTGTCCGTGTGGAAGGGCTGGACACAAAAAGGGAGACCTGAAATCATACAGGAACTGAAGTTGAGGGTTTCTAAACCTCAGAATAATTTGAGGAAGCATCCAAGTAAAAATGCATATTATCATCATTTACTCAGAATTGAATCTTTATGCCTTTTAAAATTTTATTAATATGTTACGCTGTGTGCCCTCCCCTGCAGCTGTGATTTTTCAAAGCCTGCTCTCAGCCAAACACCCCAGAGGTTGCTCCACCAAATCCAGCCAGGTTTCAGGGGAGCCAACGTACGCGAACGGGTGAGAGCATGAAAACTGAGATACCAGCTCAGAACCTCCCGACTGCAGGACGACGTACGGGATGAAGCCACAAGGGCTTTCATAAGGACCTCAAGCCAAGGAGAAGGTGGCTTTCCCGTGTGGCACCGTGCTGGGCACAGACATCCCCTTCCACACCCCTCCCGGGCCAGCAGCAAGCTTTCTCATTACAAACACCATGCTCCGAAATTGGATAAATACGCCTAATTGGGTTTTGGTTGTTTGTGCAAAGATAGGGGGGGGGAGAAAAAGCACATTTGAAAGACGGTGAAAATAAAAAGTAAAGAGGATCTACAGCACCTCTCGGAATAATTGTACCTTTCTTCATCTCCCGGGGTAACCATGGTAAATAACTGCTCTGTGCTCGGCACAGCAATTCGCTTGCATTAGTCATTCTTGATTCTGAATTACCTTTTCACAAACAACCAGTTTGCAAACAATTAAACTATCATAAAAATGGGATTTTTCTCCCCAGAAAGCTTTGGGATATGGCATGTTGATGACATTTTTCACATTCTCGCAGGAATCCTTCCGTTGCTTGGGCAGCAAATATCAGTGGTCACCACTGCTCACACAAAATTATATTTTATTAAAATTATAAGAGAAGCAAAAACAATTCCAGGTACAAGGTGGGCTGACCCCTTCAGTAAGGGTGGGGTGAATCCAGGGCAGCAGGTCGGGTCTGTGGACACCAGAAGATGCCCCCCACCCAAACCATCCTCCCCAAAACTGCTCCCCTGTGTTTAACAATGAACTCTCCCAGACACAGGACTTTCCTCCTCTGCTGCAAATAAAATATTAAGATATTGGAATATATTAGGATATTAAAAAGTATTAGGATACTAGGAGAAATTTCTTCCCCCAAAGGGTTGTGAAGCCTTGGCAGAGGCTGCCCAGGGCAGTGGTGGAGTCCCCATCCCTGGAGGGGTTTCAAAGCCGGGCAGACGTGGTGCTGAGGGACATGGGTCAGGGGGGGTTTGGGCAGTGCTGGGCTGATGGTTGGACTCCATGGTCTGGAAGGTCCCTCCCAACCTGGACAATTCTATGACTGTATGAAAAGAATGGAATTTGTTGATATCAGATCCTGAGAAACTTAACACAGGCACAGAAGTCTGCTCATAACTAAGCTTTTTGTTACTTAATCAAAAAATAGCTAGAAAATCTTCCTCCCATGTTTTCTTTCTTTTTTTCTTTTTTTTTTTGAAAATGCTTCCAACAAATCAGAGAGAAACCAAACAGGTGTTGACCAGTGGGGTCCCGGTGCTCCCCAGGCCCTGGGGAGACTCAGGATGGTGGGAACATGAGCATCGCTCCATCGTCAAGTGCACTGGGCACGAGGCCAGCGGAGCTGCAGGGCACCACCTTCCTTTTGCTTCCCTACAGCAGATTTATCTCCTGATGGGATTTTAAATATATATAAATATATATATACATATATATAAAACTGATTTTTTTTATCCCTGCTGCATGCTTACAGGGAGACAAGTTTATAGATCCAGAGCCACAAATTGTGCCATAATCAAACTGGATTTGTGCAGACACCCTGTCACTGGCAGGGAATACTATTTATCCAGAATATACTGCTTTTATGTAAGGAAAGCTTTGACTTCTGTGGAAGCAACAGCTATAATAAACTTTTCTGACTTTGTTTTAGCTAGGTTTCATTGTTCAATCCCGTTTCCATCATAATTTGCATGACATGGGAGAAAACTGTATCTCACGTCACCCAAAGCAAGGTATTTCTCAGGAGCTCCTGAACTTTTGGTCCTGGTGCAATTTAATGTTTTTGTACCTCACAAATGGCTACCATAAATGTATCGAAGCTTAGAAATCAGAAAGGATACCCACTTCCTTCAGCCCCATACAGCTAAGTTTGTGCAGCGCGATGTGGAAATCAAAGCCCTGGTTGCAATCAGGAGGGTTTGACCAGACTGAAGTTGCAGAGGACACAAACCACCAGTAAATTAGATGCATACTGTGTTTGCTGTTGTTACCTTTGAAAAATGGAGCCGAGCTACAAAAAGGTTCTACGTGTTGGCTTCAAGGAAGTTCCTTTTCTGGCAATTTTCTTCTCTGTTTCAATTTTTTTACTGCAATTTCAACATTAAACACCTACGGTGGCACTGCCTAAGGTTATAGACTCGTTACTTCACAACAGGAAACAAATTCTCTAGGTTCTTCTACAAATATTGAAAAGTGTGAAGAACGCTGTGGTCTGGCACTACCTCATTTCCTGAATCATATGTTTTCCGAACTCAGCAGAGGCTGTGCAGGTTCCATTCCTCTCCTTTCCCAAACAGGAGCACCGGTTGATTTACATGGACAAGGGGAACCATGAGTTCCTACGCAGGGCAGCCTGTGGCCAAAACCCCTTTGACCCTGCAGGCAATGCATTTTCCCTTGACTCCTCCTCCTCTATGTGCTGACATTCAATCAGAATTTTTGACTTTGTATCCTGAAACCAGCTCTCCCTCAAAATAAGGTTATTTCACCTTTTTCCTCATCAGACCAGTGAGCGTATTTGCCTGGAAGCCCCCGCTCTGCCCCTCACCAGCCACAGGCTCCACCAGCAGCTACAGCCAACCCTGAAACCTACCGAGAGCTCTCCTGGGGCGCGGGACCCCCCGTGCTGGGGAGAAGTGCAAGGAAACATCAGCGGGATGACCCACATCAGATACCCTCCGTGATCACCGGTGTCATCTCCATCAGCCTGCAGAGGAGCTGCAGATGGAGCCCCATGCCCTCGGGGTGGCTCCCCAGGAGGTGGGTACCACACATCTCACGGTCCTGCCCAGACCTGCCACGCACAAGTCCTGGAGCCCTCCTTAAAATACAGCAACCTCATATCACAGGGAGAAAGGCCACCTGGGGTCAAAAGCCGCTATATTTACAAAAAAAAGGCTACCAGGCACTCGCATTTTATTAGGTGATTTTCTTACTTAAGGCTTCAGTGATTAAATATGATGAAGTTCTCCAAGGAGCTGTGCTTTGCCCTGAAGGGCTGCCCTGGGTGAGCAGGTCTTTGTAAAGCCTTGGTGTAACCACCACAGCAAGGGACAATCATCTGCACAAAACGCAGAAGTCGGAACAGAGTGGTTGGAAATTAAAGAGCATTTCCAAGAGACTTGCATTTTCTACCATTATGTATGTCATTCCTAGCACCGTGGCAAAAAGCCAACGACAAACCTCATGGCTTGCTTCTACCAGTGCGAAAAAGTATTTCAGAGTGAAGAAACCAACAGCTGGCTGGAGAAAGACAGCGCAGCTCTCAGGTACACCGGCTACAGAAATTAAAGAGCATACAGTGTTTGTTGGCTGAAAATAATTCAATAGTAACAGACACATCTGCCTGGCCTTCACCCAGCAAAGCTCCAGTGGGCATGGTGGAGTCCCATCATGTCCCATCAGCCTTCAGATCTGACACTGCCCTCCCTCCAGCAGGTAGGTTTCTTCTGGTAGACCCAGCGAAGCGTGGTGTCTGATGCATGAGGAGTGGATGCCCTGTCACAGACTCATGAGCTGGCAGCCCACGACTGGCCCAGCAAATGGGGCGCCTGCCGTACAACCCTGCCCAAATCAGGATGCTTCAGCTCCCAGGAACAGAGCAGAGCTTTCCCCGAGCCCTGCACTGGAGACTTCCCAAAAGCAATTCCCAGAGGCTGGGTCTGGGCGCTCGTGGGGCGCCACAAGTTGTGAAGAGCAAAGACCAGAGAAATGTCCCCAAACTCAGATCACTGAATTATATGCATTGGAAAAGCCCTTTAGTTAAAGCACAACCCACTAACTTTTGAAAACCCAGAGATAAAAGTAGAGGTAATATTGTGCCCCAAGTACTCATGTTTAATTATTTTATTATACAGATACGAGTACCTGTTTCTAACTGGAAGGGAGGATGCTTCAGGAAGGTTGTCCTTGCCTGGGTTTATTGGCAGGTCTCTCGTTAGGTAGAGCAAGGATGGTCCTGCGAGCATCCTCTCCCAGCCCTCACCCACCGTGGCTGCACGGCACCGAACGGCCAAATACTTATGGGCACAGCACATGGGAAAGACCTGTCTTTCTGTTCTTTTTCCTGTCTTTTCCTCGATGTCTCTCCCTTTTTAATCTTCCCCAGTGCAGAGCAGTTATAACCTGATTAATTGAGCTGACCGCTCCGCGGAGATTTTGTAAATTGGGTTATAAACCGAGCAATTAATGACCGTTCTAAGCAAAGCTCGGCAGCGCCGGACCGTGCCCCGTTCCCGTGATTTTGCCGAGTCCTGACCTGAATTCCGATGGGAAGGGGAAGCTTCCCCCTCCCCACGCTTCCCGGTTTCCCCTCGGCTCACTGCCAGAACGCTTGGCTGCTGGTTTCAGCTCTCACAGAAAACACCTATTCAGACCCCACAGCTCTTTTTACGGAGCTGTACATCACCACTTTTACATTCTTACCGCGTGTTTTTGAAAATAAAGGATGCGTTTAACTCAACATCATTTAGTTCCTAAGCCTGAAAATATGAATTTACTGTGGATTTCTTTGTGCATGTAGTATTCCACGCGTTACTGCAGTCCTTGGCGGAGCAAGTCCTTTCATTCATTTACGAAGCCCTTGGCCCAGCAAACTGACTCAAACCCAGCAGATTCACCCCAGAAACAGCAGTTTACCTACACTGAGATCCAATTTGGCTTCCAAATTCCCCACGGCGTCCTCTAACCGCCGTGCCTTGTGCTCTTTGAAAGACCCTTCAGAACACTTCAGTGCTGTGAAATAAGGATTCGGTTGACCCTAATTTGAGAGCACCCATCCCACTGCAGCTCCTTGTCACCCCCTTGGAGAGCAGCCCCAGCACCACGGCATCCGTGGCAGAATGTCCTGCATCCCCCTCCGGGCCTGAAAACATGCCTGGAATACTTCTTTTAATCTCTCTCTATTTTTCTGCTCATTTGTTTGTTTGATGGTTTGGTTTGGGGGGGTTTATTGGTGGTTTTTTTTAATTTCTATGTAATAACAAGGGACATATTTTTTCTCCTAGTGAACAACTGATGTTCTGCAGACCTACATCTTTGGAAACGCTGCCACCCCCAAACAGTCCCAGCGTGGGGAAGTACAGGATGATACAGTTGTAAGGATTTTATTTAATCTTTCTCAAAATAGAGGAACTGGCTGGTTACTGTGAACACAGGTGCATTTTTTTAGTAACTTGCTGAGGCTGTCGCACACCCCCAGAAAAGTCTTTCAAAAATTCAGATGTCAACACGCAGTTGCAAGGAACTTCACAAGAACACATTTACAGATCTCTCTACTCCGGTGAGAAAGTAATAATTAAAGAGGGATTCCTCTCCGGGTGGAAGCCATGGTGGGTTCAAAATAAAGCCCCTCTTGGGTATCATCGCAGATTTATCAGAACTCGTTGACTTCATCTGTTGCCAGAGGAGGAGAACCCAGAGCTCCGAGCAAGCTGTTGGCATTTAGAACCCAGTGCCCTCAGGGCGGGGAAACCATGGGGGTGGTGAGGATGCAGAAACCTTCATCTCCAGATCGCGGTCCCTCAGGACCCTCTGCGTGATGAAGTAGCCTTCACCCACCCACACAAAACTATGGCATCTCAGCACTTGGCAGAGGAGCAAAGATTTCAGTCCCAGTCCTTTTAGAAAACTTTATCCTTACTCACAGAAGAAAAAAAAAAAAAAAAAAAAAAGTCTTTGTAGAGCTGGCTTGACAAAGGGAGCTGGCTGTGTTTCCAGTGCCAAGGGTAATCCCTGCTCAATTACTTCCCATTTACTGGAATAACAACCCAGAGAAGTCATTGCACAGAACACAATGTGACAGCGCTGCAGACATACTGCCTTTGTATAATTAAAGCACAAGAAAGACTCCTCTTATAAGTTTAATACACAAGTCAGTTCCAATCTGGTACAACATGATTGTTTCCACATGATGTTTTTCTCTTATGCTTTGAGATAAAGAAAAAAATCCCAACTTAGGGAATCTGGGAATTTGGGACAGTATCCTGAGCTGATAGTAAGCATCTTATCACCAGAGTCATTAATTAACATCAGACTAGAATTTGGCCCACCTACTAATTTAAATTCATCCAAGTAATACAATCCAGGTAATACATTAGATTTTTACAAACTAGAAATTTGTCTTAATTTGCAATGCAGATATAGATATGTAACTTAATTTTTTTTCAGATTTCCTGGAAAACCTTAATATACATTGGAAACCTTCATAGTTACGTCCACCTCAAAAGACCACATGCATCCTGGTTTCTCACTGCTTTTACCCTTATTCAGAGCTACCATCTTTAAAACAGGTACAGATCTAAACATGTTCTATATGGAATGCCTTTCCATGCTTGTGGAAATGTAATTAACATGCTGCATAAATTGCCTGCAAGCAGAGGGAGCTCTGGCTCTTCTGAGAGCAGACTCGGTGGCTCAGATCCTGGGGGATCAGATCATGGCTGGGACTCGGCCAACCTGTGTCCCCCCAGACCCATCCCAGGGGTCTCCAGCTCTGGGGATGACCCACTGGCACGTCCCTGTTCCCCGATCCTGGCCACAGCGATGGCAGAACTCGCCCGCTCAGCCCCCACGCCAGCCCCACCATGGCCCATGGGGTATTTTTTCATGCCATTTGTAGAAATAAAAGCTGTCAAGAGTAACCATTCTAAAGAAAATGTTTCCAAAGAACAACGGGAACTTTACACAACCACCTGTAGAAAATGCCTTTGGTAAATACCAACTATTCTGTGTGACATGCAGAAAGGGACTCCATCGCCCCTTGATGCCTGATAGAAAATGGAATAAATTTGCATTTGAGCCCATTTCCCAAAATGTAAGTGAAGGAATTAGTGGGAGGTGTCCCTGCCCAGGGCAGGGGGTTGGAAATCGATGATCTTTAAGGTCCCTTCCGACTCAAAAAATTCTATAGTTCTATGATTTTATGAATTATACCTGCGCTTTGAGGACAAATGTCCCCGAGCCACCCGGCTGTGGGCTGAGGACCAGCTCCCATGGCTCCCCACCAGCTCAGTGATGGGAAGAGCTGGACCAGTACCCACCTGGCCAGCCACCCCACTGCAGACCCACCGGCCCACAGCAGGACCCGGAACCATCTGAAAAACCTCACTTTGTTTTTTTAAAAGACCGTATGGTTGAAAGTAATCAGCATTGCTGTTATGGATGGGAAAAAAATGTGAAAATGAACACGTAACTTTACTCAAAACTTTCCCTCCTACTCACAGTCATGTAACCCAAGTACGGAAATCATTTACCAGTTCTGTCCCCAGCACCAAGATGAAGTTGTGGTCTATCTGTGTTTACTCTGGAGGCAGTGCCAAGGCTAACCTCCCAAGAATTAACAGAACATGCCTAACACCAACTCTTTTAGTGGTGTCAAACCCCCTCAAGATACTAGTACTTGGCACCAGTGCTCTCTGCTCACCAGCCTGGGCGGTCCCACCCCAGGGTCAGTAAACCCAGCTGTATCACATTGCTGAGAAGGTCCATTTTCTGTAAAAAAGTTGTTGCTAGGCAAGTGCTCCACCTCTCAGAGCAGGGAGACTGTGGTGGCCACCATACAGTCTCTTTGGCCAAACCCAAAGCTCATAGGGGACTGAGCGGGAGCTTCCTCTGGAGAGAGGGAAAGCAGAAAGCTGCCGTCCCTCCAGTAGCATCATGAGCATCTCCCAGAGCCAGGCAGAGTCAGTCACAAAGAGCATCAGGGATTGAAATGTCGGTGACATCATTGGCAGAGCAATGCAATAATAAATCTGACAAGTACAAATAATCTTAACTTGCAAATTTTCAAAATTATTATAAATAATAATTTTATTATTATCCTGGAAGAGGCTTCCCAGGGAGGTGGTGGAGTCTCTGTCTCTGGTGGAATTCAAACCCCACCTGGACAGGGTCCTGAGCAACCTGCTCTGGTGGACCTGCTCTGGCAGGGGGTTGGACTGGATGCTCTCCAGAGGTTGGTCCCTTCCAACCCCATAGCATTCTGTGATTCTCTGTTTTTTTTAAAAAAATTGTTAATGCTTTACAACGTGAATTAAGAGCTTTTCTGCTTGCAAAAACTTTAAATGTGGTTTTATACCTATTATTGAAAAATGTTCTTTTTATAGGAAAAAAAATTCCTGTAAAACCACTTAGTAAGAAAGAATCCATTTTAACAGAGAACAGCTGAGGTTGGAAAGAGCTCTGGAGATGGGCTCGAAGATGGGTGAGCTCCAGCAGGGGGGTCAGGACTGTGTCCAGGTGGGTTTGAACATCTCCAAAGACAGGGCTGCTGCACCCTGGGCATCTTGGTCCAGTGCTCAAGCACTCTCCATGTAAAATGGGTTCTTTTCTTTCATTGCATAAAGTAAACCCACTGTCCTGAAAAAAAACCCCACACCACAAAAGAGTTTCATGGGGACATTCCAACAGAAAGCCCCTGGATAAAACCAATCAGCTTTTTAAATCAGCTTTTTGATCAAATGTGGCAGAAAAACTGACATCTGCCATTAGTTTGAGGCGACGTTTTCACTGAAGGCACAAATTAAGCAGCATTTGACTGGATATAAAGGAACATAATCAGGATTATTAAACACTTTGAGAGGGGGAAAATACCCTTCCTCTTACGGAAGAATTTCCTTGAAGGTATCACAAGTTGAATTAGGGTAACCAACTAAACGTACACTCAAATTTTAACAGTATACCCCAAATTAAGTACATGTACCTAAATAAATGTATCTGATACTGCTTGTAAGAATTAACGTGTCTTTAACCAATTGCTGTTAAACCCCTGCAAGCTCTGGAGCTAAGTATGAACACAGTTTACCCTCTGACAGACACAATGCTGGTCCTCACTGTTTTCTGTATATTTAAGTACTGTTTGTTTTGACCTCAGAACCACCTGACTGAAATAAGACTTTTCCTTGATGTCCCAACTGAGTAGAGCAAGAAATATTTGTCATTTGCTACAGGATATCTACATATTCAAAGCAAAAAAGAGCAAAATGACTACCAATAATGATTTTGATGCACATTATAATCCCACTGGATTACGGAGATGCATTACATTAGAGCTTTTACAGAACGGTTAAAACCTTCTAAAAGTAAGACACGTGCTAAAATAACAGCTGGAGAACAGCTGGATACTTGAGACAAAAGGTACTGAAGCACAGTAATAAATCATGAAACCTACGTGTCTGACACCCTGACTTGATCAGGAAAAATGAATTGCTGGGTACAAAGTGTAATAAAGAGAGGTGCCAAGAAATAGTCACATCTGCCAGTAATAATTTGAAGTTGAAATATAATCGTACACAATATATATGATAAATAACGTGGGACAAGGTCTCCAGTGACGAAGGTAAATATTAAATTTATGTGGAAGTAAGGTTTTACACTGAAGCTGTGAAATAAGACTAGAGAGATACTGTAAATACTGTCCATTCCTGATGATGACTTTAATTTCTCAGACAAATAACTTCTAAGGTTTGCCACGTACTTTCCAGATCAGGAACCAATATCTTTTCTATCTCCAAAGTTTCAAAGTAATACACACTCTTCCAGCCAGTAGCCACCACTAAGTTTTGAAGGGAACAATGTATTTGACAATGAAATAATGAGCAAAAAATGAATTATGAAAAATTATGACATAACCCCCCCAATGTATCACATATAAAGGAGAGCTTATTCCCACGTTAAATACTAGAGAAGAAAGGGCTACAGAGATGATCAAAGGACTGGAGCATCTCTCTGCTGAGGAAAGGCTGAGGGACCTGGGGCTGTTCAGCTGGAGAAGAGCAGACTGAGAGGGATCTCATTGATGCTGAGCAACCTAAAGGACAGGGGGGCAAAAAGATGGGGCCAGACTCTTCTCAGTCTGCACCATTCCACCCATCGTTCCTCCTGCAGAAGCAACCACCAGCGCCCACCACAGCCCAGCATGGCTACAGAGGGAGGGAAGGATGGACGGCGATGCAGCCACTGAGGCCCCTGGACCACCACAACCGATGTGCCAACGGCCCACCTCCAGTTTGGGGGAAGAGGAGGCAATATGCATCACCTTCACAAGTTGATGGGCCCATGTTAAAGCCTTGCAGTGGTGCCATAATGACAGGCATCTTCAGGAAACCATAACAGCTTTTTACTGTTCCTACTGAAGGCGATATTTGTCTCAAATTAAACCAGTCAGCTTCAACAAGAAGCTTCAGGGAAGAACCTGGAATGCCCTATGTGAAACTAAACTGCATAATGCAAAATATTACCCAGTATGTCAACCACTGTCGATACATAACTGCGAAGAAATAAAACACCACTTCGATAGATCTCGCTTTTCAAGCTGAGTTCAATACAGGCAAGTTTATCTATGCCACAGAGCTAGGATTTTTTTCCAGCCTAATTATCATTACTCACACTTGAATTTCATTGGTAAAGTTATAAATATTTAAAGAAAGTTTTATGTTAAAAATGTGCAAAATTGCCCCTGTGTAGAGCAGGAACGTGACTGCACTGAAACTGCTGCGCGTCCTCGGATGTCCAGTTCCAGCAGCCATTCTGCTGCCATAAATCATCCGGATGGCTATGGCCCTTAAAAGTCAAGGAAAAATTAAAGATAATACGGTGGGGGAAATAATGGAGCCACAAGACTAAACACCCCAAATGTCGGGCAGGGAGGGGCGAGGGGTGTATCTGGGGAGATGGAGATAGGCGCTCACTGGTGGCCCCAGCAGAGCTCTGGGTCTTCTACTGCTGGGGAGGATCAGGGTGGCAAAATAAACTTGAATAAACTCAGGAGTCCACGAGAAACACGGGGCGGGGGGGGGGGGGGCAGCACTGCCTTTCTCGTGGTGCCAGGGGGGGGGTCTCACAGCCCAGGCTGCCGGGGATCCCGCGTGACGCAG
>JAOQGH010000004.1:33650466-33664426 GCA_025769975.1 Gallinago jamesoni
CCTTGGAATGGGCTGCCCAGGGCAGTGGTGGAGTCCCCATCCCTGGAGGGATTTAAAAGACGGGTTGACATAGAGCTTAGAGACATGGTTTAGTGATGGTTTGTTATCAGAGTTAGGTTGATGGTTGGACTGGATGATCTGGAAGGTCCCTTCCAACTGAGACAATCCTATGATTCTATGGTTCTCTGACCGCTGGGCTGGAAAGCCATTTCAGGCTGCACTGTAGCATTTGGAGAGCTGCTCTTCCAAAGTTTGTTTGAGTTTTCAAGTGTGACAGGCGTTTGGTGATGGAGCTTGTCGAGCAGACGATGGGCACTGACGTGTGGCTCCAGCCGACACGCTTTGGGAAGAAAGACTGGCTTTGACGTGTGACCTTTCCAGAGGGTTAGACAGCACTTGTCATTTAATGACTTAATAATTAAGGAGTGATACAAGCCTGCTGGGAGTACACAAAACCACAAAATAAATGCTTTAAATAATAATTAGATTATAAATTTGTTGTCAGATATTGACTAAATCATTTAAACGTGGGACTGAAGTTGGACCTAACCTGGGCATTTCCCTCCTGCTGGGTGGAGTGAAAGGAGGTTTGTGACATATACAAATTTTGTTTTCACATAAACCTTTTTTGTACTATGCCCATCATTTCCTGTTGTGCCATATATTAATTATTTTTACATGTCATTAGTAAGCCAGTAATGAGAAATACTTTGCCTGGACAGTGTGTGAAAGCGGCTTGGCTTCAGAAGGAAAAGCGTGCGTGTCCACCTTGTCTTGACACCTTGTCTCTGGGCTTTGCTTCTGACCCTCCGCGTCCCCCATCGACACGTAATTTACAAATAACACCGAGTTTCGATAGTCAAATGTGCAGGGAAAATGGGTCGTACTTCATCATTACATTTTTACTCCAAAAACAATAACAATCTATTCTCCAAGCGAGCTCTCGGTGTTGTTGACAACAGCCTTTCCCGCAATCAGAACTGTGATATAGATGCATTATTTTCTCCAGCAAATTTTACCTGTCAGTTGGTTTAGTTCTAGTGCTCCTTCTCGGGAATAAATAAGGACTCATGATACACTTCACTCTTCTGACAGGAAAATCCAAACATATATTTGCCCACCAATTTATCGACATTTGCCGTACAGGTGGGGATTTTCTTTTAGAGCCACGGGACATCTGGTTTAGATTTTTAAACTTAATCTCCAAAGTAGATGTAAATTAAAATAAGGCTTTCCCCATCATTTAGGAAAAGTAACCCCTCCAGCAAAGCTGCGTTTCTGGGTAGGTGGAAGGGGACAGTAAAACTGTATCTCTGTAACATCAGAAGAATGACTTCTTAATGCAGCATGGAAATACTCTGTGGCTGGCTAGATCTGCTGAGCAGATGTCCTGGCTGACATCACCCAGGAGTTTTCTAAGAGCAACTAAGGTAAATGATCTTTAAATTTAAAACGGATGTAATTTTTTCCAAGATTTTCTTTTAAAAAAAGAGCCAGTGTGGAAGAGCAGCAGTTAAGTAGGGCTGAGAGGAGCCGTGACGATTCCTCGTTAACACGTTCAGAGATGGTGAATGTCAGCGAAGGATGAAGATGCTCCGAGTTGGAGGAGAAATGACAGGATCGAATAGCTACGAATTGATCATGAATACATTTAGATAGAAATGAGAAAACAGAGTCTACCCATCCAAGAAGGAAGGTCTGTAATGGCTTTCCAAATAAAATCAGGGAAGAAGGGTTCTACATAAGTTAAGGTGGAGCTTGGTAAACATATGGAGAAGGACATTTGATTTATCAGAGGACTTATGGAGAGGGGAAGGTGTGTCTGTGGTGTGAGAGCTCCTGAGCACCACCACAGCTTGTCCCGGGAGCTGGAAAGGTCACCGGGTCATTGTTCTCCCTACATCATGCATCAGTGCCCCACTCAGGGTTCCCTGAGTCACCTGGGGACCTCCTGGAGTATTTATTTCCTCCTCGGAAGGAAGCTTCAAGGCTCCTGCTCCTCCCGGCTTTCTCTGAAGAACTAACTGATGATGCCGGGGTCTGGGGTCAGGAGGAAAAGCTGCTTGATTCCCTGTTGGCTTTGGGGGGCTGCCTTACTTGCTCTCACATGGAGCAGACATGGCCAATGGCCAGCTCTGTCTATAGTCCACCCTCTGGTTTTTGGTATTGGGTCAATGGCAGAAGTTCTTACAACCTCCATAACTTTGTATTTCATAACACCTATTTTGCATGTATACACTTATAAATCTTGAGTAATTAGGAAATCTTTAGTCAATGCACCTGAAAGTCCACCACCGAGCTGGTCCTGCTGGGCTTCCCTCTGCTTTCAGCAGGACACGTGCTGTGTGAAGGAACAGCTTCTCTACCCAGTGGTTACCTGAAAAACCCCTCTGAGACTGCTGGATTTCTCTGGCTTTTTCTCCTTTCCCTTCCTCTTTTTTCTGACCCGCTCCGGCGTCCGTCAGGCAGGGATTCCTGAAGGGCTCCTCTCGGGAATCAGAGGAGTCTGTCAGAGAAGAAGAAACCCCAAAGACTTGTCATTTGTTGCTGGTGCAGCGAGCTGCTGGTGCGCCCTGAGCTCTGCAGAGCACGATGTGAGGACACCAGGACCTCCCTCCTCCGGTGTCTGTGGAGAAGACAAAAGGCATTTCCAGTCCCCGGCCCCGGCGGTGGCGAGCAGGAGACACTGATAATGACGCCCCGTGTGTCACGGTTGAGAAGGACGGTGTCTGACGGGCTCTGTGCTCCCGTCGCGCTGGCGGAATAATAAGGCTCCCGGCAGGAAAAGCAGAAGACACCCTCTCCAAACTCACTGCTTAAAGGAAAGGTGATGTGTTTCAGAGAAATACACATAAATAACCCAATATTTACAATTTTCGAAAGGTATATTTGCACACCATGTAGGTGTCATAATGCCCCAATTGACAGCTATAATTACCGTGGTTCAAAAAAGCTCATAGCGAATAAAAATTTGTTGAAGCAAAAGCATTTAATGGGCAAGTGCAGCAGAAATAAAGGCGAGGCACGTAAAAATAAGATCCCATATATATATATTTTTTAAAAGCCAGGTTGGAGAGGGTTCATCATTTGAGGAGTCACTGTCAAGCAGAACAAGGTGTGATTAACCTTTCCCACGCTCGCCCTCCCTGGCTCTTCTGGCACTGCGCGGTATCACCGCTAATTAGCGTGCGGCGGGAGTCGGTGTAACGAGGATCTGTTGGATTTCCGCTGCTTGCCCTCCAGAGGAGCATCTGTCACCACCATGGTGTCTGCCCCCAGCCCCGGGGACATTCCGCCCACACCAGCCTGGAGGCTGCCAAGGTTTCCAGCTCTTTCTGGGGAGGTTTCTTGGCTTCCTCAAAATCACACATTTGTCTTTTCACGGGTTCTGCCCTGGTTGGAATCAGCAGCACTGCATGGAAGAGCCTGACCATCAGCGTTTAACCCCTAGAAATTCGGTGTTAAGAAGAAAAAAGCGTAACTTGGTCACAGAAATAATAATTAACCCTTTCATATGGGTCAGTTTTAGTCCTTATTGTCCACCGTGTGCACGTAAATAAAACGTATTTGGTGAAGAATCACTCACTTTGCCATTCTGTCTCTAGGAACCGGGGGCACAGCCTGTCTACATGTCCTGGCAGATGGACATCTGCCAGTAGCACATTAACAGGCAAGGAACAGCTCCAAAAAAAATGTACCTAAAAGTTTTTGTATCATTTTAGCTGCACTATTACTATTTTAGAGACGTGGTTTAGTGATATGGTTTTCTGTTGTTTGTTTGTTCATTTTAATGAGATTTAGGTTGATGGTTGGACTAGATGATCTTAAAGGTCCCTTCCAAACTACATATTCTGTGATTCTATAATTCTATTCTGAGCCTTTGTTGAAGAGCCTTGTCCCTGTTCAGGACTCTGAGGCCAGAATCACCCTCCGAGTGGTGTCTTGATACCCGTAGGTCATTGCTGGTGCTTTCCTCCCCACGTCTGACTGGCATGAAGTATTTCCCTGCTTCTCCAAATTCTGGTTTTGACAAAATAATTTTTAAAAATTATTAGTTAGGTTCAGGTGAGGAACTGAACAGCCCCAGGGAGAGGACAGTCGGGGTGTCCTCCACACTTTGCTGTGCCATCTCCCAGAGGCTCCTCCATGTGACCCGGTTTTGAGGATGCCCAAGGAGAACCACAAGCGTTCCTTCAGTGCCAGGGCGTTTGTGAATTCTCAAGCGCTGCTGCCACCAGCCAGAATGCAAAAGCAATTCTGTGTCCTCATTCTGCTACGAATTTGCACATTTCAGTGAAGGCAGTCTCTCTTTTTCCAGAAGGCTCAATTACAGTAACACCAGAAACACAGTGTCATCTTTACAAGTGTCCTATTTACAGAGGAGTGAGTGGCCACGCAGGAGAATTCTTTTTTTTTCTACTTTGTCTTTCTTTTACTGTAGAAGAAAACTCTTGAGCTTTTCCTTAAATTGCAATCACAAGGAGGAATTCACAGTGCAGTTTTGGTTCCCATCGTGGTTCAGACCAATGTGCCACACCAAACCAGACCATGTCCAGTGAATCCTGACTCAGAGCTCACCCCAGAATGGTGCTGAGTCTCCTGGTCAGAAGCTGGGAAGATTTCGGTGGGCTGACATCTCAGCAGAGAATGAGCACCTCCACAAGACTGCTCTGCATCTCCACGAGACAGGGCTTTTTTCCCCAAAAAGCTTTTGGAGGTGGATTAATCACACTTTTTTGTGAGGTTGGCTCAGATCCTGGATTCGACACGAACTCCTGGCAGGCGGACAATCCAAGTGCTGCGTGAGGCATTTATGGATGCATGCAGAAGGGCTTCCTGAGGTCTCCCACCTGGAGCAGGTCCATCACCAGTACAGGATCAGCCCAGTCAAGCCTTTGTCTGACTTCAGCCCAACCCTACAGTGGAGCCCAGTCTGTCCCCTTCCCTCCAGGAGAAATAAAACCCCACCAGTCCCTCCTGGACCCTGGGGAAGGTAGAGTCCTTCTCACACAGACTTCCAGCCTTGCCATACACCACTGCCATCCCACCCAACCTCCCCTCCCAAACCCAACCTCCTTTCCCAACCCAACCTCCTCTCCCAACCCAACCTCCCCTCCCAAACCCAACCTCCTTTCCCAACCCAACCTCCTTTCCCAACCCAACCACCCTTCCCAAACCCAACCTCCTCTCCCAACCCAACCTCCTCTCCCAACCCAGCCTCCTCTCCCAATCCAACCTCCTCTCCCAACCAGCCTCCTTTCCCAACCCAACCACCTCTCCTAACCCAACCTCCTCTCCCAACCCAGCCTCCTCTCCCAACCCAGCCTCCTCTCCCAACCCAGCCTTGGCTGAAAGCAGAACGCTGCTGCTGCTTCAACACACCTGGCTCCTTTTAATATAAGTAGAAACGAATTTTGTCCTTATTGTGTTAGGAACTAGGCTTTTTTTGTTAATGACAGAAATCGTGAGTGCTGTGCAGAACCTCTCTGTTGCCATGGTTATCTCACAGCCATTCCCAGAGTCTCCCCAAACTAGCCAGAAATTAGACGAATCCAAGGGACACTGTGAAAGTAATTCCCAGTAGCGTGGGGTTCTGGGATGTTCCCCTGCTGTCCGTGGGGGAATGAAGGTGGCAAACTAGGTTAGTGCCATCCTCTCCGTTCTGAGCAATCGAAAATTCATTTACGGCTGAAAACTTTTCAATTTAAATCACCTCCCAGGAGGTTTCTGACTTAAAACTTTGGGGCTAATTTCTACAAGCATGTGCAGGTTCCCCCTGCCACCTCCAACGCTGAAGGTATCTATCTATTTTCTCATTTCCCCTCTCTCCTCCACTGGCTTCACCCTGCATGTTCACAGTCTCCTCTGGCTCTTCCACTACTGTAGGCACAGTAGAAAGAACAATGCCCGGAGTCATAGAATATCAAGGTGGGAAGGGACCTTCCAGATCATGGAGTCCAACCATCAACCCAGCACTGCCCAAACCTCCCCTGACCCATGTCCCTCAGCACCACGTCTGCCTGGCTTTGAAACCCCTCCAGGGATGGGGACTCCACCACTGCCCTGGGCAGCCTCTGCCAAGGCTCCACAACCCTTTCCAGGAAGAAATTTCCCCCAATCTCCATCCTAAACCTCCCCTGGAGCAACTTGAGGCCATTTCCTCTTGTCCCATGGCCTGTTCCTTGGGAGAAGAGACCGACCCCCCCTGGCTATCCCCTCCTTTCAGGGAGTCGGAGAGAGCCAGAAGGTCTCCCCTCAGCCTCCTTTTCTCCAGGCTGAACACCCCCAGCCCCCTCTCACAAGACTTGTTCTTCCTCATGCCCTTCCCTCGCTGTGAGCTGGTCCCACTTCAGCCCTGCCTTGATCACTACGGCCCCTCAGCTCTGTTTCTATTGTCATTTCTGCGAGAGTTACAGAAGTAAATCCATTTTCTCATTAATAGTCTCGGTGTCACTTGCTCCTCTCCCTTTACTCATCATAAGTGTCTGTGCCTGAGTGGGGAAAATAAAGCAGAAAACAAATGGAGGATCTCACAAAATACTTACGGGAAGCCTTCACTGGAGAAAATCCAGTGCTCAATCACTTATTGAGGGATTTGTTTCCCTGGGGTGTAAAAGGCTGTACAAGTGCAGCTACTCACCCAAACTTAGCAGTTACTAGTAATTTCTGAACTGTTTTGCAGACAGTCAATGCAGCCTTTGTGCCACACTGAAACGTACCATTTTCTTTCCCTGATCAAATTGTATTCAGGGAGGAGTCGAGTTCCCACAGCAGGAATGTTCCACGTTCCCACCCCGTGAGTCATGGAGGCAGAGTCCCCCCCACAGCCCCCTGCGCCCCAGGCGCCCACACCCAGGGGAGATGCTGCACAGAGAGAGAGGGTTCAAGAGGATTGCAGGGTTTTGCAGTGGGGATCTGATTTCAGGAAAATGCCCAAAGTTCCTCGGTGACCTATGTTAGTTGATAAACTTAGCAGAAGCCTAACGAAGAACCTGGATTATTTAAGAAAAAAAATTAAAACCTCTCCAGATTCAGTTGAGAAGCACATAGAAATACCTGATGGCCCATGATAAATTTCACAATCAAGCCCAACACCCAGTTCAGGACTGAATTGCCTAAAAATTAGGCATTTCAACATGGAGCATCGAGAAAGGTGTGAAAATTTTAACTCCCCTGTACTTTTTTCATATCACACGTCTTTTGAAAAAGAGAAAGAATAGTACCATTTAGTTCATAGGATGAGAGAAGTAATTTGATTTCCGAAACACTGCAAACCAAGCCAGTCTTAGATTCTCTCAAAACACCACGGTAATATCTCCAAATGAAACTTTGGCCCCATGTTGTCACTAAAGCTAAGCCACTGCACAAATATCTTGATTTTACATGACAACACATTAACAGGCAGAAATAAAACTGTGCCTTTTTCAGACTTGTGAACATGTCTGAGGACCCTTCATCTTAGCCACAACCCATGTACTTATATGCGGATAATATGGTTTAAAAGCACTAGCAAATTCAAATGGCAGTGTTTAAAAACATATTATACAAAAATAAGTGAGTGCAGAGACGGTGCATTTGGGATGCCAAAACCCAGACTGTGATGGACGTCTACCTCTTCCTCCATCTCACGCCGTGCTCTCAGCAGAGCATCCCTCTGCTCTACACCCCAAATTCACAGACCTCATCTCAGGCACCTTCCCCTCCCATCCACTCGCACAAAGCTCAAGAATCTGAATATATATATATATATAAAAATTTTGTTTGTTTGTTTTGTTTCTGAGTTTGTTTAGGAACTGATACACAGGTTTCACCGTACAGTGCTTAACATGTGGGCATCTGACTTCACTGTAGTTATATAGTTATGCAGTGAGACAGGACTCTCCTTAACTGAAATTATATTTACTCATATTTGTGGGTGCATCCATATTTCATGTTTTAGACTTATTCTCCCTCTACATCACCTAAATTGCCATAGTATCACTGACATCAGCAAAGCTACCCCAAGCTGCCTTAGAGTCTGCTCTTAATATTTATTCACCCAACGTTCCTCATTCAGTACCATCACCTTAGACTCAGCAAGGTCTTTGGTGAATGTTTATGTGCATGTCAGAAGCTACAAACTTAAATAAAAATGTACTACGCTTCAGACTTTCAGGTATTGCTTGAGAAATTAATCCAAGAAAATAGAAAGTCAGGTGTAGTGGGTCACTAATGCCACACAATACAACAAGAGTCTGCTTTAGAGCTCAGGTGATAAGGATAGGTTGAATCTACTCTCTTTAGTTCTGATATAAGTTAAATCTTTTCCTTGCCTTACCAACATTTACTACCATAATTTCTATGAAGGAAATGGTAATTTCAGGTGGCAAGGAAAACAGGAATACATTTCAGTAAGTTTTAAGTAAGAGAAGAGCCAGCCTCACAGATGGAAACCTTTGGTGCAGAGAGCATGTTAGTGGCGAGATTAAAAATGACACCTAAAGTGCCTAAAGACAAACAGGGAATTTAAGAACTGGCATCTCAGCTATATTGACTTAATTCTCATTGAAATAAGACATGAAAGCTCCTCAGGCATCTGTCGCCATGTGAAATAACTTAAACTCTGGCCACTACCACTTAATGCAGGACCACAGAAAGTCAGGAGAACCAGGGCTTTAACAGCTGTAGGTCCAAGGCTATCAAAATCAACCTGAATTTCTAGAAAGCCCCTCATGATACAGGGTGCTCACCAGATGTTGTTTTCATATTAATGCATGTGATGAGTGAACACTCATCAGAAATAACGCAAGAGGTAACTGGGAGATCTGGTTTCCTGTCCAAAATCAACCCCAACCATAGAGCATCACTGCGAGAGGTACCAGCCCTCTGAAAGCCTTTCACGGCTGCACTCCTACAGTCTCTTCAATAATCCATTGCACTGTTTTCACTGTGGTTTCTTCCTGTTCTTCACTTGCCTCATATTCCCACTGGCAGCACCTCAGAGAAGTGTATCCCAGCTCTGCTGAGAGCATCTGGAGCTCTCTGCCTGCCCAGGGTAAGGTCTGGCTTCTTCCAGCTCAGCAGAGCAGGCAACAACCTCCTCTGGACACTCCTTGGGAAAAAGCACTCTGAATTTTAACACTGAACCAAGGGTAGCAGCAGTATTCGACCTCAGTTGATAAAACATATTACAGATGTCGTGACTGACCCCGAGAAAGCTTGAGCATCAGCAAGAAATGAGAACATGAACTTGTACCTCTAATAATAACCATCATCATAATGATGACGCATCTACTGGATGAAAATGAAATTAAATAATTTGCTGGGATATGGTTTAGTACCATTGGATTATTTAGGTTGGAAGGGACCTCTGAAGGCCATCTAGTCCAACCTCCCACTCATATGGACTCAATCAATGCCCATAACAATTAGACTTATTTCTATATGAAAGTGAAGGCGGAAAGGAGAGAATGGAGGACACCACGGGAACCAGCCTTCATCTAAGAAGGGCAGAGCATTGAGGATCCCCAAAAAGCCTGAGTCAGGGCTGGTGCTCTGATCCTGGTCACTGAAGGAGTCCAGAGCTGCTCAGACAGGCTGGCAGACACGTGGCATCTCCTGCCCACCACAGAGGGAATCAGGGTGTCACAAAATTCCTGGGAAAACCACCGATGCAGCGACCACCTCATGACAGATGGTTCCAGCTCTGTCAGTGCTACCTTCCTGACCATCACGGCAGGGAAGGCTGCTGAAGCAGAAATTTCAGACAGCCAAAAGAAAGAGTCAGTTATTTCATATGTGAGGAAAATTACTGGTCTGCTTTGATGCCGTTTCATTTTAATTTTGGTTGTTATTTTTTTCTCGAAGAAGGCAGAAAAAACTTTGGCATGTTTTTCTGTAAACTACACATGTATTGTACTGCTTTTGTAAATTCACACGAAGGATGAAAAGGAGGTAATTTTCCTTGTTCTTTAAAGACTGAAAGACCACCGGTGTCTAATCCAAGTAACAAAGATTTCCAAGGCTTATAAAATCAGATGTCAGAATCCCATCCCCTCTGATTTTTATGGTACCAAGATTTCACCATCTTAAACTTCAGAAAGAGAGAAGACTTTGATTATGGAATACTGATTTTATAACACTGCTATAAACCTATAATAGAAATTAATAACTTCATGAACACAAACACATCTAAATGTATTTGGTTTACAACACGAGAACCATTTGAGAAACAATAAAAAAAGCGTGCACCGATGGTTCTTTTACCTGCAACAATTTAAGTTACTAAATGGGAAAAATAAGTTTACCTCCATTGTAAAATACAAATATTTTTGTATTTTAGAGCAAAATACATACAAAAAAAATATTTTTGTATGTTAGAGCAAAATTATCACAGTGACTTTCCATCTTTTGGAAGTGGAAGTCAAAGCACTTCAGATTTTCAAACTGCCAATTTGATTAAGAATGCATTACAGCTTTGTAACTGTAATGAGCAAACATCCTTGGCGTGAAAGGATCAGCTCTGCAGCTCCTTGTCCTACACTGCACGCAGCTTATCCACCCAGATTCTCCTTTTCCTGGGTGGGAAACAGGGATTTATTTCTGCAGCACCACCTCCGCGTGGCTCACTTGCCCCCGTACACAGCACAGACGCTGTGTCCTGGGGAGAAGGGACAGCCCAGAAAAGCTGAAAATAGACTTTTTTCCCAGTGATAGAAGGCCAGTGTGTCAGCTCCTGGACTTCTCGAATACCATCTACGGTCACTTTTCTTTCCATCCACATCTAGGGAAGGGACTTCTTTGAAGTGACAGAAGTGCTGCGACAAAGTGGATGTCTCATGTTGTAAAGAAGCGATCACACCTCCAAGAACTTTCATGGTCAGGGTTAGGAAATTATTTTTCAGTATTTCATTTACTCAGAATCCTTACAAAAGCAACCTCAAAAAAGCAAGAAAGGTTTTCAAATGAGGCAAGAAAAGACAAATTATGGGGGGATACTTTGAAGATGTATTACGTCTAGTGTACGTCTTACTTTAATTACTAACACCAATCATCCCTTTTAATAAAAGGTCTTGTCAAGAAAACGGACTTAAATCATTTTAAATGTAAGATGCAATAACCACATTATCTGCTAATGATTCTTTGTGCATATTACTTGTCATTAGTTCTAATGAGAGAGCTTTAAATACAAATATTTGTAAAGATGTTGCAAAAAAAAAATAAGATGGTGCAAAGAGATGATTTTTTTGCCAGCCAATAGCTCTCCTGGCACAGAAATACACGTGTAGTGTGTCTTGGGAGATCGAGGCCATATGTTTGCCAAGGAAAACCTTCAGAGCAGGGTCCAGCCACGTGTGTGACCCCCAGAGTGAAGCTGGTGGGGGGGGTCCCAAGGGACACAACCCATCCCCGAGGCAAATTTCCCCCAGACACCACTGCAGGGCCTGAGCAGCAGTGGGTAAATCTGGGGCTACTTTGGACCAAAGTGAAACTAGTTGTTTTTTTTTTCCTTTTCAGTTAGAGGCTTTGATTTGTAAGGGAATGCTTTTAGGTTCAAGGAGGGTTGGGGTTTTTTTCCTGATTTTACAACCAGCCATCGTAGGAAACTTAATTTGGCCTTTGATACCTTAATGGCAGTGGTAGCTGCTACAAACCAGCGTGCATTTCTGGGGTGTGCGTGCACCAGCCTGTGAGCTCCTTTTCTCCCCGGAGCCTCAGCGTGGGGCAAGCACCTCCGGATCTTGCTCCAGCTCATTTTCTAAAACTACCAAGAGTGCACCATAATTTTCCCTTAGTGCTCCAGAGTACGCTACACCCAGTAATTGCCATGTGCAATTCAAAGCTCGGTCCCTGAATAAATAGAAAATCTTAACAGACCGCGTACGTTTCCAACATTCATCTGGAGGAACGAGCAAAGAGTTCTCATTTCGAACTTTTATGCTTTTGTATAATCCTCGATTGTTACCAACCGCTGGAAATTAACATAATGCCGCAGATAACAGAAATTCCTGCAAACCGACTTAGAAGCCTAGAGCAAAATAATTGATTAACGTCTAAAAAAAAATAAAAACAGCCCTAAAGAGTTAGGCTTCCAGGCGCCATGAGAAAAGACCGCAGAATGCGGATTTACATTTCAGACACACATTCCTTCTTTTAAGAAAGTACCGAAAACAACATTTATATTCATTTTGTGGTACCAGCGGTGCTGACTGATGGGAACCTATTCATATTTAGATAACCTATGAATCAACAAAATAAAAATCCTCATATTAAGAAGTAGAAGAGAAGAAAGAGAAGGAGAAGATGCCAACTTCGTCTTCTTAACACCATTAGCGTGTGGGAAGCCCTTCCCCAGTTTTCCTTTAGGGATGCTGAAGCCCCCGGTGCCCCAGCCCAAGTCACCACCACCCGTGGCCAAGATGATGGGGACAGCCACGATCTCCTGCACCCACACACCAACCTGGAGAAGGAAGCACACCACCACAACACCCTCCAGGCACATGTGAACAGGAAAGCATCTTAGCACGGGTCTAGATGCAGAACACAGTAGGATGTAAGCTAAAGCCATCTAGAAGGATGTGACATAAAAGAGAGTCACCAGACATACATAAAACGTTCACCAGAGGTTGAGTTTTGTGGAGCTACTGGAGCAGGTGCATGTTTTGCAGAGAAGCCTGGGTTCAGGAATCGCTTCAGGTTGCTGTGTGAACTCAGTAACGTGCTACATATCAAAACATACATGGAAAAAGCCCCTATAAGAAGGCACCTGCAAATTTTCAGACACTTTTTTGAAGGTTTCCGCAAGTATTTAATTCATTGTCCAAACACCGTTTGTTTGCTCTAAAGAAAGAAAAAGAAGGAATTGTGTTGTTTGAAATCTATTCCGTGCACTAAAGGAAATTTAGAAATCCTGAAGACTAACTCCTAAAGACATTCCCACATGGCATGGAGCACTGGCAGGAGTGGATCTTTGGGATGAGAAGGGCTGTGGGGCTGACTCTCACACCGACCCCAGCCTGGAGTCGGGAGTGAAACGTTGCTTCTTCCACCATAAATAATGCCAGTTTGGTGAAAGCCAAAAATGTGCACCTGAGGAAAGCACTACTTCTGCTCAATGCAGGGGTGGGGAAGCAAGTCCAAGGGAGGTGAGGGAACAGGGACCCTTGGTGCTCGACTACCAACAGAAAAACTCCTTTTCTAGGAGAAAAGGGAAGAGTCACAGCCCATGGAAAGTGAGAGGCACACTCTCAAAGGTCATAATTTCAGATATTTTCCAATTTCAGATAATTTCAGGTAATTCAGGCAAACTGTTTCTTCTTGGGATCCCTGGGGCAGAGATCTATCCCTTTTCACCCGTCAGAGCAGCAGATCACGAACCACACCAGCCTGTGCCCAGGAGAAACAAGAATGATAGCACAGTCCTTAAAAGGCTCTTAGGGATGACAATTTAATGCCGCCATCTGACTAAAACAAGCAGTTCTGCTCCTTTCAGGTCGCCCAGACAGCCTCATCAATTACCTGCACGTCAAAATGCTGCCTCGCTGTGTTTTGGCAGGGAAAAGGAGCGTAGCTGCTGTCCCTCTGTCCTGGGCAAGAGATTTTGGAGCCCTATGGAGTGGATCCTCTCTCTGACAAAGTTTCAGCTCGGATCAGCCCCAGGTGAACAAATTGCCATCACAGGGTATCTGTCCCTCTACTCCAACCTTCCAAGAGCCCACCTGGAGCACTGTGTCCAGCTCTGGAGTCCTCAGCACGGGAAGGACCTGGACCTGCTGGAGTGGGGCCAGAGGAAGCCCTGGAGATGCTGGGAGGGCTGGAGCCCCTCTGCTGGGAGGGGGGGCTGAGAGAGTGGGGGGGGTTCAGCCTGGAGAAGAGAAGGCTCTGGGGAGACCTTCCAGCCCCTGCCAGTCCCTAAAGAAGGGGGGCTCCAGGAAAGCTGGGGAGGGACTCTGGATGAGGGAGGGGAGCCCCAGGAGGAGGG
>JAOQGH010000004.1:33679883-33693956 GCA_025769975.1 Gallinago jamesoni
GTGGTGGAGTCCCCATCCCTGGAGGGGTTTCAAAGCCGGGCAGACGTGGTGCTGAGGGACATGGGTCAGGGGGGGTTGGGCAGTGCTGGGCTGATGGTTGGACTCCATGACCCTTCCCACCCTGACAATTCTGTGATTCCGTGATTCTATACACAAAATTTTCTCATCTATTAATATTGCAGAAAGTAAACAGAGTCCACCAATAGCAGAAGGTCTTTCAGATAAGAATCAGAGGCACTGATTTATACAGAGGATTTGAAATACTTAATTGAGGATGTTTAAGTAATTATCCAGAAAAAAAGTACAATTCCTAACCTGGCCCCACGTTGCACGCCCACCCAGTGTGGAGCTGGTGGCAGGTCCCTGCAGCAGCTGGACATGGGGCTGCCAGGTGATAATTTGGGAAGTTCTCATTTTTTTCTAATAAGCAACTTGGGTTTCCAAAGTCCTGAAGGGTGATGGTCACGTATAGGTTGGGACAGGGCGCTCATTGTCTGACTTCTAGAGTTAAATTGTCAACTCAACAGTTTACTTCATGGCCCCTCCTTCTCCAGAAGCAGCCCTAAAGGGCTCCCAAGGGCTTCCAGAGCTAACCGGGCATGGCACCATTCAACTCACCACCACCTCTGAAGAATTTTTCAAGATTATTTGGACAGCGTACACTGCGTTTCTCCAGACATTATGTAAATTTAACACCCCAAAATGCCCTTACAAAAAAAAAAAAAAAAAAAAAAGAAAAAAAAAAATCCTGAAGAATTAAAGTAACCTGAACAGTAAAGTTTGGGATGTTCTTTGTGGAGAGGAATAAAATGGTAATTCCTACAGCAGAGGTGTGCAAATTGGCTCGCACGTGTGGTTATACCACACTTAGGAGGCTTTGAAGGTCACAGCAGCTTCCTACAGCCACTGCCTACAGCACATAATAATCCTTTCACACATAGAACCACACTATGAGACACCTTTAATACCTGAAAAAAAAAAAGACTAATCAGTCTTTCTTTTTTTCACTGTTTATATTAGCATTTCAATAACATTTTTAATATTTAATTTTACATTCTACTTAATAACCGTCTTGAACAAGAATTACAAGAGAAATGCAGTGCTGGAGTGGGATTGGAAGGGGCTTGGTGAGTCCAATCATCAAAGGTGCCTGAAATGCTGCAACAAAATTTAACTTACAGCCAGAGAACCTAAAGGAGTAAGTAGCCAGACAGCAAAACACTTGCACATTTCCACATATAGAACACATTTAAAAGTATGTGATTTTGCCAGTTTACTGATTTAATTCCTATGATAAATTCAAGATAATTATGACATAACACATCAAAAATAAATGCATACATACTTTAAATGTGTTAGCCTATAATTTCATTAATGTTATATATTATACCACCATACTAAATTTATAAACAAAAATATTTAGCAAAGAAAAAAGTATTTTAATTATTGCATTATTATCTATTATTTCATTGTGCAAGCAACACAATGGCTGCAAAACTACTGCATTTTTAACTCCCACTGGTATGAGACTTTTCATCACATCCATTAAAGTACGTAAGTAAGCTAACTCAATACTTCATAAGAATAGATCCTAAAATAAGTCAATTTAATAACACAAGTCCTTTCTGAGACCTTCATATAGAGTTGTGCTCATTTTTTAACTAATTTAGTTCATCTGATCCAAATCCCTCATTAAAAACTGCTATATTATGATGGTAAGGAACAGAATAACTGAAATAATTGCCTTTAGAGCTGGCAGAGTTACCTACTTGAAATCACGCTTTCAACAAAGCTGGACTCGTTTATGCTGCAGGAAAGACCCCAGCCTTTCAGGTCGCGTGACACAGCAGACAAACACCGAAGACAGAGGTTTTATTTATCTGTTTATTTTTGCCAAGACATCCATCCTTCCCACCGCCTTTGGAAACGTTAGTGCCTCAGCTCAGGACATCAAATTATTTGGGGATTTCACCGAGAGCTGCATTCAATCTCCTAAAGACTTTAAACATTCAGGGTCTGGGACAACCTCATCTGTAATTTACTTCCAAGTGCGTTGACAGTTGCCACTGAAGTTGCCACTTCTTCTAGGACCACTTCCCAATTTCTTTATAATTAAGCTAAAAGCATCTTATCAATTTGAATATCTGATCTCGTAACTCCTAGTCCTCGTTAATCTTCACTTATATTCAAGAAACCAAGCAAATTAGCAGGAAATGCTAACAGAAGCATTATTTGAGGGCCTGACACAGAGATGAGTCAACACAACTTGTAGAATTAAAAAACACAACAAAGAACACTTCAAAAGCTGTGTTACTTAAATGTTTATCTTGGTTAAACTCCACATTTTCCTCTCAGCACCGAAGTGCCAGTCCCACCTCTGAGCACGGGGTACCAAAAGGCTGCTCCAACTCTTGTGGTGGCCGTTGGGTGAAGGTCACATTGGCAGAGGCCAAGGCTTCCACACACACACTTCAGTCTAGATGGGTCCCCCCCCCAGTGGATAACCCAACAGCTCGCTGTGATCACCGACTTCTGCAGTCTTCAGTTCTGGGCTTCCTGGAACCAGCAAAAAAGGCTACGTGGAAAATTATCCATCCTTTCATCCTTCCTCCAAGGAACCCGAACCTTGACTGTTCTCCTTCATGCTCCCATGGGGTCATATGGGGCATGGGAGTTATTCTCCTCCTCTCCCTTACTAGCAGGAAGAAGTTCTTGACCTTTATTCAGCCAATTTGGAGAAAACAAAGCAGTTTCACACCTTGCTCAGTGCAGTGTAGCCCGTTAATTTGGACTTAACAGCCTGCTTCCCCCGTACCTTCCTGCAACCTCCCCCGAGAACCCCACTGCACGAGCAGGACACCACTGATGTAAGGGACACTGTGAGCCAGGACATCGGCTGGGAGATGTGTCACGGACCCAGGAGATGCATCACGGACACCCAGAGGAGTCTCAGTGTTGGCAGGCCCAGGACTAGGAAAGCAGAAGCAGCAAGCTGTGGAGGCATTGACTGTCCCAGTGCTCCTCCAGGAAGGGGCTGGGGACAGTTCCCTGGTTCCAGGATGCTGTGACGATGATTTCCATCCATTATGGAGGACCAGGCTGCCCTTGGCACCAACCTCGCTCCCTGCTCACACACGGGTCCCCTCTCCAGCACTCACACCCACCGCCCACCACGGGAGCTGTTGACCATCACGCTCTTCCACAGCACATGATACAGAGAGTCTGCTCTGATATTAAATTACATCAGTAATAATATACACTTTATTTTGAACTGTGTCACAAACATAAAGTGTGTTTATTCCAAGACTGCCATGTACCACTTACCCAAAGCATTGGCTGCGGCATTCAACATTTTCATTTTTCCATCATGCCTTTACAGCTCTATTTTAAAATTAAGTGACACCACAATTTACTGAAAGCTAAGGTTATGTCTGGAGCTCCTGTGTCAGGCTGAAGGTTCCTGGTGGGTAGCATCGCAGTTGCAAACAACGGGCAAACGCAACGCATTCAGTTACACCCTCCCCCATTAAACTCCTTCCTGATAATTATGAACTAGTAAATTGGTTTCTTGGTATCCATGGCAGCGGGGGCACCCTGGTCCAGCAACACTGCCGGGTTGACCCCACATCTCCTCATCGCACCGAGCACCCACCACCCATCTTACACAGGGTTTCACCTACTGGCAGAGAAGCCCCCACCAGCTGACCCTTCACAGCTATGGGGGGCTGGCCAGGCTAGCAAGGGACCACGAAGAAACCTCAGAAGATGCTCTGAAAATGCTGGCGCGGGACACCCCACGGGAACGTGGGACCCTGGGGCTGCCCAGCCACCCTTGCTCCAGCGCTGGTGCCCGACTGCCCCACTCCAAGTCCACCTGAGAACCAGAAGAGCTTGACAGTGGTTTTGAAGGTCATTGTGCTCCTTCAGCTCCCTCAAGGAGCTGCCCCAAGTTCAGGCCAGCTCCTGGGCTGGGGAGGGACTGGGGCACCCTTCCTGAGAGATCCTCTGCTGCTACCAGCTCTCTCACTTCCAAAGGAGAGAGTAAACATTCCTGGATTAAAACAACCCAAAATCATAGGGAACAAGCAGGCTCAGCTTGTTCCTGCACTCCTGATCCCAAGCAGACGAGCTGCTCTAACATGTTGTCTCTGCAAACCTCCACCAGTGTTATTAAAGCCCAGGTAAAAACCCTTTCGTAGATATTTCAGCACTTCAGCTGGTAGCTTATTAAAACCTGCTAAAAACATTATTGGAGCCCTCACACGAGGGCTGTACCTGCTCAGGTTTTAAATCCACTCAGCTGTCCCAGGGAACCTTATTCTCCCAGGTACAAAGCTGCCACAGGGACCCCTTTCTTTACAACGTTCTAGGCAGCCAGCATGGCCAAGGAGAAAGAGGGGGGGGGGGGGGGTGGAATTAGTAAATACTGCTTCATTTACCACTGCAAGTCTTTTTTTTGTTCCACAGCAGCAGAGAGCAATCTCTCCTGTCCGCACACAGCACCTACCCTCGCCGTCACCCTGCTGGAGCCGTGGTGAGCATCCTGTCCCCACACGCTGTGCAGCCACCACCGAGCCCCAAGGAGGCACCTTTCCAGAGCAGGCATGGAAGGGGCCATGCCAGCACGCTGCTGCAAGGAGCCTGACCCATTTCAAATGTTCTTCTACAACTGCTACGTAAAATTAACAGCTTTGATACAAAAAAAAAAAAAAAAAAGACCAACACCCCCCCCCCCCTCCAAAAAAAACCCCAAAACAATCAACTGCACTAAGTCTATAAAAAGATACATATCTGTGCCTATATATTGTTTTACTCAGAAATTCAACTACTGTGCTGAAAAAAAGTAATGATTTTCCTGTAAGTCAATAGCTACTAGGTGGATGGATGGATGGATGGATGGATGGATGGATGGATGGATGGAGAGATAGACAGATGGAGGGATGGAAGGATAGATGGAGGAGTGGAGGGATGGATGGATGGATGGATGGAGGATTGGAGGGATAGACGGAAGGATGAAGGGATAGATGGATGGATGGATGGATGAAATAACCTTTTTCACCAAGAATCTGAAATGCAAGTAAATAAATACACCGAATCAACAGGTCCCTACTGCCCTGTGCACAGCCCTGGACACCCAGCGAGGGCCCATCTGTGCGGTGGGTTTGGGCCAGCCCTTGGGCAGGCGCCCACCTCCCCAGGGGAGCTGGCTGCTGCCAGGGCGAGGTGGGATGTCACCGCCATCTACTTCTGCATAACCACATACACCGTAACCCCACCAAAATCAACCAGAACTTGGTCTGAAACTGCCACTTCCCTTCCTCAACTAGGTTTCCTTGGAGAGAACTGCCCTCCATGTCATTCTTGCTCAGCTCAGTGCACTCAATCTATGGCTGGTGACAAAGCCAGAGTGTGCCCCTACCTGTGGTTTACAGATACCCTCCTCTCCAGCCTGTAAGAAATAGAAATGTGGCTTCAAAGCCTTGCTTTCTTCTTTAACTGGCATATTTACAGCTCTTGGGTGGTCCTGCTTCCCACCGCTTTCTATGGCCCACCTGCCTGAGAGCATCCCAGTGCCCCTCGGCTCTCCAGGGACAGCAGGACCATGCCACCGACGTCGCTAGCTCTGGAGGGAGGCCTTCAGTCTCCGGTGTCATTTCATGCCGCTGAATTATATTCAGTTTGAAAACTTTTTTTTTTAAGGTGCAGCCAGTGAAATATCAAAGGCGTACAACTGTACAGTAAATTATGTATGCCTGTGTTTTGCAGCAGGAATAAGGTTCCTGCCTACTTTTGACAGAGCTGCATTATGTAAATTTAGCAGCACATCACACATGCTGCACGGAACCGGACAGTTATCTTATTCCTGTGTATTTACATAAGCACAGAAAAAAAATACAGCATACATACATAAATATATAGTATCTCCTTCATTGAGATCGGCGTTTGCATGAGAAAAAAAGGCTGGAGTTTTCTGCAAAAAGTATTGTATGTTAATGAGACTTTTTCCAAGACAAAACTGTTACTGCTAACAGTTGGATACTCTCTTTGTTTTAATTATGCATGACTAATGATAGCTGTTTGGCTGTCTGACCACCAGATTGTCTGCCGTTGCCAAGGGAAAATCTTTTAAAATAGGTTGACTGTTTTTTCCGTTATAAAACCGAGCGTGTTCGACTCCATCTCACATTTTTCAAAAGTTTCGAAGGTACAAAAATTAAAGCTTGAGCTGAGCTCACCGATGGGTCGCTCTCGTGTGTGAGGCGCCACCAAATCTCTGCAGGTGGTGTAATTCATACAGCGTGTGAAACCAGGGCTACCGCGGGCACCGAGGGGCTCCATGTCCTGGTGCCTACAGAAAGTGCTGCAGAAGAAGCACCAAGGAACAGCGCTGCCAGGGCTGAACATCTCATTGGGCCCATTTCCCAAATGCAGGTGCACTAACGAGTCCCACCTCCCCTGGGGTCTCTGGCAGCTGTGACGCTGGGAAAAACCCGTGCATCCAGTCAGAGGAAGAAATGTCTTTTTTTCAAATATTTTTCAACTCAGCAGAAAAGCATAAAGATCACCTCACCTGATAGTTTCTGGTACGGCAGGATACAGGTGGGTGGGACTATCTCTACCAACCACACAGGTATGAGGGGTGCAAGGACCACCTGTACCAGCCACACACCAGCAATTCAGGCTGTGATGGGCCACCAGTAACCAGCCAACCAGCAATGCAGGGTGTGATGGGCCCCCTACCACAAAAAAGACATTGAGGGACTGGAGCGGGTCTGGAGAAGGGCAACAAAGCTGGTGAGGGGTCTGGAGCACAAGTCTTATGAGAGGCTGAGGGAGCTGGGGGTGTTGAGCCTGGAGAAAAGGAGGCTGAGGGGAGACCTTCTGGCTCTCTCCAACTCCCTGAAAGGAGGGGGGAGCCGGGGGGGGTCGGTCTCTTCTCCCAAGGAACAGGCCATGGGACAAGAGGAAACGGCCTCAAGTTACACCAGGGGAGGTTCAGGGTGGATATAAGGAAAATTTTTTTTACTGAAGGGGTTACAGACATTGGAATGGGCTGCCCAGGGTGGTGGTTGAGGCACCATCCCTCGAGGTGTTCAAAAGACAGGTTGACGTGGTGCTGGGAGACATGGTTTAGTGGTGGTGTTGCATTTTGTTTGTTGTGTGGGTGTTTATTTTTGTCAGGGTTAGGTTGGTGGTTGGACAAGATCATGAAGGTCCCTTCCAACCTAGAAGATTCTATGATTCTATGAAATGGAAGTTCTGCAAATTTGAGGAGTTCCTTCCTCTGCTTCCAAGTGGGAACTTTCTTTTCTGGCAATTTTGTGGATTTTTGTCCTGGCAATCTCTGCCCGGAGGCTGAAAGGGAGCCAGAGCTGAAGAGGACTCCAACCTCCCCATCTCCACAGGCAGTGCTTGAGCAGAGGGGCATTTAACAAACACTTCTCCCCATGGTGCTCGTGAGGAACACCACTCTCATGGGAGACAAGGTTTGCCTTTCAACCTTAGCTTCGTGGATCCTTTTAACTTGCAGATGAAGCAAGGTACAGAGCTGGCAGCCTGCGGATGGGTACGATCAATTAACCTGATTGATTAGTGCAGCGTTACCTCACGGCAGACGAGTTTGCCGCCGCCATCACCTGCGAAACCTCACCGAATTTATCCAGAGCTGTGGCCACCCAGACCAACCTGCCTTTGCCTTCACTCTGCTCTAGTTTGAACCCCTCTAATCCTCAAAAAAAATGGTTTATTCTCAGGCCCCGCTGCCCCTCTCCCTGCAGCGGGGGGACCCGTGGGTGGTGAGAGCAGCAGGGAGGGGATGCTCTGCATCACCTGCTCCTTCCCACGACCAGCGAGAGCCCCAGTGTGGAGGGGGGAAAAGAGAGAGCATCCCTTGAAAGGACACCCCGTGATGTTAGAACGTGCAGGAGCAGCAGTTGGCAGGGGCCAGAGCCCTGCCAGGGAGAAGGAATGACGTGGGAAACATGTCTTCCAGCACGAGAGTGGCCTGGGACAAAGTCTGGGACACGGGAGGAGCGTGAGCCCCGCTGTGCCCATCCACCTCCAGCCCGGGAGGGAGCTGAGATGCCTCCAGACCGGCTGCTGCAGCGGGGATCTCAGTCTCCAAGCAGAGCACTGGGCCGGGTCCCTGCCAGGAGAGCCGGGGCTGAGCCAGCACTGCCCGGCGCTGATTGGCCTCCGAAAAGTCAGCCCCGAGCCCCCGAGACTCGTTTCCCTGGGATATCGGCTACGGGCAGCTCTTACGCAAGATGACAAGAGGGAAAGTAATTTAAGTCTGTGTTTCTTCCTCAACGGAACAGCCCTTTGGAACAAACTCTGTTTTTCATTCCTTACCGAGTCCTTGTTTTGTTAGTTCCTCGGCGTAACGTCTGAACCCTTTCGAGATCGTTTAAAATGATAAATTATTTTAATTTGCCCTGAATTTATTTATTATTACTGCACAGACAAGAGGCAAGCGCCATAACGTGCTTGTTTAATAATTGGCAGGGATTTGGAACGTGAAAGCCTTACCCAAACAACAACTTCATTTTATGAGGGGGTGTGCACATATGTCTGCACGTTCCACAGTCACATTGCAGAGGGAGAGGAACAAAGCTTCCTGTAGCCAAATAATTTATGATCCTGAACGGCACAAGAATACCAAGAGAGTATGGAAGTCAAGAAATGTACCTTTTAAAGTCATAAAGGAAAGAAGAAAATTTTTATATTTATTCCACCACCTGTTTCTCCACAGACCTGCCTGCATTTCTGCAGGGGGGGCACACAACCACATCCAGAGCTGTGCGTGGACGTGCATCACGGGGCTGTGCTGCTGGAATATATACAGCATCTTCACATTTACATGTGTTACCTACACTTGATAGTCACCTGCTCTCCATACTGCAAAGCTCTCATTCCAAATGCCCAATTCTCAGCAACAGGAATGACAGCAGACAGAGAGCAGACATCGGCAGATGTGTCACCAGCTCTCCATCACAACTTGCCATCTCCACTGTTGCTCCTTTGGCAAAGACTGCTGGCGACAATGGGCAGCTCTCCTTGGAAGAGAGGGCAAAACCAACCAGTCAGTCCCAATCCCCAAAAGCGACTAGCCCCCCTTGGCAATTTAAATATGAATTAGGCACCTCCACCCATCCCCCTGAGGACCTGGACAGCTTCGGAGATGAAGCCTCCTTGACCTGCTTGACACAGCTCAAGCCACACAGGCACCTTCAGCCATTGTGCCCAGAGCAGCTAGATGTTCCTTGGGACCACTGATCTGGGAATCCATGAGATTCCATAGCTTGAGAAGTGTTGGCAAGGAGCTCACACAAAATAAAATCCATGATGCTGTAGTTTTATTCTCGAGCTCCAGGAGTCAGGGGAAGCAGAAGGAGGAATTGGAAATGGTCCCAGCAAGGTTTCGTTTGGCCAGGCTCCCCTTCATCCATGGCAAGGCACTGATGGGCTTTACTGGGAAAGGGGAGGTCCTTTGACCCTTTGGTCAGCATGTTTGAAAGCCAGGAGACATGTTTCTGGCTTCTGCTGCCAAACCTGTCCAGCCAAAATGGAGATCATCGCCATAACCAGACTCTGATTTCAGAGCACCTGCATTTGTTACCCCTAAAGGGACCTAAATTAGAGAAACAATTTAGGTGGACATCTCTCCCCTGAACCATCACCGTTTGTCAGAGGAGAGCCATGGTGAAGGACGGGAACATCCCATTTTCCAATTATCAGTGAAGAAGATGATGTGCAGCTGGAGAATGGTGAGAACTGCCATCTCTGTGAAGCTGGAGGGAGCCACAGGGGGGTACTGAGTCATTGGTGCTGCACAAGGAACATCAGCTCTCCAACACAACCTCTCGCCTGCCTCCTGTGCCACCCCGGGGTGTCACAGTCCAAAAGCCCAGTACTTCTCAGGAGAGGCAGAAGTCATGCTGAAGCAGCAGCTCTCCCAGAGAAGGACACTCAGAGACACTGGAGGATGCCAGGAGCTGCTTGTCCCGTTCCCCATGGGAGCGGGAGAAGATGGCAACTTCTTCCACCAGCGGGAAAACTTATGGAAAAGAAGCTGAATAACTCTAAAAGCAACTACTGGGAAGAGAGAGATGGTGTTTTGGATCAGTGGGCTGCCATGTGCCCCAAACTTTTAATACCAGTAAAAACATACCAGTAAAAATTGCTCCTAGACTGTGTTCCTCTGCAGCTGCCTGTCCTGTGTTACTGCTGGTTCACACGAAGGTTTGACACCCACCTCGGGTCGCGAGGCTGGGGAGAGCGTGACTGCCCACCACATAGACCTGGAACTCACCAAGGTGGAAAGAGAAGCAGCCAGGCCACATGTGAAGAACTTCACATTGAGAAAACAAACCCAAACACTTCCAAACCTCCTGACCCGTGACCAAAAAAAAAGGAAAATTTCTCCTATAATCACTCTTCTCAGAGGACTTTGGCTGCCCTGAACCTCAGGCAAAATTCACACGGAATGGCCAAAAGAGACTGCTGTGGCCAAAAATACACAGATGGAGTTCAATCTACCTGTTAACAAGGCTGGCCTGGAACATGTCCGTGGTTTTGCCAGCCAGGTTTGACATCACAACCAGTTACCTGCTTTACAGCTTCCACCACTCCTGCTCTTCAATGGGCTTTTGGGAACCTCCATCCAACAGATCCCAGCTCGAGGTTTAACTCTTTGCAGTGAAGAATTCACATTATTTTACACATTCTAGAGCATGTGGTTCATAAATGACTCTATAATTACATAGTGGTAACCTTTTGGGTTTTTTTTTTAAAAATACATCAACTTCTCAAACCTAATTTACCATCAATACACAATATAGAATTACCATCAGGTAAAGTAGCGCTTGTTAACCATGAGCTTTAAGAAAAATGAAAAGCAGAATAAAGTCTTCTTGCTAGAGAAAGCCATTTTTATCATCTTCAGGTTTGTATGTTCAGATATCTGAGGGGATTTTTCGCCGAGGGGGTATGGAGGAACCTGTTTTCTTGGATATATAAAGCCAATAGGCCCCCCCACACGAATCAGCTGTAACTTGGATGAATATCAGCACAGAAAAAGAGGAATTCTCCCTTATTTCCCCTGGAAGCAGGACCATCCCTGGCTGCAATCCTGATGGCTAGCTCTCCACTGCCCTCCTCACCCCATGGCCAGTGGGAAGGGGACAGAACAGCCCCCAACAAGCGGAGGTGGCCTTCCCTCTCCCTGAGCATCCATCCCTCCGGCAGCGAGGGACACAGCACAGGTTTGTCACCTCTCAAACGCTGCTGCTCCGAAATCGCCACCTCTGCCACCAGCGCTACAGAGGGGCTGCAAACCCGCACAGGGGGTCTTGAAAAGGGGCACCAGAGAAATCCAGGTCTGAAAACACAGACTCTGTTTCTACCCCTGTTTTTACCAGTTTACAACGCAGCAATTTGTTCTTTTGATAAAGTAATGTTTTTGTGACTTTCTCTCTTCTTCCTCATCTGTTCTCATTAAATCCTAACGGACTGCCTGGGAAGAATACAGAGAAGATGCAGGGCAGAATTATACTTCTGAAAATCAGCATTTTCCCAAAATTATTTTGCCACAGAAAAGTACTGCATTGCTGATATAACAGCAATGATTTCTTATAACTTCAGCAACCAGTGACACACAACGCGGTGGGGCTGCAGGGATCAATCACTGGCCAAAACCAAACAAACAGTGGCCCAGGGGGGAGGAGGGGGCCACCCCATGGGACATCGGGGGGGGGTCGGGGTCTGACCAGTCAAGGGGGACACTCATGGCTTTGCTTCTGCAGGACCCGAGAAACGTTGTGCATGTAAATTGATTAATTAAGCTTTCATAGGAATTAACTATTTAAAAAGGAGGGAGCTGCACCTCTGATTTTACTTGGTGTTAACACTCGGAGGCTTTTCCTGGGAAACCTCGGGGGTTCAGGGACTTTATTTCTCATCTTTAGCAAAGACAATGAAAACTTAATGTGAGGACTGAGACTGGGAGTTGGCTCCCTCAATCTGCCACCCCACTCACTAAAACAGCCTCTCTGCTTTATTCCCCTATATTTTAGCCCAAAACAAGATTCACGAGTAAAAGTGGCCCCCCAGTTCAAGGGAGGTAAACCCCATTTATTCACACAACCCCCCAAACCTGAGTCAGTCCATAGTGGAGCCCTCATTCAGGGGACGGCTCCGCCCAAACGCGCATCACATAAATCACCCAAATCTTCTTGAAGCCAAGAAAACGCTGACTCAAAGCCTGGGGAATTACTCCCATGTCCTGGCATTAATTATTAAGGCCAGGGATGCTCGGTGCCTTAAGCACGGGGCTGCCTTTGTAAAGGAGGGAAGTTCTGAAGCCCCCCCTTGCCCGAGAACAGCTACAAGGGGAGAAGCCCGAAGGGGCCGGGGGGAGGACCAACATGTGCCCACGGCGGGGGGCTGGTGGCCACCCTGCCCTCAGAGCCTGGGAACCACGGCGCACAGCAACTCTGGGTGCTGCAGCCTGCTGTATCCGAGCAGGGCTGAGTTCAGACAGCACCCAGCTGGAAGGGGGTAAAAAAAAAAAAAAATAAAAAAAAATCCCCTTTTCTAATGCCCAAATCCCTTATCCTGCTCGCTGGAGTTTGTATTTAAATCAGTCACCAGCTTGCGGTGCTGAGGGTAGTAATAGTGATTATTTCAATGTATATAGAAATATATTTATGCTGCGAATATCCAGGGAGGAAAAATCCAGGAGGAGCAGTGAGGAGAGAGCTGAGATAAACAGCTCTGCCCATCTCCTACACGCTCTTTTGGAAAGTGCTCCCCGACCCGATCCTGCATTTCCCCTTCCGAGCTGGAAACAAAACAAACTCCCGTTTGAGAGCAAGCCTACAGAAGGCATGAAACGAAGGAAGTTAATCACAGAACCAGAAGAACGAGTAAAATAGATGTGAGGCAGGGGATTTCCCCATCTCTAACTTCTTTGTCCCCGAGTTTGGTACCCGTGGTCGTGTTTCCTTTAGCACGGCACAGACACTCTCCCTCCCGCCCGAGCCCCAAGGAACGAGTTAATGTCAGGGCTGTGATTTCATTCGTGTAACCCATCCTGCTGCACCCACCCCGAGTTTCACCCAGTCTCAGGCCTAGAAAAGGGCAGGTATTCCAGCCGAAACCCAGCGGGAAGAAACCCCCCCCCGAGGAATTCCACGATTTTTGATTAAGGTAGTTCTAAACAGGTATCTGTTTACGTCCTCACAAGGTTCAGCACGGGCTGAGCATCTGCCTTAGCTGCCCCTGAGCTCCCCAAGCTGCCTTCCCTGCCACCGTTAAGTCTGACACAGTGCAAATAAAACAGGCTTTTATTTATTCCCTTGGATTCTCCGGTTCTGCAGACAGAAAGCACGAGGACTTCAGGACGTCTCAAAACACGGGCTGTAATTGAGGGATACGTAAAAAAATACTTGTCAGCTGCCCTACATAGACATCTACTGTATTTTCAGCAGCTACTACACCAGAAGCAGGCTGACTTGCTAGAAAACCCTTCCAAATTCCCCCCGAAAATGCCTCACGCAGCATTTCCCAGCTCATCACAGGATCATTAAAAATGCATACGGCTAAAATACTTTGTGATCTGGAGACCCGAGTGACACCCCCAGCAAAAAAAATAACGCAGCCGGATACTTCATTGCTTAAAAACTGCTGCCAAATAAAGCGGAGATTTATCAGGAGCAAAGAGGCTCCACGGGCTGCAATCATATTCCAGATAATGAGAAAATAATGAGGTGTTTTTTGTTTTTTTTTTCCTCGAGCTGTAACAGTACCACGACAAAAGTGCAATGTGTGAATGAAAAGTTAGACTCGGTTGGGGGGGGGGGGAAGGAAATAATCAAATCAAAGCAGAGGATTAACGAACTTGAATCAGAAGGAAGGATTCGAGTAGATTAAGCATGGTGCACGACGACGGGTAAACAAATTTTGCCGACAAGATACGGGGAGAGCGAGGCTCGTCCGTCAGGAGAAGCAGTAACACAGCCACCGTAAAGCGTGGCATCTCCTAATGGCGCACGGCTGGCTCGGGGGGGGGGG
>JAOQGH010000004.1:33694343-33706082 GCA_025769975.1 Gallinago jamesoni
CGGCGGAGCCGTACGGCTCCGCCGGGAGCCCCGACCGCTCTCGGGGATGCGGCGGCGGCCACCAGTCCTTGGGGGTCCCCTCCATCCCCCCCCAAACCCACTCGCCCCACCGCGGCCGCGCTCGCCTCCTACCTAAGCACCGCCGTATCCCCCTTCCTGACCACCAAATTGTCCACGGCCGCCCCGGGGTAATCACCACCGGGAGCGGCGAGTCTCCCGGGGGTTAGGAAGCAGCAAAATCCCAGGAAAACGACAACCAGCCGCTGGTGGGAGCCCCCGGCGCCCCCCACCATCTCCGCACCGCCGGCGAAGGCCGTGGGTTGTCCCCGGTAAAAGGGACCGGTGGGCCTTTTTATCCTTTTTTTTTTTTTTTTGGGGGGGGGGGGGGGGGCCGAAAAAGGAGCGTGGTGGCTGCTGCTCCCCGGTGGCCTCCGGAGCATCTAGCGAGGAAGAAGAAGGTGGCGGCGGTGGTGGTGGTGGCGGCGGTGGTGGTGGTGGCGGCGGCAGCGCGCCCGCTCAGCGCGCCGCGGTGGCGGCGGCAGCGGAGGCAGCATCATCATCATCATCATCATCATCAGCGGCGGGCGGCCCCCGCTGCCAGCCCGTTGCCACGCAGCCGTCGCCTTGGCAACCGGCCCGGCGGCGGAGGGATGCTCGCCGCCCTCCCCCGCCCCGCTGGTCCACCCCCCCCCCCCCTCCCTTCTTCCCTCCCCGCCCCTCGGCATCCCGGGGTTGATGTGCGCCCCGCATCCCCGGAGGGGGGGGGGGACACGACCAGCCACCCCGCACCGGGCCGGTGTCAGGAATCGCTCCTGGGATTTTTCCTCCTCTCTCCCACCCCCCTCCCTTCTTGGGATTTAATAAAAATTTACCACTTTTCCAAAATCCGGCGAGGCAAATATGAGAGAGGGCTGGAAACGGCCCCGGCAGCTCCCGGGTGAGGCTTCCTTCCCCCCCCCCCTGCCACCCCGGGAGCTGCTGAGATTTCCAGTGGGACCAGCCAGCCCTTTCTGGATTATGGGATCAGCCACTCTGACATTTGGGGAGTTCCACTTCCGAAAATTCTACCAGAGACAGTCACCAATAGCAGGAAAATTAAATTAAAATAAAATAAAATAAAATAAAAACCATTGGGAGATTATTTCCCTTCAGACACACAGAAATTAGCATCCCCATCCCTCCCGAGGCCTTCCCCAGTGTGTTAAACGCACGCTCTCAGGGTGCTGCCAGCCTCTGACAAACACCACAAGGTGAGGGACCCTGGTTGCTGGGTTTGTTTGCCCAAACACCCACTTTCTAACCCTTCGTGGGGGACAGGAGGGTGGCACCTCTCTGGGCCCAGGCTGACTCTCCCACAGGAATTCCTCTCCTCCCGTCGCTTCCAGGGGCATTGCATAAGTGCCGTGCGGTTGTGTAACGGGAATGTCACGCCTGCTGGGGCACCGAGGGCAGCTGTGAAAGGTTCTCACAGTAACTCGCACACATCTGGCCAAGACAGTGTGATAATTGTTCCCTCCCAGGGGCTCTGCCACCCCACGCTGCCAGCCCCTGGCACGGCACGCACGCCTTTTCCCGTGGCACATTCCCTGTCATCAGCTGCCACAGAGCACCCATCTTCCTTTTCCCTGCTCCCAATTTGCATCAGAAGGGTTTGAGAGCAGAATGTTCCAAGCAAAAAAATCTTTAATAATGGGGACGGTACCGCTGCTCGCTCTCCGGCTAAGCCTGCATCCCTTCCCCCTGAGCTCTGCCCTCCTTCCCTGCATCCCCTCGCCTCACATCTTTCCAGCTGCCAGGAGGAATGCTGGCGTGCACAAAAGGGAATTCTTCCCCTTCTCCTGCAGCACGTGGTGCTACAGAGTTCCCTCGATACGGGAAGAGAGGGAGGAAGAGAAAGAGAGCCTGGCTCACAAGCCCCGGCTGCGGAAGACAGTGCTATCGCTGTGGTACAGGGAGGCCTTTGAACACCAAACACAAGCGCAGAGCGAGATGGTTCTCCCCGCTCACAAACACGCAGCGTGCAACGCCCAGCCACGGGGACCACGGCCGCAGGACACTCCCATGAGCAGAAGCTGAACGTCTCGTACCAAAACCAACGCTAGGAATATTTCTGAGGCCACGCCACGCGCTTTGAGACGGGCCAACGGGGCAGGCTCCAGCTGCAAGTCACAGAATCACACCTAGGTTGGAAGGGACCCTTTTAAGATCATCTAGTCCAACCAGAAGTCTCGGGTCCTCTGCCTGATGGGGAGATGTTAATACCAGGTGCAGCCATCGCATCTCCGCGTGTCCCCATCCCACCTTCACAGACACGCAATGAGCTCCTGGAGGACCTTCGCAGACACACAGCCTCCTTGCAGTTGGCAACCACAGGACACCCCGTGCCAAACAGTTGCAGATGTTCCTCTCTGCGTAGGTCTCAGGCATCGTTTTCACCATCACACACCAAATTCTGTTGTCAGCAGTGTAAAGGGACTCTCCGAACACCACAACCTCAGGATGTTTCCAAAGGGAAAACCACTGGGTTTTGGTCTGGATTTCTTTTCTGATATTTCACCTGTGGCAATGTCACAGCTTCAAAAGCTGCATTTTTTCTGGGTTTTTCTTTTTTTTTTTTTCTGTAATTATCTAGAATTACAGAAGTAATTCTTCTGTACAGCTGAAGTTGGCAGGAACCTTCTGAGGTCATCTTGCCCAGCCCCCCTGCTCAAGCAGGGGCCTCCTAGAGCTGGTTGCCCAGAACCGTGTCTAGTCAGCTTTTGAATATCTCCAGAGATGGAGACTCCACAACCTCTTTGATGCATCTCCTGCCAGTCAGATTACTGGAATGTAAGTGGCTTATCTTACAGCCAAACACGGAACATGGCTCTGCTTTGGATCCCAGGGGGGTGCCTTATCTTCCCCACGCACACGCTCAGGTGTATTGACATCTCTTGCATGGTTTGTATCTGCCCCAATTCTCAGATACTCTCATCAAACCCTTTGCCTCCTTTTCTAAACACTGGACTTCTGAGATCCCGCGTTTAGGTCTCCGAGTGCTCTCCCAAATCCCGTGTGTAAGGGAAGCTTGGTCCCACAAACCAACCAAGCTCAACCTGACAACAAACGCCCACCCAACTGCATCAACACACCCTCAGCACAACACACAACTCCAACACCAACACACAACTCAGCACCACAGAAGAGTGAAGTACAGAGAAATTTCCCTTGAGAAGGTTTTGTAGACAAGAGACAGAGGATAAACCACACACCAGCATCTGCCTGACTTCAGTGGGCCCTGGAAACCTTTCCATCACGTTTCCCCAAGCTGCTTCCTTCCAAGGCTGCATTCAGTGGAAAAGCCATCTCCTTTGCATGGCTTCCACCCCATCACCTTGAGAAGAGCATCACAAGGGCTTCATCTTCCTTCTTTTTCCCAGGACTTTTTCTTCATCTACCAAAACAACTGGTAATTGCCTTACCTTCCCACCGCTAACAGCAGACTCCTGGCTTAGTCAAACTAATAAACGCTGTAATCCTTCCTCTCTGCTGCAAAAACAGACCCTGCCGCTATTTCCCAAATCAATCCCCACTTCTCTATTTTTCACATTAAACATGTCGGGTAGTGGAAATGAAAAAACCAAACCAAACTGAAAAGCCCACACCTCTTTCTCAAGGCTTTTTACTCTTCCTTTTATCTCAACCATGCTATGGGCCCGAACTAGACATTGCCATTCTTTTTTTAACCTAATAATAATAATAATAGAGTCCAGATCCATCAGATCAGTCTCTCAGTCCAGAGTAGAATGTGGTTCTTCCTGTAGCACACACACAAAATATTTCTGTCACAGCTAGTCAGACAACATTTGCCAAATCAATTCATTTTTGAGGCAGAACATTTATGAGTGCGTTTGTGATCTCCAGTGCTATTTCTTAGACTTTGGGGGGACATACTTTTCCAAGCTATGAATCAACTGCTGTGAACACCTTGTGTTGGTACCAGGAGGAGGACGACACGGAATCACGTGGGAATCAGGGTTTTATATAAGAAAAACTTCACACAGCTGTCTTGTGTCAGCAGCCCTTCGAATGTTCTGGTACATTAACTACTCAGATCATCCAGAGAGAGATGCGATATCATAGTCAAGATTTTAGGAAGAGCTCCATAACCTTTAATGAGTCACGTGATGTTGGTTTTACTTGACCTTAACAATCAAATAATTTCCTCCTCTTTGAATAAGAAGGACAAAGGACATTTCTTTATCAACATGCTATTAATTTTGCACCAGATCATATAAGTCTCAGTCACGAATAACCAAGATGAAGCTTTCTGTTTTGTTTTGTTCATTTTTAGATTCATATCCCTGGCTATTCATGCTATTTGCAGATCAATGGAAAAAAAAAAAAAAAACAGGTCAGGAGTCAATACCAGTTATGCCAATCAGTGTTGCTCTAGTGACTGAATTCTTGTATCTGAAACTTCCCCACATCCTCCCAAGCCTAGGAAGCTTGAAGGGAGGGAAAAACAACAACAGCAAAAAAAAACCACAAAACCAACAACAAAAAAAAAAACCCATCCCACACCAGACGCACACCCAGAGAGGAACTATTTTCGTGTCGGGGAGGCAGAAATCTCCCACATTGGCTATTTTATTCTGAAGTGCATTTGGCCACTTTAGCATGTTGGTTTCACCTGAAAGGGCCAGGTTACTTCCAACTTGGTGACGGTGAGACCATGGGATCTCTCTTGCGACTCAACTGCATATTTTTGTTTAGAGCCATTTAGAAAAGCTAAATTTATTTGTTGTTTGCAAGTACTCGTTTAGCCGTTTGCACAAATATTTAAGACTGATTCACAAACTTCACACTTGGCTTTTTGCTTCATTTCCTTCCGCGCGTTTAGCTCTCCTGAAACTGCTCTCTGATCGAGCAACAAAACATGGAAGAGCAAGGACCAGAATGATCACCTGAGGAACTGGTGCACTTGGTCTGCATCCCACCACCAGCGTTGCAGAGGGAGCAGGCAAGGCGAAGAGCACACCACCCATGGGCCACTGTCACCCTGGCAGGTTGTTTGTCCTGCAGAGGACTTTGGTGGAATCATCTGCTGAGGGACACCCCTCTCACTGACACGATGGTTGTTCATGGTGGTATTCCATGAACTCTCCCATTTTAGTCACGTTCCTTTTAATTCCTGGTCATGCCGAGTTCCAGTTAGTTTCCTTTTCTGGAGGGCTGGAAGAAGATGGTCTTTAGGGTCCTTTCCAAACTCAAACCATTCTGTGGTTTTCCTGTGCACTTCGGACAGTGCTTACCAACTGCTAACTCTCCCTTACAGTAGAGTTGGTGGAGGAACTGGGTCTATTTCTACATTTTTCAACACTGGCTGCAAATGTGCATGCTGTATTTTGAGCTCCCGACGACAGTCACAGCAGCAGCATTTTCAAGGCATCTCGCCTTCTAAAACTTCACGCTTCGTTCTTCACGCTGCGGTGATGGATGGTTTTCTGTCCTGTAATTTTGTTAATGGCTCTAATCAAAATCTTTTCACAGAGCTCTGTGAGAATCAAATGGGCAATTTCCATATATACATTTGTTTGCTTTTGAATCATGTATTTCTGAAAGGGTTCGAGTATTTCCACCTCGTTGCCAAATGACTCTGGTTACTAGCATCAGCCATAGCACCTGAATCCCGGCCTGAGATTTGGCATGATATTATCCCCGACAATAAAAGCTTTGTTTCTGCTTCCTAAACAGATGACAGGCATTTTAAACTGGACAGGAGAGGGAGAAGGACATGAGGCACAATGGAACATGGATGGGACACAACAACAACAACAACAAAAAAAACTCAAAAAAAATCCCCAAAAAGCCCCCTAATACTGAATTTTCAGAGTCATGTTTTGTGTCCGGATCCACAAAAACTTTGAAATTTTGAAACATTTTTACAATAGGTAGAGAACAGTAGAAACTTACTTAGAGGTAATTAATAAAGCATTCTCAGAGGTGAATTTTAATTGAAAATCTGGAAGAATAAACAACACACAAAAAACCCCAATCAAACAAAATGAAACAAAAAAAGCACCAGAAGCAAAAAAAAAGGAAACATTTCTATCACCTTAGGAATTCTCAGGTAATTGACATTCTCAGGTCACATTCTGTAACGAATCTGCTTCCTGCCTTTCTCTCCTGCAGCAAAACCACTGCATTAATAAGGACAACCCTTCATTACTATGCTGCAGTGCAAACTCTTCCAAGAAGCATCCAGCCATTGCTCAATGTTCTCAAAACGCGTCTCGGGCTGCCCAAGATGTGAACAAACAACTCAAGGAATTTGTCAGCTTTAGTTCTCAAGGAGCGGTCTCTGATGGTTCTGCAGAACTGTCGTGTAAACGAGCTGGTTGCCATCAATCCGTTACAGCACGAAAAGGCTTCACAAAACACATTCCCTGAAAGTTTCATTTGGAAAGGGATGGGGGGGTGCAGGGAAAGGCAAGGATGGGAGAAATCTCAGAAAGCACAGGCCCAGCCCTTCAACTTTTTTAAATACAAGGTTTTGTATGTCTCCTTTCCGATAGCTACTTTTTACTTGTTAAATCTCTTATACGTGAATAATGGAACCCCTGATTTGTTCGAGTATTGAAATCAACACAAATTTCCTTTTAAACAAGTATCTCTTTCACAGATAACTTCAGAATCCATGGCACTGTGGTGGGGTTTTTTTGCTAATAGGATTGAAAGCAAAATGTCGAAATCTCCACAAAATGCATTTTCCATTTCCTGCATAGTCCGTTCCGTGACTACGTACAGAAGCGCTCAGTAAAACACTCCACAAAATTATTTCCCGTACTTTGAAAAGCGGCCGAATCCCGGCCGTGCTGTCCTCTGAGCTGGCACCGACGAGCCGTAAGCCAGGAGTTCTATTAGCACCGGAACAAATGAACTCTAATTTCCACAGATTCCAGTCGCCGCCTTATTCGAGTCTTTAAATTGACAGAACAAGGCTGCAGAACAAGCTCAGCCCATATTAGCAGAAAAAGTGCACATAATACAGAATTTTCAAAGGAGGAGCGAATCCACGGGTGCCTATTTATAAAACCCAGGTTCTAATTATACCTTTCTGAGACACGAGACATTCATAGTGTCCCTCCTCTGGATTCTCACACGTCTGAGGAGACTTGACTTGTGCTTCGTGCCCCCATGGCCAGGGAGAGACCCCCATGATACGTACTCAAAGTCAGGAGGCAGGAGTCATTCCCACCCTCCCTCCATCGGTTGAGCAGGAACTTGACAGCAAAGGAAAAGGTGAACCAATTTCTTCTTTATTGTCCCCAGAGGCGGCAGGAAGAGCAGAACCCACCCAGCACCTCGGGAATCAGCTTTCTTAACCCAGGAGGAGCGTGGAAAGGCTGGGCTGATGCAAGATACTCCCTCCTGGAATCCAGACCCTTTGGCTTGAGAGAAGGGCTCCGGTGTCCTTGGGCTCTTGGTCGGCTCCACCAGCTCTGGGTGGGATAAGGCTGCACATGGTAGGAGGCTATCAATAAAAGTTTAGTCATATGTGGGTGAATGAAAACATTTTCTTCACCATATGGTATACCATGGAAATAATTGCCAAATCACAGAAGCTCGCTAATATTGATGCCAAATACATAGATAATACTGTCAACTTGCCATCAGCCTACACTCTCCTATTTTAAGACACACAAGCGAGCGCAGTTTGAAAACATCCACAAGAAGCTGCAGACTGAAGAGCTCTGCAAAGACACAGGTTCCCAGTACGCCTCAAAAGGGATGGGGTTTTTTTAATTGTTCAGAACTCTTTGATTCACAAAGGTAAAGAGCAGAGTTTACCATCTGAAGAGGTATCTTTAAATAAATTTCAGAAAAAAATGCTAAGTGACGAGGCACGAGCATCCTACCTTACTAGAAACACACCCTCTTCTGCCCGCTTTTCTGCAGCGAGGAAATATTCCCCTTGTTGGGTCTGGAAGTGGAGCAGAGGAAGGAAATCTGGAGTTTGTGGTGCATCAATTTGCAGCTTTCTATCCTCGAGACAAGTCAAGGCACTTACTTTAACAGCCTGGTGTAATGCTTATAAACAAAATGCTTTTTCAGTGTTAAGAAAACGCACGAACATTTTTTTTCAAGTATCCTCGCTGCTAATATAAGACCATTTTATGAGCCTAAGGATTATGTATGCAGTGTGTTTCGAGCTTATAAAACAAACCATAGTTGTTCCTTTGGTATTTTTCAGACTGGAGATGCGCAGAGCAGTCATTACCGAAACTATCAGATTTTAAATCACATTTCCTAACCAAGGCACTTTTCTTTTACAGTGGCTTGTGTCGGGATCCCTCACTGTTACAGTTGGAGCTTCTAACTCGGAAAAGATAGGATGCGCTACGTGTCAGAACTTAACACGTGTGGACAGTCTGTGAATCTGTGCTCAGCAGCCCAGATCATTCCTTCCTGTCAGGATTTCATTTATTCATCAGGGAGCATTTTGTCTAAATAACCCCCGACATCTCACGCAAGGAGTTCTGACCTTGGGAGAAAGGCACCGTACGCTCCCGTGCCTCGCAGGGTGGAAGGACAGGGATGGCACATCAAAGGGGGGGGATTGGAAAAGTAAGGATACTCTCCTTTTTCTTGTCTGATGATCAACACGCCCGGGGTGGACCTGATGGCAGGGCAAAAACCTTCCACCCGTATTACAATAACCAACCCCATCCTTATTATTGCAAAAAGGGGACCCCACCCCCTATTTCATGACCAAGAAAAAAAAAAGAAAAAAAAAGGAAAATAAAAGAGGATTTATTTTTTTCTGTCCCAGAATATGACACACACACTTTCCTTTGGGACATAGTCATCTCCAGTATGATTATTATGGGATCTCTTTTTCCTTTTCAAAGTTACACTCAAAAGTACAGGTTACTCTGTCTGGAAACAGAAGAGCCTGTCACATACAAATTGCTCATCCTTTAACTCTTTAGGCTAATCAAAGCAAATTCCTCTGATCTATACTCACACCCCACCAACCATTCCTGTTGGTCTGGGAGACCTCCAGCTGCCCGGCAAAGCTTGTTGGCCCTTCTGGCTTGGAGTCCCCATGGTACCTCCTGCCCTACCAGTGAAACCTCTGAGAGCCCATAACCCCGAGCAGCCTGACCCAGCCTCACCTCCGGGCAACAGGTTGTACTGGATGCCCTAGAAGTGTTCCTCTGAGCCAACACCATTCCGTGTTTCTGCAGTTCAGGGCAGCACCAAGGCCAGGCAGACCCCCAGGGTGCAGCAGAGTCGGGCACCGAGCCATTTCCAGTGACCCCCAGTCACGGCACTGAATGGGATTCTCTGAGCCCTTGAGCTCAGAGTCCATCCCGGAGCATCTTTATCTCCCCAGCTTTGTAACAGCTTTCTTTACAAAAAATGTTTTGCAGGAAAATACCAAGCTTCCTAAAATCAAGTAAATTTCCATAATGCTCTTTCCTTATTCACAAGGTCTGTTCTCCTCTAGCAAAAGGAGAAGTGATACGATAAAAACTCATTTCATAATGGGAGGGGAAGAGGATTATTAATATTTTTTTTTAATGCAGCACGCTGGATGGAGGATATGAAGACCACTGATCTCAGCATATCAAATAAACCCACCTGATAAACTGATTAATGCGGTGACTTCATATTATCATACTCTGCTCTCTATTTGATTTACATGTATAATTTAGCTTACTCATTTAATCTCGTTAATAAAATATCAGATTGGAAGTCTGTGTGGATTGCATGTTTTCTCCCCAGGTATTAAGATTAAAAACCCAAGGAATCTCCAGATAATGACTTTGTAAATCTCTGAGCAACGGTACAAAGAAATGCCTTACAGAGCTTCCATAATTGACGCCTGAATCCCAGCGCTGCTGGGTTCTATCAGGAACAATATTTGCCCATCAGGGGTTTCTTTGGGCTGCCGGGGGGGGGGGTTCAGCATCCCGGAGGGCTGGCTGGGGTGGGCATCAACCAGCCATCAGAAAGGTTCATCCCTTTCCTGACAAATCAATCTCCGCTTCTCACAGGGCTGTTCAGTGAAAATGCACCTGCGCCCTTTGGATCCCGTAATAAGAATAAAGTTATGGCACTATTAGGAAAAACACATAAATAAAACAATGGGAATAAAGTCAACGTTGGCCACGCTTATGGTCAAGGACGGAAATGGAATTTCACAGTCACGGTATCAGAGACCAATTATCCTTCTGAATATGAAAGAATTTGTCTTGGAAGAGATGTAACAGTAGAACAAACAGCCACAAACCAACCACTATGAAACATGATTTATCTCACCAATCTCCAGCAAGCGGTGCAGCTCATATTTTGAATATTCACACTCCAGCCTCAGTCTGGCATTTTAAAAGGATACTGTAGCTGTCACATAAATTGGAAGAACCACAAGAAATGAAGCGCAATCTGCTAGGATACGGTAGACTTGCAAAATAAGCTTAATTCATCAAACAAGTATACCTTGCCCGTGCCCATTCTTCTTATTTCTCCTGCAGAAGTTATCTGAATATGCATGTGTACACACGGGGACGTACGCTTCATGCGGGGAGATTCAAAAGATGTAATCTTAGCAAACTCCGTTCCGGTGTGACACGGAGATTTCTACTGACAGTGGCAAAGATCAATTGCACGTTTTTTAAATAGTAAATCTAAATTCAAAATCAGAGGAACCTTAAAAGACTGAATCGGATACTACGTTCCTAAAAGTGAACGTCTCTGTTGGCTTACCTAGAATTTTTTAAAGTACTGTTTTTCAAACTGAAATATGAATAAAATGCCTGATCACAGTACCACAAAACCTACTACATCAACCTGTTTAAACTTTAGAATATTTTTTTATCCTCTTGGGTTGTTGTTTTGTTTTCTTTTAAGAAAATGAGGCTTATGTCACCAGACATGTTTGTATTTGCGTGTCTATCTACCGTGAACAGCTTTGAAACCGGTTGACTGATTTCAATCGCATTTGACATAAAGACAAAGGTCTAAATGATAATGTGTTCCTACCAACATTATGAAATTAAGTAACCGGAGACACTCCATTAGTGCTCCAGTTGAGAGAGAAGCTGCAGCATGAGCTTATCCTCTCTTAGACATCAAGAATTCAATCTCCAAATGCAAAGCCATGGGAAACTTGCCCAAAAAGAAATTAAGTCTTGATTTAAAATGAATAAACAGAACTTGTACATCTGAGAATCTAAGATGCCGCTAGGTAGGTCACTGCTACATTTTCAAGATTTTTCTGGGGCATCTTGGCTGCTGCCAGTGTTCCCTGTACTCCACTCATGAAAGAGTCATGATGCCATCAGGAATCTTTCCCATGCAGCTGCTGGTAGGCATGATCAACTCCTCACTTTGCCTTTAAGCGTATGATCATAAAGGGATATTTTTCAGTCCTTGAATCATTCCTTGTCGTATTTTCTCTTAAATCTTTTCAACTTTTTGGTATCTATTCTAAAGTAGATAAACCCACAGCACAAACAATCGGTGTTAGAGCAACAGTCTCAATGCTACCACGTCCCCTCTTGGTGCTTCCGATCTCCCGCCTATACGTTCAAATAATGGGTGTCTTCAGGTACAAAATCAGCAGCAGTTTTCTTTTTTCAGAGATATATATGCTGAAATTAGAAGGGATATTAAAATTCTGCATTTGCTTAACCTGCTTGGGCTCTAGGAAAGAATTTCTGGCTTTAATGACTAGTGTTTCTGGAAAGC
>JAOQGH010000004.1:33709397-33738300 GCA_025769975.1 Gallinago jamesoni
GAGAAGGAGACCCCACCACCTCCCTGGGCAGCCTCTGCCAGGGCTCTGCCACCCTCACAGGGAAGAAGTTCCTCCTCGGCTTCAGGATACTCTTATCTTCACGGTTAAGCAGACAAAGCAACCAGGAAAGGAGTATTGAAGCACTTCCCAATTTAAAAAACACTGGGACACCTGGGAAAGAAAAAAAAAAAGCCTGTTAGGTCATGTGTGATACACATATCCCTGTAATGAGAAACATAATCTTTAGTGCTTATTGAAATCAAAAGTGAAAAAACCCTGCATTTTAATAGAAGCAAGCCTGAGAAAGTAATTTCAACAGACATACCATTTCACTTAACATATTTTCATAAGTTTTCTTAAACACCACAGTTTCCAATATATAGGTTTATTTAATTTTTTAGAGAAACCTTTTGTTACCCGATTGTGTTCTCCTCCACTCCTTCCTGACACGCAGGAAGAAAACAAGAAGAAGAAACAGAAAACAGAAAGAAAACAGGCAGAAACAGAAAACAGGCTTAAGTTTTTACACGTACTTGAAGACAACTGCAATTCTTAAATTTCTACTGTCTTAGTCGTGTAATTAATGCCGAGTAGGAAATATTTTCAAAGTTTATTTTCAGTTTGTGTGGAAATGAAGAAGTGACAGAGTAAGCTATTATCCAGCCCTCTTTAAGAACCCTTGGTTAATAAGGCTGTATTTACAGGTAGCATGAGAAGAGTGCTGACCCTGGAACAACCAGCAATCTAAAACGGGCACTTTCATTCATTTAGTTGCACGTTGCTTCAAGAAAACATTATCTTTTACCCCTCAAATTCAGTTCCAATTACTTCTGAAACTTATAATTAAACATATTTGGGGGAAAAAAATACCAGAGGAATGTACTTGGAGCTGCACAGTCCCTGTATTTATTTTTTTTTATGTTGAACTGAAGAAACTTTACCCCAGTCTGTGCTTGAAGCCTCCTGATGAGCAGAAGGGGCTTCATCTCCACAAAGAGTTTAAGCACCAAATGTAAATATAGCAATTTTACCAAAAATCAATCGTTATAAAGAACACAGGACCTGTAGGTACCCCTCCCACCTGCACACGCTTCTCCAGGTCTGGAAATCAGAATATTGTTACTGATTTTAGTCAAAGAGGCTGACGCAGAGGAGCCTTATCCTCACCCGTGCAGCAGTTTATTCAGTAGGCAAGGGGTGCTGCTGGGATCTAGGAACAGAAAAAGTTCTTGGAAAAAGAAATCCAAGGCACCATTTGACAACTGAGCATTTTTGGTCAAAGGGTTTTTTTTCCTTAAAAAGTCCTTGATGTGTTTTTGTTGGAAAAACCATATTGTTTAAAAAACTCTTCAGTGCAAAACCTGTTTCACGTAAGATTTTAAACCAGATTTAAGCTGTGTCACCTGCAGTGGGACCCTGCATAGCACTGCCCCTGTGCACACTCTGGTCGGTCTCAGGGGGTGAGATGATGAACATCTCTAGTGAGGAACATCCTAATTCTGCCCTGAATTGCCAAGGAAGGCACATGTTCCATTCTCGTGTTTGTGGTGGCTGGAAGGAAGGTCAAATGGGGTACCAAAATTTGTTGCAGGCCTTCTGAAAAACTCTGAAAACATGAAGGTCTTGACAATTTAGCAGCAATTACTTCATTTCTTACGGGCTACTTAATTTATCAAAAGGGATGATGCCTAAAATTTCAGCATTAGCTCCTCTGCTCCCAGGAGAAGACAAAGCCCGTGTCACAAACATTATCCCACGTGTGACACCAGATGGAAAAGGAGAGACATGACTTCAGAGCAGGCTGAAAATTCAAATCAACTTTAAAACCAAACTTCATCCCTGTAACTCCGCCACAGCAGCCGTTACACGCATTTCAGCCACTAATTTTGAAGCAGACATGAGTGAAATTGAAAGCAACCAAGTAGTTTGACCCCCTCCAAGCTGTTAAACATCTAAAGCAGTAGCACTAAGGAAAGCTCTGCAGATGTTACACAGCTTGTGAGGGAATTATGTTGCAGCCCTTCTCTGAAGTGGCATCTCTTCTTCAGCAAAATTGTTGTTGTTACCATCTAAGGAAAGTTGTGAGCTTCTCAACAGATCTGGGTAGAGAGCTTGAATGTATGGAGATGTAGGAGATAAATGGGTTTGGGTGACGCTCAGTCAACTGAAGTTTGCTCGTACCTTTGGGTTTTCTATCTGAAATGGTGCAGTTTTGTGGCTGGGTTGGGTTCATGGCTCAGAAAGGAGCAAGCTGCTTCCAGATCCTGCCAGAAGACCAACGCTGGCCTTCCTCCTCCCATCTGGGTTTGATCTGCTAAGGGCTCCAGGGAGACCAGCCCATTCCCAGTGCCAGGTCTACAAGGGCTGGGAACCACAACGCTCAGGGTATCTCACACCAGGGCCCCTCCTGGGTGAAGAGGTCCCCAGGTGCGACGTTTTGCCCGTGATATTCCTGGCTCCATCCCATGTCTTCTCCCCGCGGGAGCCCATTGGGTGCCCTGGGACGGGAGCACATTCCGTCCCTGTCTCTACTTGCAAAGAGCAAATGCAAAAAGAGAATGGCATTTGCAGTTTATATTCTGGTAACAACTCACTCAAAATAAGCATATCAATCACATGTAATTAAGCTGTCAACCCTTAATTTAGGGTGTTGTACTACTTTAAAAAAAGCAAATATAAATACCAAAGTAAAGTGACAGGAAGAAAGAAAAGAGGTCTAACTATGATTTTTATGGCTAGAGAAAACCCAGGCCTCTTACTTTTCTCCTTATTCGTGTTAAAAACTGGAATTTAGTTGTTTAATATTTCAGCTGAACAAATCCCAAGCATATTTGATACGAGACGTTTAAAATCTAGCACTTGTGAATACGTAGGTGAGCCTCAGCACAAGGCAATCACTGCAATATATTTATGAAACGCTAAACCCAACCATCACTACCAGCAGCACAGATGTACAAAACATAAAATCTCTTTTCCAAAGAGTACAGAGGGTAAATCAATGTGAACGATTTACAGAAATGAAAGGCAGGGCCAGCATAAAACAGAGGTGCCTTGCGCTTTTATGAAAAAAGATTTTTTTTTTAAAAAAAAAAATATTTTGATGAAAATTGTTCAAAATTTTAGTGGCACTTACAGGAAAAATGGAATAATTTTAAGTTAGAAAAAGGCACTGTGGTCAGTTGTTATGAATGCTGGTGGTGGCCTGCACTCGTTAGACCCTACAGTTGGCACGCATCACGCCGTACCCCAGCCCTGGTTACAAACACTGCAGGACACTGTATGGGCTACAGACAGAATTTCAGCGTGTTCAACGCATTAAGATGCCTGTTGGCCAGTTTAACTTGCTGTAGGTCATCAGCTTCCAGCTTATTTAATTTAATTTTTTTTATTTATTATTTTATTTAATTTTATTCAGATCCTGAATTATATTTTTTAGCTGTAACCTTATGTACCAAGCTGGATTATGAAAGCGTGAATGGTGTTTTCTTCCATACAGTCAACATTATCTTTTGCTGGCCTTACACTCCATCACTCTTAGTTCTCTTCTTGCAAGAAAAACCTTGCTATAATCGTCTTCTCACTTCCATTAATTCAGGATTGACATCAAGAAAATGTTTTACCGTTCTAGAATAGGTGATAAGTGTTTCCTGTCTGAAACATAATGAGTACATGAACATCCTTTTGAGTATCCCTTTGGATGTCAACCAGGACAGAGAATACCTGGGTAAAACCCCACACGCTCAAAATCCCGCAGGAGAGATGCCCAAATGCCCCCGGGAGTCAGTGGGGGTTGCTCCCACCTCTCCCAGGTGCCATGTAGGTTAATGTCAAATGAAAATTTCATAAGCCTTCAAGATCCCACAAGGTATGAATGCTTGACAGGTGAATTTCAAAATGGATTTTTTTTTCCTCCCTCAAATTCCAGAAAGATTTTGATCTTTGGCATCAATATATATATATTTCAAACATGAATAAGTGGCAAAATCAATTCAGAAAATCCATCTTTTAATAAGCTAAATGACAAGTTATTTCTTTTGCTTTGATGGAGAACTTACACAGCAAAAAAAGTGTTTTACAAAAAAAAAAAATCTGATCTAATGATTTTGATTATTTCTATAAAAGCTAGGAAAGAATCAAAGACACTTTTCAACTTTTCATAGTAATCCTATGTACCACCTTACTCAGGAAGTATCCCAAATGTGGCAAAAGTAATTTAGCTCAATACTGTATTCAATTCAGCACTTTGATTGATGATTTTATGATGCAGGGATATCTAATACATAAAGTGAAAGCAATCAATAAATATGGGATTGCAATTAACGGCTTTTTTTTTTTTTAATTTATTCTTTGTTTTGGAAGGATGAGCCCCATCCCCTGCTTAGCACCAGGTTCACAGCACGTCGCCTGTGTGACAGCTGGAGCAAAACTCCTGAAGTCTTCTTTAGGAGGCCCTGCAGAGCCGTGGGGAGATAAACACTGAGAACAGCCTCAAATCAGAATGGATTAGGTTCTGCTCGCTCCTAATTGCTGCACCTTTCTTCCCCAGGCTGGGATGCCAGGAGAGCAGCAGCATCAATCCCTGGCCAGGGGGTTGAGGGACTGAAGGGACCAAAGGGGTTCGAGCATCGTGTGTCCCCCCGCCCACAGACATGAGTCCAGGGAGACCTGGGGTGGCCAGAGCCACCTCGGCAGCTCCCAGATGAAAAGAGGCAAATCTTGAGATCCCTAACACTAAATACTGCAATTTATCACGTTGCTCAGGGATCTCCCACCGGTGGCACTCTAAAGTGAATCTTAGCAGCTTTGAGCAAACCACTCTGCTGTATTTTAAGTATTATTTTCGACAGTAACAGGACAGCCCTTCCGAGGAACACTGCAGCAACCACATTTCTTTGTGGAGCACAAAGAGAGTCTTTGCAGAAACCGAACTAAGAGATCAGGATACGTTCTGCAGCTGCACAGGGGAAAGCAATGCAGAGAAGAACAGAGAAACACTTCTCTCACCATTAAAAATAGAGAAATAAAATCAAATCAGATCACTTCACAATAGCGTTGCAGATCGTTTTCCACAGAAGCAGCTTGGATGCTGTCAGAAGAAACAAGCTGGGACCTGATCTGGTAGCACAGTTAATATTAGCTGCTAGAAATTAATCCCGTAACGTTCAAATCTAGGTTGTTGCCTTTCACTGATCAACAACTTCTTGTTACGTGGAGCATTGCAAAACTGACTTCTTGTCAGTAATACTATCTTTCAGAAGGCAAACAAACACCTCCTTATCTATACTTGAGGCACCAGGGAAAAGGAAAAAAAAGAAGATAATCTCTTGGCAAGGTACTGCCTACATAATAGCCGGGTTTATACTGGTAATAAAGCCTTTACATTGTAATTAACAACAGTTTAGTTTACTGTGAAAATAAAGGTTGTAATTAAATTATTTTAGACACGTGCTTGGTGACACTACATTGCGCTGGTATTTAGACATGCCCAGGGCAGTGGTGGAGTCCCCATCCCTGGAGGGATTTCAAAGCCGGGCAGACGTGGTGCTGAGGGACATGGGTCAGGGGGGTTTGGGCAGTGCTGGGTTGGTGGTTGGACTCCATGGTCTGGAAGGTCCCTTCCAACCCAGACCATTCTGCGATTCTCTGCCCTGGTGCATCGCACTGACAGTTCAGATGAAGCACGTTGGTCCTCAGTGGATGTTGTGTGGTGAAACCCATCGACCCTGTGCCCAGTCCTATCCAAGTCTCTGGATGTGTGGTAATACACCACGGCTCCAGCTCCCCAGAGCTCACCCGAAAGGTGGTGAAGCATCCTGGCAACAGAAGCCTCTGATGGTGTAGAGCTCAGACTGTGCTCTTCAAGCATCCATTGGATTCTGGGCATTTCTCAAGAGGGACAGAAAGACCTTCAATGCCCTGAGTGAGCAAGCTTCTCTCAGGCCAGGGCTCAGGAAGGTAATGCAGACCCTCCACCAGCTGTAACTCCACAAGACTTTGAGGATCTAGACACGAGGGGAAAATGCCTGGGGGTTAGAAGATGATGATCCCAACCCAAACCGTTTTATGACTGTGCACCTCTTCTGACCCTTAGCCAACCAAAAACCTGTCTCAGCCTAAATCCACATTTTCTGCTACTCTGAGTACACCTTCATTTGAAACACGTTGACTGTGTCTCCATGCTCGTGCTTTTCTCCATTTCTAACCCCCTCAAAATACTAATGGGCCTGTCATCCCAATTGCCCTAATAGTCATCTACTTCTGGTGTCAGGCATAAAATTCAGAAGATCTTCCACACGATGTTTTTGCTGTCATGCAGCAACACAAAAACCTACTCATAAAGTCTATGCATTTGTCAATATGATAAATAATATTCTCTCTCAGAAGCCAGGTTCATTACCTGCTCTGAAGCTATCAGTACTTAGCAGAGCACTCACAGATAGGTGAAGAGAGCATTAGGAAACAGATTGCCTTCATCTAAGGTGTCTGTGTGGATAACGGCAGAAAAGCTTATATATTTACCAGAAATATTAATAACTCTAGGTGTCGTTAATGTTGACCCATTCTAATACTGAAGCCACTTCAATTAAATTTAAAAACAAACTATCTGCAGAGCTTATTGCATTGCTTCAGGTTAGAGGCATGCCTCCTCCGAGTATTTTAATATATCTTTATTAAAATGAACTGAAATGCACACATTTTTCAACTGCCTTCATGCAGCTGGATAACAGATGGTAACAATAATGGCTTTTTTTTTTATGCCCAAAGTATTTTGAGTATTGAAGTGTTTGTGGCTATGGTGAGCATGAGAACCTCTACGTTGCTAAGGGATGCTCCTCATATTTCAGTGCCTGAGCAGCTCCAGGGCTGCTCACAGGAGGAGCTGCCCTGAGCAAGGGGCCACCAGGGTGTGCGTCCAGGGTGACTTTGGGGGGGGACACAAGCTCCTCCTCAAGGAGAAAGGTGCATCTGGAGCTCCATTCTCTAATGATCTCCACTTTAGGATGAGAGAATTATAGAACAGTTTGGAATAAATGAGAAGTCACAAAAAACACATCAGGGTATCCCAAGATGGAGGGGAGGAACAGAAGAGTTGATTTTTTGACACCAGCGGTTCTAGACATTTCAATTCATTCTGGATTTTAGCCCCCTGTTGAATCTAAGAAATTTGCAAAAGGACAAAATCATCGCTCTTCTGCCACTCAGGAGCTCTGCCTGGACATTCAGATGCACTTGTGTTCAGAGAGGAGTAATTGGTGGCTCCCTTTACCTTACGCCAAATAACTACTGTGACACATGAATCGTAGCAATAAAGCTCATCACTAGAGGTTTGAGAACAAGTTAAATGAGGCTGTGCTTGACACACCCAAACTTCTTGCAGAGAATTTGTAAAGGAAGATTATTTCAACACCAATTTGCTGTTTTATGCAGCAAACCCATAAGATGATGGCATCCACCACTGCTACATTGGGTTGGTGCCTACAATACGTTACACAACTTAGAGCAGAAGACAATTCAACACCATCAACCTTACTCCCGTAGCCTCCAGACCAACTGCAGCGGATGCTGTAGTCAAACAGTTTAAAAAATACAAGCCTGTAGAAGTTGTATCATTGAGTGTGGAAGCAACAACCATCCATGAAGATGGTAAATATTTAAGAAAGTCTTCTTAGACACTCTACACGATCACTCAAGGAAAGGAACCATGAGCTGAACTTACAAGTGTGAACACGGGGGAATGAATTGTCACCTCCACAGGTGGTAGCAGATGCTGCACATCCTCTCTCTTTTCTCCCTCCTCACCTTCTACCCTCTGTGAGCTGAGAGATATCCCCCACGGTTATTGGGGTCACTCCTCAACCTCACAAGTGATGTTCAGACACGACGGGTCAGGTTCGCATCCCAGGCAGGGAAACCAGGAGCTTTTCTGAAGTTACCAGGCACAGAGTCCTGCTGACAAACACACTGTGAAAAATAGACTTGGACCACGGGGGGAAGATTTGCACTTTTAGGAGGACTGCAGGCCACAGAGGGATTAGGCTCTATTTCAAGGAAGGCCCTGATGATGTATGAAAGAAACCGTTATTTAAGGCTCGCCCTCATAAACACAGGTGCGTTTGTTAACACTTTTCTTGTTGAAAAATTTAAAACCCTTGACAGAAGAGAAGCATTTTTCACCCAGCCCACTCTGCGGAGGCTGAAATGAGACAAAATGCTTACCTTGACCAAATTCAGATGCAGAGTCTGGGTCAGCTGAAACTAAAACTCTTTACAAACCCTAGTTCTTAGTCATCAAATCCATAACCTTATTAAAAATATACTCAATCGATAGATTTTTTTAGCAAGCCGTCGCATGGACTAGAGATCTTTTTAACAAGTTAGATTTGATTTTTTATTAGAAATCTCACTGTAAACCTCCCATTTTTGCTATAGACATCACTTCTTTAATTTATCTTGTGCTTGTTAGTAACTGGAAGTGAATTTTCCTTTAAAATTATTTAGCTAGAAGTGTGCTGTGAATGCTTGATCAGTTGTAGACAGATTGACTTGCAGACTTGTTCTGTGCTACCTGCTTAAAATATTATGTACCCCAGAAATATATCTGCTAGCCAGAGGCAATTCAATATGTGCAGATTTCATTTTGCCTGCAGTAATGAACACTCGATCTAGGCAGTTAAAATACATATTTTAAGGGGAAAAAAAACCTCCTAATAAGCAGCTGTGTTTCTGCTTTCTAGATTTGGACAATCTTGTTAGTATCTCCAAAAATCATCAATATTTTGTTTTTACTTGAGGATTGACACCAAGAGTTGTGACACACACTCAAAATTTGGCAACAGACTTTTCAATAGAGGCTTTGATCATTTAAAGCCCTGAGGGCGGTTACACTTTTCCTATGACATTTATCTTTCATCTCTTTCCCACTTTATGAACTTTAAGCAGAACTAGACTTAAAAGATCACAATATACCCTTTTTCTAGCAGTCTTTACTCATTCCCCATTTGCAGTAGTTTTTTAAACTTTGATATACCAATTTTCATGTAAGTAGACATATGTATATACATACACGCATACACTTGTATTCACATTTTGTCTTAATTATTTAATTATACCTGGGATGGCACATAGTTTCACCCAGAAACACTGGATTCGGCACTGGTGGAGCTGAGGCACTGACACTTTAGGTTTTATAGAGGAAGAAGTGGGGGAAAATCAAATACTGACTCCATTTCTCAACGTCCACGCAAGGAAACCCCAAGAAAAGGTCACCTGAGCTCCACCACTAATACTTTGAATTCATCTTGGATAAAGAGATGCTCCAACAGCGGCAGGAGAGCAATAGCAGAGGTGCAGTTCATATAAGAGCAGGCCAAAACCTTGAACCCACAGGTCCTGGGTAGCCAACAAGCCACAGTAACTCAGCACCATCAATTTTTCAGGAGGAGCAGCCAATCAACAAGTGAGATGAAAACCTAAAACTGACCATCCTCAATCTTCCTGCAAAGAAATAGGGCAGACAACATGGAAAATTGTCCTCATCTCCGATCCTGCCTCCATCATTCGAGCTATTCTTAATCCTAGAGTCCTCAGCTCCTTCTAAGCCTTCATCAGGCACTTCAGCCTTATCTTCTCAAAACACAACGTATTGAAAAAAATCCCTACTCTTTAAAACAGGAAAGAGAAGTGTGCCTGCATGTACACGCATAATTCTTTCCCTTTTATCCATAATTTCCAGCCTGAAAAGATGTAACACAAGGGAGACAGCAATACACCTCTGAAAGGATGACGTGATTCTCAGCGATGTACGCAGCACAGAAGAAAACAGAAGGGGGATTGTGACAGAGAACACGGTAGGGAAGCTCAGAGGAGAGATACGGATGTCAAGCAGTGATGGGGGCAAGGAAGTTTCTAAAAACAATTCAGCCTTAAAAAATGAGTGCTCAGAGTCCTCCACAGAATGACCTCCCTCATCCATCTACCTACCATCCCTGGAGGTGTTCAAGGCCAGGCTGGATGGGGCTTTGAGCAACGTGGTCTGGTGGGAGGTGTCCCTGCCCAGGGCAGGGGGTTGGAATGAGATAATCTTTAAGGTCCCTTCCAACCCAAACCATTCTATGAATCTCTCAGGTACAGACAGTGGCAGAGTCTTGTCCCCCTTGTGCCAACACGCACACCAGAAGAGATGACCCTTATGGTCATGGGTCTTTGCTAGTGTTTGTCTTCAACCCAAGAGGACGGCCAGGGACTGCTTGCCAACCCCTAAGCCAGATTCCACTGACTCTAATGACACAGAAGGGTCACTTCTGCTCTCTGGAGAAGCCACCTCTCCAGTGAGGGCCAGGCTCTGGGTCTTCCTCCCCACACCTTTGCAGGATGTGCAGGCAGAGATGCATTTCCCAACACCTGAGACCTGTTTCTACAACAAGAACACTTCTGCAGAGTGAAAATTTGCAAGGACATTGGCCCCGAGCCTTTAAGGAGAGAAAATGGATACTATTCCTTGGCACACAGCTGAAGGTGAGGACATCTACATGCTTATATACAGTTATATTTGAATGTAAAATCTAAATTACTGTTTATAACTACAGACACTTGTAAAATCATCGAACATTGCTCAGACACAAAGGAAGAAGGTAAAAAGTGTAGGGATGCTACACGTGCAGCAAGCTGTATCATGAAAAATACCACCATTTACTGTCGAGCTACTGGTTTTGCTCAGCAGCTTCTTGGTATACACCTCGCAAGGAAATTCAGAGCCAGGTCTGCTCCCGCTACGCACGGCATCACGGGTGGAAATAACGCGCCGTAATCCAGATAAATCAGCTGATGAGATGCAGCAAAGACTCGGTTGAAGCCTTGTAATTAAATACCATTTAATTATTTTAATCAGGGAAAAAAAAAAAATCAGTTAGCCTATTTGAAAAGAGGTTGCTGTGTCGCTTACACACAGGCAGTGCCCGAGAGGGATGCAATGCCCCTGCCCTGCTGCTGGGTTATTCCCAGTGTTCCTGCCATGACAGCTCTGCCGTCCCACCAGCCCTCAGAAGTGGCTCCACATAAGTTCTACCTTAATGTTTAAGACTTCATAGCAAATAATCACAAAGGCTGCCAGCAAACCCGGGCACGCTTTTACTCTGTTTTTTTTTTTAAAAAGTCAAGTAACTACTGGTAGAGTCTGATAATGGTTACTGACCTAAAATGGCCAAAAAAAAAAAAAACAAAGCCCCAAACAGACCAAGCAAAAACCCACACTGAAATAAGTTGTGTCCCTAGCCACAAAAAAAATAGCATGCTAATAAGGAAAATAAAAGCTTTTAAACATACGAAAGTTTCGATCAGTGTTTTCAGCTGAGGACTGTCTGTTTTTCTATAACACACGAGTAGAAGAGCTGGGGTACAGCTGTGCTGCCTAATTTACATAACTCAGCTATTCGTGTTCAAGGCTTAAATGTTGCCTCACAAAATAATCACAGGGATGCGAGAGGTAAAAATAAATAAAAGAATAACATTTCATACAATACATTTAGAAGAAGGAGAAGGAAAACAAGAGTGACTCCTATAAAGTAAAATTTTGCAGGAGAATAGAGGGTTCGGTTGTTACTGGTTTGCTCTCAGTGTTCAAAATAAAACCCAAAGAATTTAAACTGAGCAGAGAAATTTATACTGCTCAGAATATTCCTTCAGCTGGTTAAGGCTATAATCTGGCTTCACTGTCAACAGCAGCAAGGTATATCTTAAGTATAAAATATAAGCCTAGGAACGGAAGGGAATGGGGGAGAGAAAGCCAAGTATAGATTTTGAGCAGTAGATGATGTTGATCATATACCGCTAGTAGTAGTTTTTCTAATTGAAAGCAAAATTAAAAGCTATTAAAAAAAACCCCAACCTGTTTCTAAGAAGAGTAAATGAACTATTTGCTTTCTGATGTGTTACTATGCCTTCCTGGTTGTTTTGTTTTGTCTTGTTTTCCATGGTCCCTCCCACATGGATTAAGAGCAACACGTCCTAAAGGATCTGCAGGTAGGCAAGCGCAAACCTGTTTGTTTTCTGCTCCTCCGTATGTGGGTTTGCTCCGTGACTAATATGAATCTTTAAAAGGAATCACAGGCTCCTCACTCGTCGCTGTGCCAGGGATCCCTCCACAGCTGGGCTGTCGGGAACACCTCCCGGCCATTTTAAGTGGGAACTGGCAGAAATGCACATCCAGAGGGTGGGGGCCGGGAGATGCCCCCACTTCAGATGGTGCAAAGCCTGGGGGCCAGGCCCCTGGTGGCAGCGATGGGGTGACTGGGGCACAATGAGGGAAAAACACATCTAAGCAAAGAAAAAGGTGAGGGATGGAAGAGAGGAGGGATGTGCTCCTCCTACAAAAACCCAGGTGCTCCCCGTCCTCCCAGGTGCTCGGTACCACCAGACCACGAGGACAGGATGGGTTGGGGCTGGATCCTCCTTCATTAATCTGCCATCTCCCTGCCTCAGATGAGGAGAAAGAAAAGGAGCACCAGTGCAAACGAGGTCTTGTTTTTCTGAGATCCCAAGAACAGTTTGTACACATTAAAGTTGGCCTCATAGCACCTTGGGGGAAAACAAACATACATTTTGTTTTCAGTTTGCAGGGAAGTTGAGCAGGGCTTGTCAAGGTCGGTGACACAGAGCCCTGGCCACCTGGATCCCACTCCTGCAGCAATGACTCCTTCTCTAGGCTTTGGAGAAGGGCTCTGTGTCCTCTCCAGAGGAGAGCTCCCAGCAAACTGTATGCCTCTTCCCAAAAGATAACAAGTTCCTCCCTTAGTTTGGACTCGCAGCTTCAGGTCAAAGCAACTGAAAAGAATCAATTCTTCAAATATGAGCAGTTATTTTCTTATACTCTTTTGGGGAGTTGCACATAACTTCAGGAAAATGCAAAATATTTCAATTTCACATTACCCTGTCAGCTAGATTAACTTGCATTTTCACCTCCGTGGCACACAGGGAGCTCTTAACAAGGGCATTTAAGAAAACATCAGCAGAATCATCTGAGCATCCTCCAGAATTTTCAGCCAAGTGAAACACATCTGAAAGCAGCAAGCTGGCAGGTGTGTTTGGAAAAAAAAAAAAAACAACAAACAATAAAAATCTAGGAATAGATAAGTATTGTTTGTGTCTCAGAAATTATTTAAAAAGAAAAAATATTTTAACTGGTTCACAGAATCATAGAAGGGGTCGGAAGGGACCTTTCAGATCATCCAGTCCAACCATCAACCTAACTCTGATAAAACCCATCACTAACCCCTGTCCCTAAGCACAGTGTCAACCCGTCTTTTGAATCCCTCCCTGGGCAGCCCATTCCTCCTCAAATCCCTATTTCCACACTGAGGAGGACAAAGCCTTCATCCGTGGCACCAGCTGATGGATACAGAGGGAATCCCAGGGACGCTTGGCTCCAGAGCAACAGACGTGTACAATAATCCCAGGTGTGGGTCACTACAGGGAAAAAATGGCAACTGGGGTTACATCAACTGGGAAACTGAAATGAAGATCACCGATACAAAGCCTTTCACCCACACGTAGGTCTGTCCTGGCTCTTTAGCAAACACCGGGGAGAAGCATCCTCCCCTGGGAACGCCTATCTCCACACACAGGGAGGACTCCAGGGGCGAAACCCAGCAGGGTTTTTCAGAATCCCTGATCAACTGGAGAAACCCAGGGAGCTGCAGTGCAGACCAGGCATGCTCCGAGCAGAGGTGGAGACCCGAAGGGCTGTCCTGTCTCGTGGCTCTGCCTTGTTAAAGCATAAATGAGCGTGATATTCATGTATTCCCCTCCTGCTACCAAGAGCTTTCTTATTATCCTGGGCAGGGAAACGCAGCCCTCTAAGTAGCTTTTTTAAGCCATTGATATTTCTATTGGTTCCAATTTGGGACCTGAGGGATTTCTGCTGTAGGTTGGGAGCACAGGCAGACTCCGCTGCCTCAAGCGCACAATTGCACGTGGTAACGCACAGCACAGGTCCCCCGAGAGCCTGAGCTGCAGAGAAACCAGCCCCGGGTTTCTCGCTTAATTCACGGCCTAAATTCCACAAACCACACGTTAAGAAGTCACGCCTGGATAATTGATGGCCTTGTCACTCCTTCATGCAAATTAGACATGGAGAAATTGCATAGGACATTGCTATTGTTACAGCTCAGTCCCTCTTTCTGCTGCGTTCCTCCTGGAGCTGTAGGACCTGACACCTTGTTGTCCTGCAGTCAATGCCCCTGCCCCCAGCTCTTGGTGGGGTCTTGTACCTGAACCCCGCTCCCAATCAGCTCCAGGACACACTGCCCGCTCCGGTGGGATTCAAAGGACAGAGGGACAAAGTTACCAGACAATCTCCTAAAAGCAAAGAATTATTTATCAAAGCAACGTGATGGCAACATGGAAGAGCTGCTCCAACGCGTTGCGCCCAGGGAGTTGTCTTCCACGCAGGGACTTCCCACCGGAGCAGGGTACCCCAGGCAGGTCTGCTGTGTGTTACCAGCTGCAGCATCCTTGGGATTCTCAGCCTGATTTCAGCTTCTTCCTGTTGTGGGAAGGTCTCCCCCAAGGAAGGAGGAAGCCACCACCACCACAGTCCTGCCAGAGTGATTGTCCCACTCCTGGTCTATGAGCTTAGCACCTGAAGTGGTGCAGGCCAGCGAAGGTCCTCAAGACCATGCATCCAAAGTTGTCCCTCCCCAAGAGAGCGGTGCCTGCTGAGACCACGTCAGCCACGGCTGTTCTGCTTCCTCCTGACTGGTTTGGGTTTTTTTTCCCAGATGGTTCTCTTTGAATTAAAAGGAAGAAATCACCCAGTACCTTCCAGTAACCAGGCCACCTCCTGGCCTGCCAGACCTGCAGGTACTTGTAGGAAGAGTCTGAGGAACTTCTAGCAGTGACTATGTTCAAAGGGGCGTTTAATCTCTTCTGGTGTCATTTCTTCAGGTTAAAATGGATTAAACAATAAACCACAAGTTATTTGCTCATTAACGGCTTAACAAGAGCTTCTGGCTGAGCTGGGTTAGCATTCTTTTTCATGGAAACACAAAGTGTTTTGACTAGTAACAAAATGAAGCATTTGATGAGTCAGCCTACGCAAATTTTATAGATTTTTTTGTTTTATGTAATTCATTCACTGAGCTTCCTATGTGCCTTCATCAGGAAAAGAACATCAAGGAAGACGTGAAAATGATAACCTCATTCCGATAACAACTGAAGTTATTACCTATGTCTATGTATAAAAATATCTGTATAACAATTTCTGAACACACCTGAAGACAAAAAGGGAATCTAAAGAAACAGGAATAATTTTTAAAATTATGATTAGGCACGTAGTATGCAGTACATACACCATGCAATGTATTTACAAAAGCATATCATGAAAATTATTTGAAAGCTTCCCGTGTCCTAGTGTCGCTGCACTTTGACTTTTAGACCTCAATCTTAGAAAGCTGCGTCAAGTAGTCACCAAATAAACAAAATGAAATATATAAATAAGGAGGTTTAAAAAAAAAAAAAAAAAAGACCACCACACCATTCCATAGACTGGAAAGTTTTTGTTTACAGAAACGTTTGTCTCACTTCTGTCCATAACAAGGGAAAAGCCAAGCTCGAATGTGTCTGCTCGTCCTCCCTAGCCCCGACGATGCCGTGCGGTGGCTGTGCGGACATGGGGGGACGCTGGCCTGGGGACCCCCAGCAGAAGCTCCAGCCTCCAAGCACCTGCTGGGAGCGGGCAGGCAGCAAGACATGAATGAACCTGAATTTGAAAGCTGTACATAAAATAAACCCATCAGTTTTCTCCTCAAAGCCCTTATTTGTGTCTCATCTTCATAAAAAAAAAAATCTTTAATGCTTCAATTTGCAGGTGTCACATGAAGGAGTCAATCACTGCTAAGCCCTAGGTAGTGCTGGGCATTTCCTACCTACGGTTTTAATTTTTCCTAAAATAAGCATGATATTAGCTAGCAATCTTTATTCCCTCTCAACAATGGGGGGGTGTAGAAGCCGTCGCTGTGTCTGGGCAGCCCGCGGAGGGAAGCCCCTCACTGCTGCTCCTGCTTGGCTCCTGGTGCCCAAACACACCGACCTGGGAACTGCAAATGCATCACAAGAGAAAGACGAAGCAAGATGTAGGTCCACTCCTTCCTGGATGATGACCTGGAGATGGTCAATATAACTTATTTAAAAAAAAAAAAAAGAAAAGCGTAACTTCATAAAATAACTGTGGATCGCGATGAGATGCGCAATACAATTAATAATGCAATTAATTTTTACTGCAGAGGTACAGTCCCCAGGCCAAATCTAGGAAATAAAGAGGTTTGAAACACAGTAAGCACCTTCCAGAGTCTAACGAAGCTCCCTCTGAGAGGGTGAGGAAGCAGACCAGCAACTGCAGAGGACAAGGAAGGCTATAAAGGACTGAAAGACAAAAGAAAAAAAAAGTCTGGGATTAAGGGGTAGGAGAAAAGGGACTCTCTAATGCTAGAGACCGGTCAGACCAAGGCTCAGCCCTGGATGGAGGCCAGCAGTTAATCATCTGGTTTGGAAACACCCTCTGGTTCTCCACGAACAGCACCAAGGGATCATCAGCAGAACTTGGCATAACGGCTGTTATGCCCCTTTCTGAGACCCCAGCCCTCCCTGCAGAGAAAGAGGGATGGAAACAGAGGAGGGGTGGAAAGCAAAGGAGGACTTTGTTACTGCTTGATTTTCCCAAAACTTTACCCGTTGCCACACAGACTGTATGAAATGTAACTAATACTTTGCATTAAAATATTGCTCAAAAGAAAATAAAAAAAAAAGAAAGAGAAGAAATCCATTTTCCCTACCTACAAGTTATCTAAGAAGCCGTCACCAAAGCAGAACCCCAGGGCAGCGATGGTGGCAGAGCTTGAAGCCCCAGGGCAGGGAGACAGTGGTGGGCACGGGGCAGGAGCGGTGGCACGGCCACCTCTGAGAGCCCACCTCGTCCTGCACTGCCTCCACCACCCTCCCACCAGGAGGGGAGACAATTAACTATGCAAAGTGCAATTAAATGGGGCTGTGGGGCAGCAGCTCTGCCAAAGGTTTCCACATTTAACAGCTAACTGCACATAAATCCCTCCAGCTACGTGAGACCTCTTGCATTTTGGTCTTGAGGCTAATGCCATCTTCACCAGGTTGCACACCTCGCTTTCAGAGATGGTAAAAGACCAGAGACAGCTGATGGTGCTATCAATCATCATTCCTTATGTCCTAGCATCTACTGACTTCCAGGGATTACCAACCCCAGTCCCTGCTGGCCATGGTCCCAGGGATGTTCTCTGGGTGCTGCCCCTCCAGCCCCAAAAGAGACACGGGGAGGGAAGGGGCAGCCCCAGGCACTACAAACAGCCACGCTCATAAAATAACGTTTGTGTGGCTCCTTTCACACCCTGCTCCTAATATTCCTTCCCAGGTTTAGAGCTGGTTCACCTTCTGGTGGGGTACATTCATGGTATTCTGGGGGGAGAAAAACCAAAGTGAAGATGACCACATCATTTTCACTTTTCACCGGATCAAGGACACCAGTTGTTGGTTCTTCTCATCTCCTCCTCCTGAGCTTTTAGGCTGTCCCTGTGCTGCTCCCCACGTGTCCTTGACACCAACCTGGCTGTAATGGGGGTGTTAACTCTAATTTCTCAGAGTTTATTTTTTCATCCAACAGCGATTAATGCTGTCAGAGCCAATGCACACTCGCTCTTTCGCAAAATGGTTAAAAGTATTCTAAAAAGCTATCATGTAAGCTGGGGCTTTTTACGTGCTGCTTCAGGGAAAGGAATGGGTTGGGATATTTTTAACACAGCTGCTTCATTGCAAGAGATGAAGAGCTCACAGGCACGGACATTTAGAATCAGAGTCGTTTTGGTTGGAGGGGACCTTTCAGACCATCCAGCCCAACCACCAACCCAGCACTGCCCAAACCCCCCCTGACCCATGTCCCTCAGCACCACGTCTGCCCGGCTTTGAAACCCCTCCAGGGATGGGGACTCCACCACTGCCCTGGGCAGCCTCTGCCAAGGCTCCACAACCCTTTCCAGGAAGGAATTTTCCCTGATATCCCCCCTAAACCTCCACTGGCACAACTTGACCCCTCCAGCATCTCTGGCAGTCGTTGTGCACTGTCAAACAGCTCTAATAGGAAACAAACCCACCTTCCTGCTCTAAGACCATGAGAATTAGGTTTGTGGGGGCCTTTTTAGCCTCACCATCTTCATGGGTTGTGAAGGACAAAGTAGAGGCAAAACATTTCGGAGAAGCTGCTGGATCCAGCTCAATGAAAGTTCTCAGTCCCTGTCCTGTTCCATGTAGGCAGGTAATAAAAAAAAGGAAACAAGGCTCAAAACTTAAGTCAAATCAAATAGATAAAATTCCGTAAGGTCTCAAAATGCAGTGAGGAAAGCATGTTTTCAGGCTTTCCTCTCTCCTATTCACTGGTTTCTTGGCTAATTGTGTAGCTGTTACAGCTGCACATCCGTAAAGCTCATGAAAATTAGAAGTACGCCTGAACGAGCGTCTCACACCCCGGCAGCGACTGGAGAGGATCAAACAGGCAACAGCATTTGGATCACAGATGCTGTGGAATGTTTTTACAATTACAGTTGATTTAATGCAAGATAAATAAGGCTTTAGAGACACTTTAACATCTATTGATTCATATGAAAAGGAGTGTACATAAAAAGATTTATCTAATTGCCTTTGCATCTTAAAAGTGTAGGTTACAGCAATTAATCACTGGGAGCAGAGGCATGGAAACGTCCCGGAGATGCAGAGCACGCCAGCGGGGAGACAGGCAGAGGTTTTGGAGCAGGGTTAATGGGGAACCTCACGTTGAGATGCAAGAGTTTGAAATGAGGTGTGATGACATTTACCACCTAAGTGTTGAGTGGCCTCCTGGAGGAGCATAGACATGTAGGTGAGCCAGCCATGGCCAGCCACGGTGGAGCAACCATGGCTCATCCCATCCTTGTGCGGGCAACCCCTCACCCAGACCTCAAAACCCAAGAGTCTTCCAGCAGCTTCCATGGCCATTTGGAAGAAACCAAATGTGAGTGAGCAGCTTCTCCTCAGGAGCTTCCCCAACACGGTCAAATGCTGACCCGCCTTCTCTGTCCCCCCTTGTTTCTCTTGATGTACTTGTTAATTATCCATCAGCACACAAACCACCCTGAAGCCCTGTCCCTGCTCTGCATGGGGCTGAGGGTGTCTCACTGTGTCCAGGTGCATAACGTGGGCCCTGTACGTCCCCAAAACCATGGCAACGTGCTGCTTCTTGGGTCTGCCCTTCTCAGCGTCACCTCCCCATCTCCTACTACTTTCAATCATTAGTTGTTAAATTTTATAGCAGAGGGTTATTTTTTATTGTTTTTTTTTTGTTGTTGTTGTTTTGGGGGGGTGTTTTGGTTTTTGTGGGTTTTTTTTTTTTTTTTTTTACACCCATCCACCCCCAAAAATGAGGACATTTATTTAGGACAAGAGTAAATGGCCTGAAGTTACCCCAGGGGAGGTTTAGGATGGAGACTGGGAACAATTTCTTCATGGAAAAGGTCATCAAGCCTTGGAAGAGGTCACCCGAGGCAGTGGTGGAGTCCCTGGAGGGGTTTCAAAGCCGGGCAGACGTGGTGCTGAGGGACATGGGTCGGGGGGGGGTTTGGGCAGTGCTGGGTTGATGGTTGGACTCCGTGATCTGAACGGTCCCATCCAACCCAGAGAATTCTATGACTCTAAATATCACTGTAGGGAAAGGAACAAAGCCAACTTGTGGACACCTTCATGATCGTAGAATCATAGAATCATTTTGGTTGGAAAAGACCCTTGGGATCATCGAGTCCAGCCATCAGCCCCACTCTACAAAGTTCTCCCCTACACCATATCCCCCAACCCCACATCTAAACAGCTCTTCAACACGTCCAGGGATGGTGACTCAACCCCCTTCCTGGGCAGCCTATTCCAATGCCCGACCACTCTTTCTGGGAAAAATTCTTTCCTAATGTTCAGTCTAAACCTACCCTGTTGGAGCACGATGATGTCAAACCCTACCTAAAATAACACACAAGCCTTACTCCAATGGAAGCAACCCTCTAGTTGCTGTTATTTGAAGTATTTGGCAAGTACTAATAAATAATTTAAAGGGCATACTCCTTGCAATTGTTTAATAAACATGCAGGAAAACTGCAGAGCATTTTTAGATGTCATAATAACCTCACATTAACGTGATTTATTACTTCATGGCCCTGTTTTAAGACATGGTGTTGGTTACACTAAACAGTTTATCTGGCCAGGGATAGATGAACCCATACTGAAGCCAACCCAAGTGGTGGGTCTGCTCTGGCCAGGGAAGCAAAGGTTCAAGAGCCAGCAGCACCCGCGATGGCAGGGGGTGATCCCTCCCCAGGGCTCCCCACGAGAGGATTAGTGCATGACAGGAGTTAAAACCAGACGGAGCCCAGCCCTAATGCCTGGGGGGTTTTAGGGGATGCTCCGAGCCAGACCCACAGAAAGTGGGTCACATCACAAGTGTGATCTCTGCTCTACGTAAATAACATCTGGCTCCTCCTAATCACAGCCCAAACCACAAGTGGGAGACGAGGGCTCGACCTCTGCTCACTCCAGAGGGGGGGCCCCAGAAACACTGGAAGTAGACAACTTTTGGGGTTGTTTTTTTTTTTCCTTTTTTCCTTTTCTTTTAAGGATACCTTAAAAGTCCTCAAGCTTAGTTTCTGTATGCCAAATATGTAAATTATCCTGATTACTACTAAGTCACTAAATCTCAGATATGTAAAACATTGCTACATCAATTAAATTATAATAAGGAGATGGAAGAACAGCTAGTGCTCTCCAAGTTACACATATTTACTTCATGGAGTGGTGGCTGTTTCAGAAACTGCGAAGGGCAAGTTGTGATACGCATTCAGCAACCGTTCCCGAGTTTGCATCAGTATGCAAAATCATAATTATTATTTCATGTCTCACTTTGTCACACGGTTGTTGTACTTGACTTTCAGTAGCAAGGATGTCCTTATCATTTAACCCAAACGAGATTTAAAATAAACTTACAGGAAAAAATGAAAAAAAAATATTAAAAAAAAGAGACTTAGTACTCCAGGTATTTCACACCACTTCTACCTGTAAATACAGATTTCCTTGCTGCTTCCTTAACTCCTCTGCATTTCTAACAGAACTCACCATTCTCACAACAACTGGAATATACTTCAAAGTCAGCAGATGAGCACAGAAGATGCAACAAGGAAAGAAAAATGAAAGGCTTTTGCCTATTGAATACAGGATTTGGGGGTCATTTATTCTCATACTTGAATTTCAGATGAAGTAGCTTGAATATTTTTTAAAAAAATAAATAAAACCCCAAGCTATGTTACTTTTTCTAGCCTTTGGTATCACTTTGCCTTTCAGCACAGAAACATGATGACTCCTTCATGACACGGTCTCTTTCAGAGAGCTCCCTAAAGAGCAGCCAAATTCCTTCCTAGTCATAACGCTTAAATAACAAGAACTAATTCCCCCCACACTTCTGTGTGTGTGTTTTAAACCACTTTGTTTCATCTCCTCTCCAGTTTTTCCCATTGAGCAAAACCTTCAGACACAGGAGGAAGGAGGGGGAAGACAAGTTATTTTTACACGTATTCAAGTATTATGCAGAATTAAAAAAAGGTTTCCCACAGAAATTGTACTGAAGCACTCTGTCAGGCATGGCAGAAGTAGCTTTATCACAGAAATGTTGTAATTACACAGGCATTTTGTACCTTTTCCCATTTTATTCCCCCAATCTATGAAGAAGCAAACTAAAATTAGCATCACTCTAACACCTGTGTTCGCAGGAGAACAATCACAGAGTCGCCTAGGTTGGAAGGGACCTTTAAGATTATCTAGTCCAACCATCAACCCAACTCTGACAAAAGAAAAAAAAAACCCACTAAACCATATTCCCAAGCACTATGTCAACTCATCTTTTGAATCCCTCCAGGGATGCTCCACCACTGCCCTGGGCAGCCCATTCCAAGGTTTGATAACCCTTTTAGTCAAGAAATTTTTCCTAATATCTAACCTGAACCTCCCCTGGAGCAACTTGAGGCAGTTTCCTCTTGTCCCATGGCCTGTTCCTGGGGAGAAGAGACCGACCCCCCCTGGCTACCCCCTCCTTTCAGGGAGTTGGAGAGAGCCAGAAGGTCTCCCCTCAGCCTCCTTTTCTCCAGGCTGAACACTCCCAGCTCCCTCAGCCGCTCCTCACAAGACTTGTGCTCCAGACCCCTCACCAGCTCCGTGTCCCTTCTCTGGACATGCTCCAGCACCTCAAGGTCTTTTTTGTGGTGAGGGGCCCAAGACAGGACACAGCCCTTGAGGTGGTGCCTCACCAGTGCCCAGTACAGGGGGGCGGTCACCTCTCGGGACCTACTCGCCACACTGTTCCCGATACAGGCCAGGATGCTGTTGACCTTCTTGGCCACATGCTGGGAGCATCTCTGCAAAGCAAGCCCTGCTCACCCAGAGGAGCACCAGAGGGGACAGGAGATGGTGATGCCGGGCAAGGTGGGAGTTGAAGTGGGCTCAGGGTTGCTTCCTCATGGGACACCCTCCTCTCCCTCACCATCACCCCATGCCAGGGTCCTGCTCCAGGAGTGATGCTGCACAAGGCACCAGCCCCCAAAGGTCCCACCCTCTCGGCACATCTCCAATAGCCACAACCCCTGTTGAACAAGAGAAGAGATTGACTTTTTACAAATCAGAAGACTGTTTTCATGATCCATCTAATCTGCTCTATTAATAAAAATAGACCAAACCCTTCTGGCTCAATTCATTTCTCACTTCCACTTTCAAGTGGTCTCTAAATACAAGAAATCATGCCTGCCCAATTAATCACGGCGCTGAGCATCTCGAATACCTGGGGAGAATGCAAAGCCGCAGCAACTGCAAAGTTTAAATTAAACACTTGAGATAAATTAAGGAGTGCTTTAAGAAACAGTGGCAGTTGTCCAGTAGCAGGGAAGAACTAATCTCCTGGCTTTTTCATTAATTTTTTTTTCCTTGAAATTTTCTCATAAAAGGAGAAGTTGTTTGGCAGTTACTGTAAGGCTTTTTGAGTCTTGTTGACGCTGCCCTTATTGAGTAGGAAAATGGAAGGAGACTAAAGCCCACTGGTAAACATTTAAGTTTCAAATTATTTTCATTTACACCCCAGTGACACAAACAGGCTTTCACATATGGTGTCAATGTGTTAACTGAATTTTTTCCACCTTTTCCTATTTAAGCTCAACGTCCTCTCAGCAGTCCTACCAAGAAACAGCTGAATCTAACATACCATGTTCATTCTACACTTTGGGAATTGTCATATTGCATCTGTGGGATTAAATTTTTTAAGGAGTTGTCAAGTTTAATTGGAGAGTTCACACAGTCCCAGCTCTGGTGCTGTGATTTATCCAGCAAGTGTTTCTCTTTTATCACTTTGCACTAGCTCATAGATCTAAATAAAACCATCTGTGAACAAAGCCTGTGGAATTAGGCAAACCGCTCCGAGTGCATTGGCTTTCCCAAGGTTTAATTTGTATGTTGTGTTGGTTTTGGGTGTTTGATTGCATTTTAAAACTTTCTGCAGGTTTGGTGATGTGGATGGAGATGGCTCCCACCTGGGGCAACCGGCAGAGGAAGCCCGGTGTGCTCCAGTCCTGCCCCAGCACCCTCCAGGGCACAACGTGACTCTTTTTGAGCCACGATCCCAAGTTTTCTGCAGTCCTGGGCATCACAAACAACAGGAGTCATGCACTGGAAGGAGGAACAGCATTGTCCTCCCATATCCCTCCTGAAGCTCCTCTCTTCCCAGGCTTGGGCACAGGCAGTAGCGTCTTCCCTTTCTCCCAGCATCACCTTCAGCCCTCGGCTGCCTCTGGAACCCATCACAGCCTGGACAGACACCCTCTTCTGCCGGGGCATAGGTACACACACACTCAAATCTATATATAAATGACATTTCTGTTTAGAATAATATTTTCTGAACTTCAAGCTTAGGAGCTGAGCAACACAGGTACAAGCTGGGACCAGCATCAGGCCCATGTTCGAACAGGAGGACTGGATTCAGTATCCAAAAGGCACTTGAAGACCCCTCAGGAAAAGGAGCTGATACCACTGTAGCTTTCTCTGCCCGGCGGCTGAAGATTTCTGCGGCATTAAACACACTAATGAGGAGCAACGAGCTTTCAATAAGAGCACAGACCGTGGTCAGACTCAGAGGGTGCCCCAGCTCTGAGAAGCCAGATGCTCCCTTTACACAGACCAACATCTCACCTCTTGTTTGGGGGCACCCCCACGGCCGGGCATGGCCAACCATCCCCGAGCAGGCACCCCCAGCCAACCACGTGGGTTGGGGGGATCCTTCCTAACACCCTTTTGCTCTCCTCCAAGTATCTTGCCGTTGCCAGTCAAGAGTCACCCACCTCCTCAAAGACCAAGAGGACTAAGCCTCCAGTATCATAGGTGCCAAAGCTCTGCCTTCCCAAAACAAGGAGCGGTTGCTGCAATATTCCCTGGAACTGATTTGAATAAGTTTCACGTGAAACCGATATAAATCTTTTTTAATTCACACAGAGAAGGGGAGATGCCACTTTTCTCAGAAACACCATTCGTCTCATCACCCATCAGCAGAGGAGCTTCCAAGGGCTCGGGGCACGTGGCTGTGCCAAATTCATGCTGGTTTTAGGGCATCTCTCCGGGGTTTCCAGAAGCTGCCTCAGCTCCCCCTGCCCCCCCAAGCACTCACTCCCCACCTGCAGCCTCTAAACTAATATTAAGTGCAGGACAGGATTGCTGAGCCTGGGGTTGGGCCATAAAAGCCTTTTGCAGCACTTTACTTTGGGGGAAAAAAACCCAAACCACCCCCCAAACACCCCCCATATATCCTCAGTGAGGTCCCAGCCACACCCACAGGGTTCTGGGGAGTTAACCCTTCTCTTCCCCCATGCCAACCAGGACGCCTGCGGGTGAGGAGATTCAGCAGGGAGGATGGGCAGAAGCTAAAGATCCCTTTTCCAAGAGAGAAACTGCTCTTAGAGATGAAAAGCGAGATATTTTAGTCTTTCGAGTATTTAGAGCTCTCATTTGTACATATTTATTCTACTGACAGAAAAACAGTCCCCTGGAAAGCCGCATCACAATCCATAACCAGAGAAATGGAACTGGAAACCCTCCGCTTCCCGCGGCAGTGGTGGGAATTCCCCCAGCACAGAGACGAATAACGTATCTGTGCTTTCATAGAAAACACCCACAATGCCTGCAAATTATTTCTTTGGTATTAAAGTATATTTATATTTACAGAAAACAGCCCCAAGAGTATGTAAAACGTCCAAAGTCCTCTAAAAGAGACAGCTGGCATAAACTGCAAGGATATGGGGGACGGAAGGATTTTGTATGATATCTGGAGGTTTTTAGAGAGGTGTCTCCACAGCAGCTTTGTTGGACTTGGTCGTCCAAGACTAGGTGACTTCAGGCTGATTTTCTGCCTTTATGATGTCAAGCTTATGCAATCCAACAGTACTCTCTCTTACTAATAGGAACTGAGATTTGGAAGACCCGACCCATTCTCAGCCAAGTGCTCAGTTTGCAAAAGAAGGAACTGTATACAAACCCCATTTAAAAAAATAAAAAAAAAATAAAAACTCCATCCAAACTTAGGAAAACTGGCCAACTTCCATTTTCATATTAACTCATAGCTTCAAGCCTGTGGAAGTTGAGATGCTAGGACCGGCTTGACCATCACTTTTTTTCTATTATTTTTTGTTGTAGAGCCCCACACAGGGATTACAGCCCATTAAAAATAAGGTCTTTATTCTAAAAGAGCATGATCCACCTGTGCTTATCATGGTTCAGGCAGGCTGGCCCACAACATCCACATTTTTCAGGTCTGTCTTTGTGACTCTGAGCACACAACCTCCCCGTTGCAGTGTTCAGGAGGTAGAAAGCTCCCCCTTGTCACATCCCCAGGGTGGGAAGGAGGGTGTTTAAGCCTTGGTGGCTGCAAGTCCCCCGTGGGGAGTCACTGTGCCTGCTGCCCCTTTGCCCCTGGACGCCCTCCTGCAGGGCTGAAAACATTTGCAGAGGTGTAACTGGTTCTCAGGGCACTGTCTGGGGTTTGTGTGTAAGAGAGAGGCACAAGTGGAGGAATTACAGCTGAGTGTGTCCTGCACACACCAGGGCAGCCACCAGCCCTCAGCAGAAGGGTTATTGGCACCACAAAGCATGAGGAATATCAAACATCTCTCCTTTAATTCTAAAGGCAGCATCTAAGTACTCTGACACCAAAAAAAAGTTTAACTTGGTCTGAAAATATCTCAATATTTTCATGCAAATCTATTTCTCTTCACTAGATTCCCTTTTAATTTAAAGCTAATTATCTAGACAGGAGGAAAACGATCTTTATACCAAAGGAAAACACCAACACCCAATCTCCTCACGCCAGGAGCCAGTCTCCCCTGACCTCGTAATTATGACCATACGTAACCAGGAGAATAATACGGGGTTGACCAGGAGCTCAACTTGACCCGTTTAACTATTAGCACAATGTTTTCATACCCTTCTCCCCGAAGCCATTCATTAAGGGGGCTTTATGAGGGCTCTTCACGCAGCAGTGAATTGCACTTAATGAAACCATGCATCTCACCCTGGCATCCGCCTTCCCCTTGGTGACTCCAACCATAAATCTTTACATCTTTTTCCTTAGGGTAAAGTATTAAGGAATCATTTTCTTCGCCGAGATAATGACTTAGAGGATACACATTTTTGTAGAAAACGTGTACAAGGAAGAGCTCTTTTCCTGTGACACGTTCTCAATCGCTTAACATAATTCTGACAGTCTTATTCCTGAGTGCAACAGTCTGAAGATGTAGATGCTAAACAGTGCTATAATTAGCACGTAATTTGCTCTAAACTTCCCGTTCCAAAATAATGAGATACGCAGATGGAAAAACTGCTGGACTGAGAGGAGGGATGGCAAAGAGCTCCGGAACGAGCTTGGTCAGGCTGCTGGCCACAGAGCGGGTCTTCTCCTGAGTTTGTGGCCAGGGAATTTGGGAAGTAGGGTCACAGCAGGGATTCCCACCACAGGTGCCTGGGACAGCTCGGGTCACAGAAGCCCGGTGTCCCAAGGCAGACCCTGGTAGGGTTTCAAAGCAGAGGACCCGAACGCTGTAGGCAACGCAACCAACGTTGCTGCTCCTGCGGGACCTGCAGGATGGATCAGGGCAAAGAGACACAGGAGCTCAGGAGCAGCGACCTCAAACCTGCTCTGGACAAGCCCCACACCAGCCCACAGGAGTTAAGCACTGAACATTCACTTTTTGCTTTGTTTTGTAGAAAAAAACAAAACAGGTTTTCCTCCGTATCCCTCTTCAATCAGCTGCACTGTACAGGAGGCCTCATGGACAGAGAAAGTGGAGCTGTTCGTGCATTAGGAGCTAATATGATCTCTCGACGGACCATTGGAAAAATAAAAGGGTTCCATAAAGAGCAGCACATTGTATTTGCTCTGTCATTAATATTTATGCGTTTGTGTGTTTCACATCAGTTAGGCTAATTCAGTAAAGTAGCCTGTGATGTTCATCAGGTGAAAGCCCAGAAATGAGAGCGCGTGCTGTCTTTTGGGAAGGCTGCACTCCGCTTTCCCGGGAAGCGCACAGTCTGAAGTAGATCACTTTGGTCATTTTGGGAAGTGCTGTGAAGCCTTTAGACAGCTCAGTTGTTTTTAAAAGCATTTGCTGTGATGTATAATGGCCTGCTGAAGTCCCCAGGCTTTTGACTCAGACCAGTTGTTTACATCTAAATTACATTTCTTCATTAAGCTCAAACTTTAATTCCCAATATATTAAATTTGTGTTGTTCAAAACAATAAGGTTTGTTGTTGTTTTTATTGGCTTTGTTCCTTCAATTATTAGATTAAGGGTATCATTAAAAAGTTGTCAAGACTTTCAGTAGACATAGGTTGGTAGTTATAAACAGAACGGATTTTCTCATCAATTTAGAGAGCAAAAAAGAAGATTCAGAGTGTGTTTGGTGCCTCGTATCAGTCTGGTGGGTCTTATCACAAGTGGCACTTTCACGGTGGGTGAAGCAGACCCGTGGGCAGAGCAGGGCTGAGGCTCGCGATGTGCTAGCTGTGCTCCTCAAACCTTCTGACCCTGGAGGCCAGCTATGGATTCGGGTCTCCGTTCTCCCCCCCTTCTTCACTGGTGCACAGGAGTCAATCTGACGGCAAGAACCTCTCTATTTTTCTCTGTTAGAAGCTCACTTGCTTTTGCTTCTGGGGAGTACTGTACCAAGGCGAACACGGGAGCTATTTGCCATGAAATAAGCAAGCCCCCCTTTTTCCACAAGAGTTCTCCTTACATTGAAAATGGTGCTCAAGAGCTCGTATAGAATAAACCAACGGCACACACAGGGGTGTCATGTGGTAGGAATCACCTTGTGTTTTGTCTCCGAGTGGAGAAATACTCGGTAAATATTTATATTGAAATTCCCAAGTGCCTGAAAAGCTTTGGAGCCAAAGCTTTCAACACACACAAACACAAAATATGTATAGTATTATACACACAGAGGGGGTTTTGGAGCCAAGTGCCCACGTTTGGTAGCTGCTGCAGAGGTGGGCAGAGAGAACCTTTCTGAGGCTTTAAAGAGAGATCTCCTGGGTGATCACAGAATCACCGAGGTTGGAGGGGAACTCTTAAGATCATCTAGTCCAACCAATGAAAAAAAAAAAAACAAACCCACAAAAAAAAGAAAACTACAGAAACCACCCCCAAAACAACACCACCCACCACTAATCCATATCCCCGAGCACCATGTCAACTCATCTCTTGAACACCTCCAGGGATGGTGCCTCAACCACCTCCCT
>JAOQGH010000004.1:33757765-33768432 GCA_025769975.1 Gallinago jamesoni
TGTTCCTGATACAGGCCAGGATGCTGTTGGCCTTTTTGGCCACCTGGGCACACTGCTGGCTCATGTTCAGCCGACAGATGACCAAAACCCCCAGGTCCTTTTCTGCCACGCAGCTCTCTAGCCATTCTTCCCCAAGCCTGTAGCGCTGCAGGGGGTTGGTGGAACCCAAGGGCAGGACCTGGCACTTGGCCTTATTGAACCTCATGCCGTTGGTTTCAGCCCATCCATCCAGCCTGTCCAGATCCCTGTGCAAAGCCTCTCTACCCTCCAGCAGATCAACACTCCCACCCAATTTGGTGTCGTCTGCAAGTCTGCTGAGGGTGCGTTCGATCCCCTCGTCCAGATCATTGATGAAGACGTTGAAGAGAACCGGCCCCAGTACCGAGCCCTGTGGGACACCACTCGTGACCGGCCACCAGCTGGATTTCACTCTATTCACCACCATTCTCTGGGCCAAGCCCTCCAGCCAGTTTTTAACCCAGTGGAGACTATTCCCATCTAAGCCATGGGCAGCCAGTTTCTCCAGGAGGATACTGGGGGACACTGTCTCAAAGGCCAGGTAAATAACATCCACACCCTTTCCTTCATCCACCAATCGAGTCACTTTGTCATAGGAGATAGAAGGTTTGTCAAGCAGGACCTGCCCCTCCTGAACCTCCTCCTTCAGCCCAACCCCTTGCCTGAGCAAGCTGTTTATCTGATCACACCGCACACAGGCAGTGTCTCTGGGAACAGGTGCCAGGCTGAGCCATTCCCTGCAGCCGGAAACCCGCGCAGACACGGGGTTTTGTGGGAACTCAGTTTAAGTTTCCACATTCTTCTTTGTGGGACATTGTGCAGGTGCTGTGGGCCGTGTTCTCGCCTGGCGCCCGGAAAGGAACAGCAACTGACGGCGGCTTCCCTCAGGCTCTGCGCACGGCCCCTAACACACCCGCTCCCCTCAGGCTCTGCGCACGGCCCCTAACACACCCGCTCCCCTCAGGCTCTGCGCACGGCCCCTAATACACCCGCTCCCCTCAGGCTCTGCGCACGGCCCCTAACACACCCGCTCCCGCGCGCCCGGCCCGCGCTCTGCCCCTGCTGCGGCTCCGGCTATTTTGACACGTGGCGCGGCTCGCGCAGCCCGCCCCCGGGCACGTGACCTCTCGGCGCCCTCGCGAGACTCCCGAGCCCTTTAGGGTCTCTGCGCTCCCCCTCGGCTCCTCCGCCTCCGTGACGCGGCTTTAAAGCCGCAGCACTCCCCGCTGCCGCTGTCGCTCTCCGCGCGGTCGGCGGGAAGCTCAATCAAGGCTTCCCTTGATTGACCCTTGATTCCCTTGATTGATCAGGCTTCAGGACTGAAGGCCGAAGCAGCTACAGGAGGTTATGTTGCAAATACAACAACCCTACAACAATTTCTACTGGATAGGGGCATGTCCGTCCCAGCACCTGAAACCTGGTGCGGTGTTTGGGTGATCCCCAATGTGTATTGGGAAGTGTGCCAGGAGGAGAGGACACTGGGGGACACCGAGCTTGGCGAAGCACGTTAGGACACAAGTAGAGTGGTGGTGGCCCCGTGCGATCTTCTGACCCCATGGAGCGTGCCGCCGTGCCCGCGTCCTCCCAGCCCAGCCACCCGTGCGAGGATGGGTTTGAACGCTGGGACACGTGGGTGCAGGGGCAACAGGAGGGGGCCATGGGACCTGGGGAGCTGGATCACGTGCACAGCCTGGCCACGAGGCAGCAAGTCCTACGAGCCCTTCCCTGAAGTGGACAGGGTCCCCCAGGATGAGGTTTAACAGGATCACCGTGGATGGCGGTCCTGGGTGATGCCCCAACAGCAACCTCCAGCCCACCTCCCAAACCACCACCAGCCGCTTTGTTGCTGCGGGTGTTGTCGTTGCTGCTTTCTCCAAGGGGAGAAACTGAACGTCTGTAATTTGGGATTCCAAATGATTCCTCGCTGGCACCTTTAAAGGTCTGGAGAAAGGCATTCATTACCCCCTCTTGGCTTTAGCTCCTGCCAACGCGTTCCTCGAGGTGTTCCTCCAGCCAGCAGCGCCGTCCCTCCTCAGCCCACAAGGACGGACACAAAATCTCTGATATTAATACAAGAGTGTCCGAAGACTCTGCAGCTCCCCGGCACCTGTCACAGGCGGCTCCAGAAGGAATCTGCTGCTATTATAAGATCACATTTAAAATTTTGATACCTGCTTTAAAAGGGCAGAGCCTGCCAGCTGACAAATAAGAAGCGGCCCTTTTGTATTCCGTTCCATTCTTATCCATTTTTCATGCTTTAGCAAGGTGAAGCTTTCTAATCAAGGAAAAGTAGCATGGGCAAGTGCAGATAATATATTTTGATGGAGGCTTGTAATGAATATGGTATTTATTAAGACACAAGTCATTAAAAGAAGCCTTGCATGGTTGTTGCACATTATTTTATTGATTTTTTTAAACGCGTGGATCAAGGCAAGGATTATACTTTACAAGAAACATTTCTATTTCTAGTCTTTAATTTGATAATGCATCACCGTATTTGTTGATTTGTGCCATTTAAGGTTTTGTGGTGGGTTTTTTTTTCTATACACGTGTTGTGAATTTCAAACTCAGGACAGGCTTTGAAAGAAGAGGACTCAAGCTGCAGAGAATAATGATGAAAGTTTGGAGAATAGATTGAGGTCATTGCTTCTCTTTTCGATCTTTTATTCGTGCGTGCGGATGTAGGGTGATCTGACTCCTCTGGAAGTCAATTATAAAGCCGCTCTTCATGGCGGCGGCGAAGGGAGAAGTTCCTCGTAGACATAACAGATGTCAAACGGATGGTCTTGGGGGGTGAAGAATCCTCTTTATCAACAGAAGTAATGCAGCCTGGGCATCAGCCGTGAGAATTCCCTCCAACCTCTTGCCGATGTGCGTGAATCACGGCTGGAGCTCACGCCTGGTGAAGGAGGGCTTGGGTGGGGATGGCGCGGCCCTCAGATGCTCTGCTGGGACCATCAGCAGCTGGATGCACAGCTGGGCCACCCCCCCGCTCTTGGGGACCTCCTGGCGTGGAGACTGGCCTCCTTCCTCAAGAAATCGGGCAATGCTGGTGCTTATCACTATCAATCACTGCATGTTCGGAAGGCGTTTAACTGAGCAATTGTTTGTGCTTGACATCTCCAGTACAGCCCTCAATTTTTTATCTTCCTTTATATAAAAGATGATCTAACCAAAGCACATCAGTATATATGTACTGATTTAACCAATAAAATATGCCATTATTTTTTATCGAAAAAGGTAGGAAAAAGGAAATTAAGGCTGAGATGACACCTTCAAGGACTGTCTCAATTGGCTGGGGTACCGCAGCTGGGGGGGGGGAAACCCTGCCTGGGGGGTGTCACACCAAGAGCTGGGAGCCCCTGAGACACAGAACGGGGTGCGTTGTGCTGTGGGGACGTGGCCTCAGTCAGCAAAAAGCGCCTGCGTGACCATAAACCCACCCAAGGGAGAGGTGAGGGAGGGAGACGCACGCAGAGATTTGTCCTCCCTGCTTACACTTGGCCATACTCCTGAGAGGAAACCATAATTACTTTTAAAAGGCTGGTTTTGTCACCATCATGCTCACTTGCACCGTGTCACAGCGGGGAGGTCAGTAAGGGCGGGTGACCTTCTCTGGGGGACACAGCAGTGGAAGGACATGGTTAGAGAAAGGGGGACACCAGCAGTGACACTAAGCTGAGGACCAAAGCCACACTGGCCAGTCCTGCAGCTTTTCCAGCCCTGGGGTCAGGGAAGGAGCAGCCACTGATCACCAGTGGCTACCAGTGGTCACCGGTGGCCAACAGTGGTGTTGCGTGATGGGAACACTGCCCGGCTTCTGCTTTAAATATGCAGATGGTTTATGGATTTCATTTAGGGTAGGGACAAATCTTGCCATTAAGCAGACTGTTGCAAATACAATTTTAAATTAATTGGTTAAAAATAGATTATTGTTTCCTATATCTGATCAGAAAAATCTGGTATAAACAAGTCTTTTGTGAAGAAATGAAGGAAAAAAAATAAAAAAAGGCAGTTTTACTTTAATTCCTTATCTCGGTTCAGAATAGACTCTGTCATGATAGGGATGAATTGAGGTTTAATACACGTCTGCAGGTTTTGTCTGTGGCTCCTTCTTGGAAAGAAAAGGCAGCTTTTCACCTCGGCTGGGCCAGCAGGGCTCAGAAAGGGCTGGGATGAAAGGAGATGGTGAGCGATTTGAAAGGATGTTGACCCCAACCGTACTTTCACCGTGACCTGCACAGCCGGAGGGCTTTTCTCTTCTCTCCTGCAGGCACGGAACGATGGATCATGGTCTTTGTGCCTCCGGGCAGGGGCTGCAGGAATGCCCAGGACTGGGAGCGTGTGGGTGAAAGCAAGCCCGGAGGGAAGGCAGAGCATGGTGAGCATCAGCCATGAACCACCACAGGAACAATGGCGAAAGGCTGTGTCCTTCAGGCTCTGGAACTCCTGGAGAGACCCCCACCTTCCCTTCTGTTTTCCTGAAAATACAGAAAGTCAAACACTATGGGCATTTAGAAATAAATATCATTGGTTTATTAAATGAGTTGAGCATGTACAAGTGATTTTTCAAATACTAATTTATTGGTATTGATTATCTGCTTCCCAAGGCTTTCTGCTGTCACCCCACGCTAACAACTCCAAGCCCCTGGAATGTGCCGGTGTTTGCAGAAGTCCATTAGGATGGAACTGGTAAAGGCACTCAGGCTCTGTCACATGTGGATTAGGTCTCTGTTTGTTGGAGCTCACACTGGCAGGGAAGAGCAGGCAGTGTGGTGACCTGATGTCCCTTCAGGGGACCTTCAGACCCTGGGACCCCGAGTGCCCCAGGGTTGGACAGACGTCCCACCTGGGGAGCAGTATGCTGCCAGGTCCCACCTGTGGAGAAGTGCCTCAGCATTCCGGTCTGTAGGGCTCTGATAGGATTTTCCCTGGAGAAAACAGCCCCATCCATCCTCTGTACTGTCAAACAAAAGGATGCTCCCAGGAGAACACGGTGCTTCACTCTAAGATAAAGCCAGGCCTGGGAGATTGGTTGGGGCGTTGGAGCTCATGGGAGCTGCTGCAGGCTCCTCCATTGGGATGAGCTGGAAAATCCATCCCACAGCCATGGGGTGGGCAGCGACACTGGACTGTGCTGTGGGTCACTACCTGCTCCAGGTCTTTTGGCCAGGACCATTGGTATGGTGTAGACCAGGACTCCAGTGGATGGGCTGTAGGCAGAGGAGGCAGTGCATCCGCTCTCGCCTGGTGCTGCTGCCCTCCCAGCAGTACTGATGTAATTTCCAATGAATTTTCATGAGACAGAAACCTTTCCCGCTCCCTGTCACACTCAGGCAAAATTCCTTTGGGTCTGCAACGTCTGGATTAAAAACCAGGTGACTGCCTGCCTCTGGGGAGTATTTCGTGATAAAAAATAACCCGCCTCATTTTGTCTTGGGAGCTATTATCCTCATGATGCCTAAGAAGTGTCTATTACTTATTTGGTTTACGCTACTGACATCTTGCTTTCCGAGAACAATGTAGATTATTATCCCTAAGTGGAGGAATCATAGTGCTTTATGGAAACCCAGATCTCTTACTGAATTTGAGATGTTTTCCAATAGCTGTAGCTTCCAGATTTCCGTTCCAGTGGTTTGATGCCTGACACTGGTTTTCTAAAGCAGCTCCCACTTCCAAGCTGTGCTCTTGAACTTGAACGCATTTGTTCAGTGCTTTTTGTTTTCTCATTCTGAATAAATATCAGCTTTTTTTTTTTGTTGTTATACTTTTATATATATATATATACTGTTTTTTAAAATTGCTGTTCCTTTATTGTGCTCACTTTATTGTTGATGGGATTGCACTCCCAGCTAGCAAGCAGCCTTGCTGTTTCACATCTTCAGGGCAGGAAGGTGTTGGTTTGTGTTAGACACTACTTGGGAGGGAAAATACTGAAGCAGGTCCGTGTGAAAGGACAGGAATTAGAGGGGTCCGACGTGCTCGCTCCCATTTGGATGTTGCTGTTCTTCTCCCAGAAAGTTTTGGCTGTTTTTGTCCCTTCCCAGGACTTGTCTGGAGGCAGCTGAAGCCCGGGGTCTGGCAGTGGAGCTGGGGCAGTGGGGCCAGGAGAGGCGAGTGGGGCTGGGGGTGCCCCGGGAAGGGTGGGATGCTCTGCCGGGGGCAGCGCTGGCGGCTGGCATGGGGAGCGAGGGGGTTTGCCGTGGGGAGCAGAGAGGGGGATTGCCGTGGGGAGGAGAGAGGCAGATTGCCATGGATAAGTGTTAAATTGGACAATATACTTCAAATAATGCAGTTAACTTCTCTCCAGAGCCTCCGTTATTTCTCATAGGAGCTCCCCGATTTTTATATCCCTTTATCTCCAGCAATTCCTAATATTTCTTAAAATAAACTGATTCATCGCTTGAAATGTTAATATTTCAGACACTTTGGTGCATTCATTGTATTCCTTGCATTCGAGGAACCCATCACCCTTGGGGACACTGGGAACCACAGCCCCTGGTGACCAAGCAGCACCAGGCACCAGGAATTCCATGTGGAGCCTTCCACCTGCCAAACCAAACAAAACCCTGTGGCAAAAGGCTGAGAACTTGGGGCTGTGTCCCCGTTACACTTGGGGGACCTGGGAAGGCTAAATTGGGGCAGATTCCCCTCGTTTTAATGGTTCCACTGTGCAAGAAAGCAGGAAAGGGAAGATGTAAAAGCTGCCCGAGTTGCTCGGCAGGACAAAGGGAAAGAGCATTAAGGGCAACACTTGGGAACACCCCCGCGGTGGTGTGCTGCATGCCATCCCGAGCCCAGAATGAATTAAATGGAATTTGTGGTCAAACAGTGAGAAATTATATTGTCAAGGTAGCAAATGCATCAGTGGGATTTTCAATTTTACCCGGCGAAATTGCATACGTCGCTGGGAGAGAACAGACGCCACCGGGAGAGGGGCTGGTTGAGCTGAACCACCCAAGCGCCCACATTCAAGAGAAATTCTTTGGCTTTGTCCGGGTCTTTGCTCTGAGTCTAGAGCCAATAAAACCTTAATGAGTGCTTCTGAGTTCGGGCTTGACCTTTCCAAATGAGTTGGTCAAGGATATGGCTATTACCGGAGTCTCAGCGACAGCAGGAGTAAGCGTTAACAACGGCCGTACCCCAAAGCGGTGGCTGAGGGCTGCTCCCTGCACGGGTTAAACTGGGCTCTTAATGGTGTGAGTGGGGAGTGAAGCCTGCAACGCAGCAAAAGCCACCAACGAAACTGTTCAGGGGACTGGGAAATTTATTTTTCTTTCTTTCCCCCCCCCCCCCCCGCCAAGTGCAGTGGGAAGATGCCTCAGCCCAGCCGTGCCAGCGCTGCATCCCTTCCACTGAAATCTCAGCATCCCCTTGGCAGAACCCTGACCTCTACCTGACAGCGGTGACAGGAAGAAAAGGACCTTCATATTTGCTCTTTTATGTTGCAAATGCCTTGACCTTTATAATTAGTTTGAGCACGTGGTGAAGTTCTGCTGGAAGTTTGAACGCTGAATCAGAGTCCCATAAATACCTGCTAAAAAAGGCAGATAGCCATCGGAGGGGGAATAGGACCGGCTTCACGGCAGCACCGTGTGACTGCTGTCGGCCTCGTCAACGGCCGGCCAGATGGTGTGTCCCTGGGGGCTCTGGGAAGAGACACTGCAGTCTCCCACAGAGAGTCACCCAATAAACAAGCCAATCACGTTGAAGAAAGTTTTGGTGCTTAAATGTCTTCGTGTCAGCTCCCGAGCCGGGAAAGTTGGTCTTTCTGCTTCCCAAGCCCCAAAATAGGCATTCATTAATCACTTTCAGGGTTGACTGTGCCTTCTGGGAACTTGAAAATAAGTGGGATGAAAACCAAAACAATCTGGTTAAGATTAATAATAATTTAAAAAAGCAAACTCATTTGGGCCATGGCAGGGCATCGCGGGGCTGCTCTGTGCTGTTTGTTTCTCGCCTTTGCTTTCTTTGTGTTGTGACATTGAGCTTCACCCACCAACTTGGAGATACCTTTCCCTCAGCCAGGAACTGGACACCGTTGGCTGGCACCAGGGGCAAAAGCCTTCCTTCGTCTCCTCCTCCTCCTCTTCTTCCTCCAGAACAAATAGTAGTTGAGAACACTACTTGGTCCAAAACTTGGAGCAACAGGAGCACTTTTTACTGGCTTGGGAAAGCTTAGCAATAGGGAGGAAGAGCAGGAAGAGCTGACTTGGATTTGGGACGAGGTGACTTCCATCCCCACGTGAGGACCCGGTCGCAGGTCGCATCGCAGTGGAAGGCGATGCTGTGGCTCCACACCTCACCAGGCTGATGCTCTCCTTCACTGCAGCTATCAAACATTCCCTCTTTCCAACCTTCTCTGGATGCCCCCAAAGCAGCAGACCTGCTGGGGTGTGGGGGGGAAAGCAAAGGCTGCAGCACCCAGAGGAAGGGGGAGAGAATGGATCCTGTTCCCCCATCCCGTCCTGGGTCCACGACCGGGGCTGCTGAGCCGTTTGGGGAGCACACATTCCTGCCCCCCCCCCGGGGACAAGGGAGGGTGGTCACAGCAAGACCTGACCACAGTCAGTCTTGTTTTCCCTCAGCTTATGTCGTGGACAGCAAGACAGGTGTTATAAATCTTGAAAGAAACTGTTAAAACTAATTTTTATTATGCTTTATGACTTAGAAAGCCATGCAGCCACATCTTAAGGAGGTTATAAAGTGGGAGAAGTAGCCTAGAGGCAGAAAAGTAATCTAATCAAGGTATACAAAAGAAAAGTTAATTAAGGAGCCCTGGAGAGGAAGATAAAGGAAATGGCTTAATCTGCAGCATCACCACGTGCTCCCAGCAGCCCCAGCTGCCCATGGGCTGGGGACAGGGGACAGTCACGTCCTGCTGGGTGGTCACAGGCCCACCGGCGTGGCCAGAGATGCTGCAGAAATGCCAGAGTAATGAGGGAGGCTCCTCATGGTTTAATATTTCCCGATGGCACATTCTGTTGCCGTCTAATGATGCTCCATTCCTGAACCCCCAATCCACGAAGGGCTCCCAGCTGGGGTTGCTCTTCCTCCAGCTGAGCCAAAACTGGCAAAAAAATGGCACAACTAGATTCTCATTGATCTGATTTGGACAATTTACTCTTCTGCCGCTTTTCTCTTCAAGCAGACGCCCTTGAAACGAGCCTCACCATAGCAACACACTTCATTAAAGCACATTGTAAATCAGCCTAATCTGGAAAAAGTGAATACATAGGGCTGGTCCTTGAGCTTGCAGCAGGGATTCGCTTGGGTTCTTCTCCCAAACCCACAGTGGGATCATCAGGATCTGAGGGATGCTCACCGGTGGCTGCAGCAAGGGAGGAAAGCAGATAGTGCCTCTGTCTGGATGTTCATCCAGGCTTTGCAACACATGGAGAAGGTGTGGGATGGTCACTGACATGGTTGTCCGCTGTCCCTCAGCCTCTCCCCTCCTCCTTCATCCCCCAGAACAGCTTGTGTTATCTTGTTTGTGGTTTCCATCCAGCACTGAAGCCCACAGCCATGCGACCCCAGGATGTGAGCTTCTGCAAGAACCTGAGAAACTCGTTTTCCTGCATTATTTCAGATTCATCCTGAGTAACCAGGTGTTTGCCTACAAGAGCCTCTCATAAGTAACAACATACTTTCCTGCATTTGAATTTGACGCTTTGGGGATTTTGTGTGAATTATTCAGAATTAGAAGCGGTCAGAAGCCATAGGGCAGTGCATGAGGAGGAAAGGACTCATCTCCCTCCGAGTCAAGTGGTTCAGAGAAGGGGAGGTGCAGGACAGGAGTCACAGGGTGGTTCTGGATGGCATCTACTCGTCTGGTCAAACAGCCATTCCAGCTGCCAAACATTTTAGCAGAACAGTGAGGTTCTGTCCCCAGAGCTGCCGGGGTTTGTCTGGGGGGGAACCCTGGCTGAGACCCACCAACCTGGGGTCTGAAAGGTCAACAGACTTATTCTCTGATGGGCTTGAAGTTTCTATTTCCAAACACAGCTCCAAAATCACTCCTAGGCCCGTGTAATGGAATTAGCACATATTAACATCCACACAAAATTATTTTATTTTCTTGGTGACCTCCCTCTGATGTGTTCTGGCATTTCCCTGGTCATCGTACGGGCATTTTCCCCCTTCAGTTTGTGTTTTTTCTTCACGAGCCTTTCTCTACTTTGAAGAACAAATAAAACATTTTTATTTTTAATTGCTATGGATCCAGCCTCCCAATGTGAACACACCCCAGGGGTGACATACTGCTCGACACGTCCCCGTCTTCTGCCCCTCGCCCCCCCTCCCACCCGTGACAGCACAAACGACTGAACTCTCCTTGGCTGGGAGCCCGTAAAACAGAGCAGAGAACAGATAATCTGCATGGACCGAAACCCAGCAAATAGTGATTGCATCACATGGTGACTCAGGGGAATTGTTATGGTTTGAGGGACAATTTAATGTGGTTTAGACAATCATTCTTCCCCCAGATGGCCCCTCCCCACCCGGGAAGGGGAATCGGGGAAAAACAAGGAAACCCAAGGGCTGAAATATAAGCAGATTTAATAGAATAAAACTAGATAATGAACATTAATAACCCTAAAGAACCAGTCTTGATCCCGATACCGATATAAAACACCCCAGGACTGTCCCCA
>JAOQGH010000004.1:33780096-33797289 GCA_025769975.1 Gallinago jamesoni
GACCTGCTGTCTCCCATCCCCATGGAGACTTTGGGCTTGGTCCACAGTTTGCTTCTGCAGGAAAGCAACCAGGGTACATAATACTGTGGGTGGATTTTTTCCCCAGCCAGAAGTGAAAATTACTGTTCTGCTGGGTTTTGCCACCAGAGATAAAGCTGTACGGGTGCAGGGAAGGGGGCAGGGAGACGTGAGAGACCGTCTGCACCAGAACGAGTACAGTGATCTCAGCCCCATGAGAACAACACAGAACGAATATATCCATTACGAGCATATTAATGTCATGGGGAGACACTCCGGGTTGTTTGTGGTCATTCGTAATCCAATAAAATCGTCTGGGGTTTTATCTATGAATTTCGAATATGACAAAAAAAACCACCCCAAAACTACTTGAGGAAACAAAGATGAAAGGGTTCTTTTTTTAGACTCTCTCAGAGCTGCACATCAAATTGTTCGGAGTGGAAATCAGAAGATGTTTACCTCTGCCAGTCTCGCAGATTCAGGTCAAGCTGTGGAAGACCAAGTTATCCTTTTACTGCCTGCACGATGAAAGGTGAGATCAAAGCATAGCGGGGTCGGAGCTGGAAGCTGCCCCGTGGATGCTCCGGGACATCGCTCTGCCGCATCCTCGCCCGAGGGCCCTGCTGCTGCCCCACTGTGCTGGCCCGACCCCACACGCCTCCCAGGGCTGGGGGCTGGTGGATTTCCCCTGCTCTGGGCCAGAATTGTGCCTGAGGTGTGAGAATCTTTACTGTTTGCCATCCGACTGGTCCCACGTCTGCCTCTGGTATGGGATGCTTTCAATGTTTTCTCATAGTGATGAGCAGCAAAACTTGCAAAGAAACATTTTCTTTTAGAATTTTAATTTACTGTCTCTCACCCTCACTGAATCTATATTTATCCCTGTACGTGAGAAAATGGAAACAGCAAGATCTCTTATGCTGGTGTTTATGTGGTTCCAGCTAGTTGGGGAGAGGTTTCAGGTGGCAATAGGTGGAATAATACCAAAGGATGGGCTCTGAAGGCTGATGGAGCGACCCTCACTGAAGACCACTGGAAACACCAGACTAATAGGTCTAGCACCTCCAGCCTCTCTCTCCAGCCTTTGGGTCAAGATTCAATCCTCACTGACCCCATTGCAGCTCCTCCCTCCCCAGGTTCTCCCAGTTCAGACACACCATCCAACCGAAAACCACTGCTCTGCACCCACCTCCTGTGGCAGACAGAGCATGTTGTGATCTCTGTCTGCCACGGCACCCAAATTCTTGATTTTTTTTTTAAATTTACATTTAGAAGGGTAAAACCAATAGCATTTCTGTTTACATTCTATTTCTCTTTTTGACATTTTTTTATCAGAAGGAAAGCCTGGAGAAAAGGAGGCTGAGGGGAGACCTTCTCACTCTCTCCAACTCCCTGAAAGGAGGGGGTAGCCAGGGGGGTCGGTCTCTTCTCCCAAGGAACAGGCCATGGGACAAGAGGAAATGGCCTCAGGTTGCTCCACGGGAGGTTTAGGATGGAGATTGGGGGAAATTTCTTCCCGGAAAGGGTTGTGGAGCCTTGGAGGAGGCTGCCCAGGGCAGTGGTGGAGTCACCATCCCTGGAGGGGTTTCAAAGCCGGGCAGATGTGGTGCTGAGGGACATGGGCCAGGGGGGGTTTGGGCAGAGCTGGGTTGGTGGTTGGACTCCATGATCTGAGAGGTCCCTTCCAACCCGGACAATTCTATGATCCTGTGACAATATCTTTCCACTTTACCTCATCAACAAATTTCCTGAGTGTACTCCCTCTTTATATGCCAAAGTAATTTATGAAAATTTCAAAAAAGTCTCACTAATGAGCCCTGAGAAAGGTCCCTGGTAGCCCTCTGCAGCCTGACACGTCCTCTCAAAACAGCTGATGCCCCTCATTATAAGTGATGCTTTAACCAGCGCCAGCCCCATCCTCTCCACCCTCACCAGCGATATCCCTCGTGGCAGTGCACCCTCTGAGGTGGCCACACACAGGAGAAGGCATCTCCACACTCTTTCTGGGTGCTCAGAGGACATCAAGGATGGAGACAGTCACAAAACCACAGAGTGATGGTTTTCTTCATTGTCCCTCCTTCCCCCTCTTGTCCTGCGGTGGGGAAACCTCCCCAAAACCTCCCCTCGCCCCCTGGGTGCTCCCAGGCCCACCTCACCCCACCTGAAGTGACACAAATGCTCATTTATTAAAACCAGAAACTACAGAATTTTATACTAAATTAACCTCCAGAGGCAGGACCCTAACAATATTTAAACTAAGTAATACCCTCTCGAAGTAATTTATTAAACTTCCTGTGTTAAACCCATTTTATTACTGTAAAGGAGCTCAAGTGTTTTTAATTTTTAGAAACCCGTGTATCCTACTGTTTGATTTTTATGATTAAAAAAGGTAGAAACTTGCAGTGGTCACCTCTCTGCGTGAGGGAAAGCAGCACGATTGTGCACATTATAGCAATGAAATAAAACCATACTCTCCCATGATTTGCCGTATTATTAATAGTGCTGCCAAGCTCATTATAATCTAATTTAAAGTCAGATCTAGCACAGAGACATATGAAGGATGATCTGAGTTCAGGCCCTACAGCAAATTGCTTGAATCTTGATCTAATTACCCCAGAACAGCCAGTGGTACCAGCGCATCGCATTTGGCAGGGAACTTTTGAAAATTAGCCCGATCGTCGTCAGAAAATTGGGGGGGGGAACAAGACGTTTTAGGTGTTGGCACTTAAACAAGTGTCTTAAACTTGTGGGAAGAAGAAGGGCGAGCGGTCCAGGACCCCTCGAGGTTCCCCAGTTGTTCCATCCCTGGCCCAGCTCCGTGGCCACCGGGTGCTGGGATGTGGCCATGGGGCGAGGAGGTGTCCCCGTGCCGGCTGACAGCAATTAGCGCTGCCCTGACGACTCTGCGGCGGATCAATGATTATTCATGCCTAAAGTTCAACTGCATTTTAAAGCAGCAATTGAACTGTTTGACCTCCACCAAATGCTTTGCCTGGCTGCAAACTGCAAGCCAGAAGATAAATCCACGCTTTTTAGTAGGCATTTGAGTCATAATCGCTCTAGGACCCAATATATAACCGAATATTGCTCTTAATTAATGAGACAATTAGAGTTTGATTATGGCACTACAGCACCCATTATCATTTTTATCTATCATGACCCTCTGGCATGAAGCATCCACGTTTCCTTACGTGCTGCTGTATTTCTGTCTGGGATAATATTGGAAAATAATTTATACAGTGGCACGGACTGGACGGGCATTCAGATGGCCTGCCTCGCCGTCTGAGCGGCCGGGATAACGAGCGGCCGGGATAACGAGCAGCCGAACGGCCCAGAACTGAGTGGTCACAAGGGAGTGATGCTCAGCTCTGTTCAGCATCTCCAGCCCCTTGTGCAGATCTGAGGGGGGTCGCTGTGCCTTGCACCCCAGGCCACCACCACCCCGGGACCCCAGGGCATCGGGGCTTCATGCTCTATCGCACACTCTGCACCTCCTCTTCTCCCTCTTCCACTTGCCTTTCCCATACAACCACCTCGACGCAGTTCCACCTTGGCCTTGGCCACCCTCCCCTGCTGTTGGGTGGGTGATTTCTCGGCTGCCCAGGGCCAGCAGTGCCCTCCAGGACCCCCACCGCAACTCCTGCAGAGCTTTGCTTTCCTACCTAAGGCACCATCGAGACTTTGGGTAAAGGCTCTTAAGAAACCGCTCACCAAGAGAAACAGGAATAATAAATTACAATGTACATTGCCTGATGCCGCGTCCTTCTGAGCGGCTTCAACGGGTGTCATCCAGTGATGTGTAAAACATATGAAATGCTCTACCTACAGCTTTTGGGAAGAAAGAGAGATTTTGTCTGGCATGTCGATTTATTATTCCTTGGTGAACTCAGACATTTGCTATTTAAATTTTTTGCCTCTGCATCCGGAGAAAACAAACCAGACAATTCAAAGCGTCTCTACATTGATATTTCTTGGGATTCCAAATGCTTATATGAGATCAAATCTGCTAACGTTGTACCAGCTTTCCTTTCATAAGAGGTTTTCCATCAAGGCAGATTTTTGTTCAACAAGTCAAGGAGAGTGCACTCGGTGGCGTGCCCAGAGACACCCGAATACATCAGTGGGAATGGGAAGGTAAAAACCCAGCTGTTCGGAGCATCCATCCTCCAGCTGCCTCTCCAGGCGCGCAGGTATTATCTATAAAGCTATCTCTGATGGTTCATAATATCTAAAATATTACACACCCTGCCAAAAATGCTCATCATCCTTCACACGCTGCCGTGCCGTGGTACAGCCCTGGAACCAACGCTGTTTAAGAGGGAAGTGCTTCACATCTTCACTCAGCTCGAGAGAAACCTCTCTGATTGCCACGAAGGCGCTGCTCTTCGGTCACACCACCCAGAGAATCACAGGTTGTTATACCTCAACTCACCATCTCGGGGTGAAAAACAACCCCCCCTCCACTGGGAGCTGTGTTCAACACCCAGCCCGTGAGTACCGCCACCTTCCGCGCTGCCACGCCGGCACTCCTGAGAGAAACCATCAAATCCTACACCAAGTTTGTTGGCGGCAGGGAATTACGTCAGTTCTGACTTTTCCTGACTCCAGAGAGCTGTAGAAGTAACCTAGTAAGCACCAAATCCTTGCGTACGTTATGGGAACCCCCCCCGGGAACCCCGGGCTGAGCTGCTCACCGCGGCAAAGAAATGATGGGCAGGGTCTCTGGCGGGCAGCTGCCCCCCGGCCCTTCTAAGGGGGGGCTGTAGGCAGGGAAACTGCTCGGCAGCTGGCCATGGGGTTTGGACTGCGGATGTGGAATGCGGGCAATCCACAAGGATTGAGCATCCAGCAGCTGACGGGCAGCGGAACAGTATTAATTGCCAAGTGGGAGGGGCTGGGTACTGGGGGGGCCTGCTGAGAGTCGCCCCGTGGCTCTGAAGGGCTGGATTCAGGTCTTGATCTCAACTGCAAGAGAGAGTTCCCCTGGTGGCCTTGTTGCTCGGGTGGCACAGGGCACCCACCGGCAGCGTTTGGCACCGCCAGCCCCCCGGTTGCCGGCCCTGGCACGTGGGAACCCGGGCACCGGCAGAGCTGGGGGGTCTCTGCTGCCAGCAATAAACTCACCCACGCAGCAAATCGGCAGGAGCTGGAAGAGTTGCCAGGAAATTGAACTTTTAAAGTGAAAAGAAATTCAAGGGAAGGAAAAAAAAAAAAAGAAAAAAAAAAAGAAGTACAAAGCATCCCAGGATGTGTCAGAGGTCCCACCTGCAGCCTTCTGCACGGGCACAGCGCAGGGGCTGCTGGTGGGTGGATGAAAACTGTGAGGATACCAATCTGTGGTGCCAAGAAAGGTGTGACAGCTTGAGGACACCTCGCAGCACTGTGTGGGCCTCGTTAGCTGGAGAGGAATTCTGCCTGCACAGAAAAACCTGCCCAGAGGAAGGTTTTGAGGCGAGAGAGCAGCTGGGTGGGAGGGGGATCCCTTCCCTGCCGGTACCGCTGCCGGTGGGATGCTGCTGGGACAGGGGACAGGGGTGGGACAGGGAGGTATCACCCCCTCTGCCCCCGTGGGGACAGCAGGAGCGAGCATCCAGCCTGGGCTGAGCCAAAGGTGACACCACAGGATGTGTGTACCCTGGAGATAGATCCACCACGTCCTGGGGATGCTTCGTGAGCCTGGAGACCCAGACCAGCGAAAACAAACCGCCCTGCCCCGAGAAGGCCAAAAGGAACAAGTGGATGATGATCTTCTGAGAGCTGCATCATTTCCACAGGGTGATGAAAATTCCATAAAACTATTTGCGAAGCAGTTTATCGGGGCGGCAGCAGCAGGACTTTGCAGCTCCGTGCACCGCACTGTCTTCCAGTAAGTGTTCATAGAGTTGTACCTGAGAATTGTGGCCTTAACGTGCTCCTCATGGTGCCGGGGTTTGATCTACGGATAATGATGGTTTGGGACTTGCTGGTCCTGCCTGTGGCAGGGCTGTCTCCTGCTCGATGTGAGAATAACCAAGTAAAACACATGCACACTCACATTCCAGCGTAACAAAATTATGCTAAGCAATTTGGAGATATGAGCTACAAAGCAATAGGTAAATTGCCCTCCTCAAATCTTCTCGTTTCCTTTCTTCTACATTTCATTACGATTTGGGCTTAAAAGTGTTTGGCTAGAGACCATGGCAGCAGTTTCCCATGACACTTTAGGAGTTTAGCCATACAAATACTTTCAAAATTCTTACTCAAGCCGCCTTTCAAAATGCCACCCTGTGCCTTTTTTACTGCTTAGGAAGGCACCACATCCGTGATCCCACACAAACAAGAAGAATCCCTGCCTGGCTCTGCAGATTGGAGGGGGTTTTGGTGGGACAGGGGTCTGCAGGGTCACGGCAGGACGTGCAGTGTGTGCCCAGAGCACATCTCCCGGGAGCAGATAGACCCTTCCCCTGTGCCCACAGAGCCAGATTTTAGGACTTTTGCCAGGATGTGACAAGCACGCTGTGTTTCTGACATGGACCCCTCTCCTATTTGGGTCAGCTGAGTCAAAATATGCAAATGCTGACAAGGAGATGTTTCCTACATGGTGGGTTACGCTCCTGCCTGCAAAAGCAGAGCTGCTGCTGTGTGAACTGGTGTCCCCCCACCCCTTGCCTTTTCATAGTCTGAACACACACACAGAGGTTTTAAACCCGTGAAATAATGTCCTGCCTTGGGCCAGATGTCACGTTTTCTCTCTATTTGCTCACCAGGTCTGGAAGGGGGAGCAGGAGCATCCCACCTCTTGTCCTGTTCAGCGGCTGTCGGAGCTACAAGAGACCAAGCCGAGTTCCCTCCCCGTGTCCGTAGGTAATAAAGCCATAACCCCATAACCCCATAGCCCAGCTTTCACCTTCTCCTTTTCCCCACCTCTCCTGTCACCGGAGCAGAATCCCTCCCCGCCGCCTCTCCCTGCTGCTGAAGGCATCTCTGCCTGCGGCGCATCCTTCCCCGGGAGCAGCAGACGCCGAGCCTTGCGAAAATCACCTCTGTATTGACACGTTGTCTTCGCTGAGAAGGAGAAAAGCGTATGTAAATATATTCAAACTATCAATTGCTGGTGACCTTGCAGTTGTGAGAAGCAGTGCTATTTTTCATTTGTCAGGCATTTCAGCAATACTAACTGCTGTGGTGAGATAGAGCTGAAATCTCTGCTTAAAAGTTCCCCAATTATAGTCCATATGTCCAACCATTTGCAGTGAAAGTGGGAGGTTCGTTTCATCCATCGTAGCATAAATATCATCTTTCCTGTGCTCTGCTTTCCTCTTTCCTTATAGTTGTTTTTTTTTTTTTTTAATATCAAATTCGATATTTTGAAATTTGCAAGCTTTTGCAGCATCATGGAAGATGAGTGATCGGTGAGTGAAGTAACATCAGCAGCGGAGCGGCGAGAAGCGATTTGGGATCGTTTAACCATCAGAGCGTGTCGCGGTGCTGAGCCAGTGCTATGGGCACAGCCCGCAGGGAATTTCCCACAGAAGGGATGCTCACTCCTGCATCCCCATCCCGCACTGCCCGGGGGGGGGGGTGGTGGGGGGGGGGGATATATGGCTTAAGGGGCAACTGGTGCTTTGAAATTCCTGCTGGCACCCAAACCTGACCTGACAGATCCTACCCCTTTGGCGTAATGCACGTACTCAACATCTGACTTGTTCTCCCAGCACTTAACTTGTACTGTGGAAAATCCTACAGATTTCAGTTGTAGATTTAACGTCACTGCAGGATTCTGTCGCTTTTAGAGGTTTTGCCCCAAAAGTGAGTGAGCAAATTCGGAGCAGAAAATGCCCTCAGGAAGTGCAGAAATGCTGGGAAGCACAGCCCTTCCGTCTGGGCTGAGCAGCCTCCTCTGCTGGGACCAAACCCCACCAGCACCTGGAGAAGGACGGACACATCTTGCATGGAAATGGTGTAGAACAGCCCCAGATGTTCAGGTTTCCACAAGTCTCCGTTGATGTCCCACCTCTGCCCCCATGGCCAGTGTGAGCGCGTCCCCCCAGTGAGAAATGAGCCCGGTGGGCTGGTTCCTGATGATGTGGAAAGTCCCAACTTTTCTCTGTGATCACTGATGGATTTCACGAGAGAGACAAGCCTGAGAACATTTCAGGGTCTGCCAGCAGCCCTTCTACAGCAAACATAAATTTAAAAATGTATCACTGACAATTTATTTCTATGACATTTTTAACACTTCTGTCAAGCACACATTTAAATTAAAAATGAACGAGAACTTGAAATAAGAGACGGGGGTGAATTGGAGTGGATCAAAGGAAAACGCTCAGTCCTTAAACCACCGCTCCGTCTCTAATTCCCTGTCCTGTGACAAACACTCTGGTGCTGAGTAAAACCCTTTGAGATATCTCTCTTGGTATTTCTAAGAAGAATAAGTTACTGGTCTTGGATGTAGAAGAGCTTTGCTATTTGAAGGTTTGGTCAAAAATTTTCATAGCTTTTTAGGATATTTTTGTGATACGCATGGAAGACAAACCGCAACCATTATGCAATGGGATCCTGGGATTTATTTGCTGGTGATGGGGTAACTTTGCTGTAAGAAGCAATAAGGCAGTAATGAAGGTGCTGCCCACTGTCTTTAAGCACATCTTAAGTATAGTCATTACATGCTGAATGGGTGTAACTCCACCTTTCTCACTGGCTGTTTAGTTTTTCCTCTCCCTCACTTTACAAGAGTGTTACTGAGCTAAATTAGCCCTTCCTGAAAGTGAAAGGCGTAAGAGTTGGAAAAAGATTAGAGAGAACATGCGGAGAGGATGGGAACTGGGAAAATGAGAGATGTTAAAACACAAGAACATGTCCTTGACTGAACTGCATTTTCCCCGCCTGATTGACTCCAAGCACACACATGTGTGTGCACAGGATGGAGAGGGGACTCTGAGTTTTGGAAATAATGTAGTGAAATGTCTCTTAAAAGAGTATGACATTGTACGAGTTATTGATTGGTATAAACCTGGCAAAGGCACCTCATGAAACAGCGTTGTAATGACTGCAAAGTCTTTTTAAACTCAGAATTTTTGCTTTACTTTTATAGAACTGGGCTGCATTGGCGCTGCGTGGGATTTTCCCAGCCACCGGAGCCCCATCCTGGGCTCCTCATGAGGGGCTGGGAGTGTGGAGACCCCCCCACCCGCTCTGGAAGCCTGACCCAAAAGCACATCCTCAAAAGTGGAAATATCCACCCATTTTTAGGCCAGCTGAGCGCTGGGGAGCTCTGCTCTACGTGTGCAGCATCCAGGTTTACGATGCAGCTCCAACCACGGGCAGCCAGAGCCCTTTGGGGGGTTCCAAAAATAACCCCACTTCTTTCAGTGGTGGGAAAACTGAAGTTATTTTTTTCTTATGATTCCTAAATATTGATGCGTTATGTGTTGTTGCACCAGAGCAGTACAGAAGAGCACATTCCACCTGTTCTGTAAGCATTAGCTAGTCCTATTTAATAACTTTCCCTTGAGTTCATATCTAATAGTTTCTTGAGTTAAAGAATAATTTACAGGTTTATTCAGCGTAGTAAATACGTGTTTATGTATGTACACAGAGTCAAAACTCAGGGTTGCATGGAAGAAAATAAGTGTATTTCAATTGATCTTCACTGCACAGCTCTGATTCTTATTCTTTCAGCATTTTCTGTCTGGAAGCAGCGTCTCTGTTTAACATGGGTCTGTCCTGGCTGGGGGTTGAAGGCTGGTGGGGCTCCTCCTTGCCAGGCTCCGTGGCCGATGCCCCCTGTTGTCTCCCCACGTTTTTAATGTTAAACTGCTACAGGTTTGGGAAAGCAAGTCATTTGTCAAAATTGATTTCTGTGTTGCCAACGAGTGATGCCATGGTAACCTGGTGGTACACGTGCGGTTAGACAAGGGACTCCAGCTCAGCTGGGATTTCGCCCTTCTGCTCCAAATTACATATATTAATTAAACCAACAGTGTTTTCTAAGTAGAAGCTGGTGACAGGGTTTGTGGTGGCATGTTCTAGAGATCTCCAAGGACGAGGACAAGTGCTTGTGATGGTTTTTGCCCCATGAGAATGCCCGTGTGAGGGACTGACCAGGGTAACTCTGGTCACCTGGCTGTGGCACTGGGGATGACTGCTCCTGCCCCATAGCTCTGGGAGGGCTCTATGCCCATCCAAAAGGTCCCACGTGAACACCCTGCCCATAGGTCTCCTGGCTGCACAACAGCAAGCAATTCTGGCATATCAATATGTATTGTGCATAGCAAAAATTAAGATTCATTTTGGTTGTTTAAATAAAACACGAGGACATGCCAGGTGCCAAATTGCATTTCAGTGCGTAAAGAGAAGTTCCCTCTTCTCTTTAGAAGAAGAGTTCCTCGGGATGTTGGAACGCTGGGGCTATCCAAAGCAAGCCAAGAATAAAGCACTACTTTAAGAGGAGATCCCTCGGTTCCTTCATATTGAAAGAGGAGCAGGTGCCTCCTGCCTGCACTCACAGCTCCAGAACCAGCTCAGTACCAGGAACACAACCTGGTTTTTGTCTTAGGTCACCAGGCTGTTCCCCCTCAACGCCAGAAGACCCTGGGTGAGAGGAGTCTATTACAGCTGATAAAATCATCAGCAGTGCTTCCGCTTGCACACACATTGCAGTGCAGAAACAGATTTCTTCTTTTAGGATAATCACAGAATCACAGAATGGTTAGATTTGGAAGGGACCTTAAAGATCACCGAGCTCCAGCCCCCTGCCCTGGGCAGGACACCTCCCACCACACCAGGTTGCTCCAAGCCCCCTCCAGCCTAGTATTTTAACTGGGTGCTGTTATAGGGTGTTGGTTTATATGGTAAGAAAAATAAAGCTCCTCAGTTTAACTCAAAGCAGCAAATCCCAGCTGAAACGGGAGGAGGATGAGCACCCAATTAGCTCTGTTTGGCCTCAGCCAGAGCACGGCCCATAATGGTGTGAATGACCCTCTCCAGCCAGGGGTCTGCTTTACCTGGGATGGTTTTGCTACTTAAGGGTCACTCCAAGGGACCCTTCCCTGGAGAAACGAGGGAGGTTTGTCTCCCTGTCCTGGCCAGACCCCTGCTCGACTAATTAACCTCCGTCTCTTTCTGCATTTCCCCTCTATTCTTCACTCTCTCACAAAAAAAATTGTGGTAAATAATGTTTTCCGAGCAGTGGGGAGGACATTTTCCCTTTCAAAGGCGAGGTGACTAATCCTTTCCACGGCGTTAAGCAGTTTGAGATCATCTGATGTAAAAATCACTATAAACATTTAGTATTCTTATAGAAGTGGTGTCAGTGCTGGCTGCCTGGGGACCTGTCCCAGGAGAAAAGGGCAGAGATCAAGGAAAGTATTCAAAAGGATAATTAAATATTTAATAAAAGCTGTTAAATATTGTGGGCAAGAATTACAGCCGGCATAAATCAAAATGACTCTATTGGCGGATCTGGGCTGCTTTACATCATGCAGAAGAAGCTGCTTGGGGACAGCTTTCTAACAGCCACTGCCATGTGCTTGTGCTATTAAGATGTCTTCTATAGCCAGGACAATGTCAGAGCTACTGTATTTCAGAAGACCTAATGAGGAAATCAGTGTAAAATATTCGTATGAAGAAAATCTGTTTGAAAATTAAGCTTCATGGAGTGTATGCTGTGTGTCCGGGGCTGCTCACGGCCCCTGCATTTAATCAGGCGTGATTTGTGGCAGGTGAAGAGATTGAAACTCTTCTGCATCCACACCAGGTGAAACACATTAAAGCATCCCAGCCCCGGAGACCTCCGAGAGTCGTGCTGTGGGGTCTGGGTACCAGCCTGAAGAAGAGCGCTGGGTGTATTCCTGCCCGGCGCTGCTCTGGTCCCGCAGCCAAGGGAGGACACGAGGCTTGGCAGATGTTCACCACCATGATGAATGTCCCCACTTTGTCTCCAAGCCCGCACTGGAGTTCGTGGCAGCCGCTGGCCTCATTTGGAGTCCGCGCAGCGTGGCCGGGCTCGTTAACTTGGCAGAGATAACGCTGCTTAACTACAGAGAGCCCTTCCAGAGCCCCCGGATCTGGCCCTTTTCCTCCAAACACCCTCCACCGGGCCGTATGCCATCTTTAATCCATTGGCACACACAGAGAATAATTGGAATTATTCTTTATAATACATCAGCTTGCGTTGTAAAACAAAGAGCCAAATGCAGAGGTGAAGTGTAACAGGAATAAGTGGGTTTGATTGAGGTCAAATTGCTGTTACACATCCAGGAGCTAAATGAAGTTGTAAGTTAAAGTGGGACGTGGCTTAGGGTAACTCACACACCCCTTGAAGTTGTTTTTCATATGACTTCTCCTTTTTTTGGCCCCTTAATTTTATCAAATTAGTCTGTTTTACATCTAGCAGGTTACATTTAAGACTAATATACAGGGAGTAGATATATGCTTTGGAAAATGAGTTGATGACCAACTGCTGCTGCTTGCCACCTGAAGACATGGCCAGAACGTGTAGCTTCTCTTCTGCCTATTGCTGAGCAGTGCTTTTTTTTTTTTTTTCATGTAAAAGGTAGAAATTGTGAAAATTTTGTTTTTAGGCTGTTGTGTTTGGACACTCAAATAGAAAAGAAATGTAACATCTTTATATAATAGCCTTCTGCACCCGCCTGTATCAGTGAGGAAGAGGATTCCTTGCAGCCTGGTGATGCTCCTGTCCGTACTGATTCCTCTTGACAAAGCTGATGAGATGGAAGAGGGATGATGTCTGGGCTTGAGGCTTGAGCCGGGGCAGGAGGACAAAATCTGGTCCCCCAACAGCAAGGAAGTCACTGCCAGCGCTGGCGTCCATTTTCCTGGCACAGAGATATAATTATAAATACTCTAATTATGCCTTTGTCTGCTCGGTGGTTTCTTCTTGCAGTGAAGGGCTGGATGATGACAGACAGCGTACACCAGGAACCTACCTGCTCATCAGGGGTCTCGGAGACAGAGGCAGGAGGCAGGAGCCAGAGGCAAGGAGACACCAGCAGAGACACCAGCCCCTCCGAGGAGTATTTATGGGATCCCCACATAAATACGCACGTGGGAAACAGGGGAGAATATCGCTTTTCATATTCTTACCACAAGTGCTTGTGCCATTAATCTCTTGCAGTCGTTCCTTTAGGTGCAATTTCAAGTTAGATGCCGTAAAGATATGTGGATTTGCAATTATACTTCAATTCTATCACGTGAATACATAAAAAATGAAAATAGTAAAAAATGGTTTGTGTCTTAGCTGTTGAAGCATACACATTCAACATGTGAATTCAGAAAACGTGAAATGTATGTAGTTGATACGGATACATTTCAGAAACAATGCAATTTTCTAAAATTTTATTTATCCTTATATAGAGAAATCACATTTCTGTCACGTACCACAAATTCAGCTTTCAGCTTTGTGGCTGCTCCCTGCCTCTATGGTTAATTTTTCTTGAAAGTTCTTTGTTCTGCAAAACTGGTTGACTGTCTCACAAAATCTACCTTGTGACGTGATCTCTCACACCTCTTTTGACTTTTCTCTATACTTCTTTTTCCAAATGGACCAAAACCCCACCCCTATGAAACAACCTGAAAAAAGAAGTTTTGTTTCCATGACACCCACAGATTTGAACTGATTCTTCCATAATTGAGGGGTTTCTGCAAGTGGCTCCCAATAGTCCTCCTTTGACTGACTCGGGCTTTGCTTCAGCCTATGACTTAAATACATCAATAATTTAAGGTAATGCTTAGTGTCTGCTGAAGTCAATGAGACTCAAGTATATGAAAAGTAAGTTTGCCGAATTAGGGTGAAAATAGAATTATGTTGGTCAGCCCTTAAGCCACAAGCAAACTAGTTGATAGGGAGTGAGTTCATTTAATGTGTACAGGAAACAAAAATTCACCTTGAAATCACTCATTTTTGCAGGAAAAAAAAAAAAGAGTAAACCTCTTAAAAAAGTCAAGCCTTTGAATGTCAGAAAGGTATGACATCTATTTATACCAATGCATATAATTTTTATAAAATGTTCAGAGTTATTTAAAAGTCAATGAAAACGTGTCTGGGTTTCTGATAGAGCAGTTTCTTGGAGATGAGGTCAATCATGTAACATCGCTGATCGGAAAAGTATGAAGTAGCCCCCTGTTGTTTAGCAGAAACCCGGTGCGTAATTGCTAATTCTCCACAAGCAGAAGAGCACTCCTTGTTTTTCCAATCCTGGTTTTTCCCCTCCCCTCTCCCTTCCTTTTCTGGAAGCCAAGAAGCCTGGCTATTCCCCCCTCTCTTTGGAGGTGCCCAGCAGAGGTTTAGAGCCCGTCGGAGCCGTGTCAGCAGGCGCAGGGCTGTGGCTGTGGCGTCGAAGGGGTGACTCTGACTCTGAGGCTGTTTAAGATGGAAAACCCTTTTCTTCAAATCACGCTGTGCTCTCATGTGTGAAGATGGTGCCGGGGGGCGGGCTGCCTCTCAAAACAGCGCCGCAGCTTCTCCTCAGCCTTTTTATGAGCTGGGGAGGAGAGAGGTCCCCTCTAAATAACAGGCGAGGAGAAGACTGCCCAGGAAGAATATAATAATGCTCCGTGATAGGAGATGGATAGATCACTAAACATCGCGCTGCGATGTCAGGAAGGGATGAATAGCGTGTTATTTGGGAATTCCTCCCGCCTCCTCCGGCACGTCGGGAAGCCGAGAGGCAGTAAAACGTCCGACTGAGCCTGGAAATGTGGCTGCTCTAAAGCAACAGATTCATCACAAGACATTTACTGGGGCCATGCGTGAGCCTTGCCCACTCTGGCCTTTTTCCCGAGGCATTATCGCCGTCTCTGGGATGTGTAGGATTTACCATTTATCTCAAAATCAGATTTAATCTGGTGTAGGCAATTGACATCAGCTGGCCACTGTATCTGCCCAGGAATAATAAGCGTTGCTAAGCCAGACATCTCAAAAATCTCTCCTTTCATATTCAAGCACCTCCTTCCCTACCCTTTTTATTTGTTTGTTTTCTAAATATAGGTTCCCCATCTGTTCATTTTTAACATGACAATCTGCCTTGTTTCCACTTTATCCTTTACAGCATACTCGTAGTTGACACCAGCAGAAATGCCCTGCCCTGGGCAGAAGGGGTTTGAAAGGCGAGTGTAGACCCTGCAAGACAGGGCACCAGGAGGATCTCAGAACAGACCTGTGCGTCCTTGTCCCATCTGCCAGGCAAGGGGACCTTCTGCCAAGGGCGGTGGGGACCTCGCTCCCATTCCCAGTACTCTCTGCTTCAGGTGCTATGAGGTTGCCAGTCAGTTCCAAATCCAGAGAACATGTTTTATCTCAACTTGTTTTCATGATAAAGCCATCACTGAGTAGGTTGAACATCATCTTTGGTTGTAGCCGTGTGATGGAGGATGGAGGGGTAGTGTGCTAGAGCCAACCACATCACCAGCACTCTAAGGGATTTCAAAACTTATTGTCATTTCTTTCTTTAATTGCTTTTAATTTCAAGTAGAAACCTTTACACATTTTAATTTTTAACAAGTCATTTGTTTCAACTTATTTCTCATGAGCTACTTGCCCTGTAAGAGCCTCCATGACCTCCCCTTCCGCAGAAGCCACGGGTCATCTTGACTCTGGTTCAGCCTCACCCACCATCCCCAGGAACTTGTAGCTGGAAATGGGCAGATTTGTTCTTTTGACAGAGAAAGAAGTATCGGTGACAATGAAATGGTTATAAACTTGCACCAGATTTTATGAATTTTTGCCTTAGAAAACTAGACAGTTAGACCAAAAACTTCAAAACAATTTTCAGAATCAGGAATGAAACGTGTGTGTTTTCTGATTTTAAGTAATTTAATCTTATATTTTCATTATTTTGATTAAGAAATGTCTTTTCGTTTCAGAGGCAAATGCTTAAGGAATGCATAAAACTCCAACAAAATGTATAAAAGAGTATAAAAGGGTTAAACAAAATATTTTGCTTGACCTGAAATGACTTCTGGATTTCTTGGAACTGCCAGAACATTTAAAAGTCATTTATTTGCACAGCTTTAATTAAGCAACTGCCTCCAGTTATGATTTATGCTGTCATTCAGAAAATTAGACCTTCACACTGTGCTTAATTTCTGCCACAGTCCTTCAAGCCAACATTTCGGGAGATAAACCGCAGTTTGGGGTATTCCGGCTTCTAGGCACCGGAGCTTGAAACAGCCTCAGATTTCCAGAACTGCCTCTGCAAATCGGCCGCTGCAAAGGAGATGTGAGCTGGGCATGCAAACGCCGAGGCAGAATTCCTGCTCATCCCCTGGGAGTGCTGGGCTTTGGTTGCTATTGCAATAATCGGTGCTATTGCCGCAAAGTACTGGAAATCGTGGATTGGTGAAAAGCGGCAGGTATTTAATGCCTTTTGCAGCGATGTACATTCCAGTCCCATACCCACCTTTTGGAGCACCCCATGAGGTGACAGCACCTTTGCCTCCTTGCAGAGTGTGACGTGCTGCAGTTGTAATGAAGACTTCCCACCTATTCAGAAGGCTTCCCCCGTATCCCTGTCCAGTTGTGATATTGCATGAGACGGAGAAAAAAGGGTCAGTTCTGCCTGCCCTGATTTCTCTTGATGCCTGCAGGGCTGCTCTGGCACTGAGCACTGGTATCAGTATTTGTGGGTAAGGCTACACATGTATTTATATATATCTGTGTATGTATCTGTATTAAAAAAAACATCGAGAAATGGGGAGAGAGAAGGCTGGGGTATGTCTAATGGATTGCCATAATAACAGACTGAGATTCATACTCATCATCTGCAAACAGCCAGCCGGAAGATGAAATGACTTTACATCAATCAAATTCTAAATGAATATGTTATTAGGGATATTGTACAATATCAAAATAACTGTGTAAGAGCTGTCTGCATTCAATGCCTTTCATGGTTAGTGTAATGCTGTACGATAAGGGTCACTGCCTAAAACAAAACAAAACCCAAACAAACAGAGAAAAAACAGCAACTCTGTCATTTCTCTCGCATTCCTCTCCATTGTGTTCTTTTTCATATTCTGTGCTGGATTTTTCTATCAAGTGAAAAAAATACCACTCCCGGTTTTACCTGCATTTCTCAGTAGCCAACAGAGCCTGTGCTGTCCCAGAGAAGCTGTGGCTGCCCCATCCCTGGAGGGGTTCAAGGGCAGGTTGGAGGGGGCTTGGAGCAACGTGGTGTG
>JAOQGH010000004.1:33834449-33844672 GCA_025769975.1 Gallinago jamesoni
TGGGCTGGTGGGAGGTGTCCCTGCCCAGGGCAGGGGGTGGCACTGGGGGGGCTTTAAGGTCCCTTCCAACCCAAACCTTTCTGTGATTCAAAGTGTTGACGTTTGCCTTCCCAAGTCACCATCAGGCGCGATGGAGCCCGGCTGTCATGTGTTTTCTCACTTTTTCTGCTCCAGGTCTCCCCCCAGTCCCACCAGGGCGGGCGAGCGGCTGCGTGGGGCTGAGCCCCAGCCGGGGTGGAACCGCGGCGCGGGGGAGATCACCGTGGCTTTGGTGCACCCACCTTGACAGACGACGGGCAGTGACTCGGAGACCTGAGAGCGACGCCAACTGGGCTTCGCGTGGTGCCGGCCGGTTAATGAAGAGCGCTCCGTTCTAATTGCAGAAGACTCCACACGGCTTCATGACCCGTTCCTCCAGACACGTGACCTGGGAGATGTTAAAATCAGAATTTCATTTTCTTGAGCTACTGCTGCAATTCAGCCATAGCAATTAATGACTTGCAAAACAGCAATATTAATTTAGTCTTGATGGCTACTGCCAACCCTAACTGTTTAAGGTTAAAATGAAATTAAACACCTTAATAGATCGGAAAGAAAAACTTAAAATGCTATTGACAACCTGAAAGTTCCCTAATGTCAAACACAAACTATGGCCACGACCTCTTTCTCTTTTTATTAACTCAATACTGAGCTTAAAACACAAAACTGGTAAACGTTTCTGAAGTCCATTGAAGGGAAACACCGAGCGGGCTGCCGGGGGTGGGAGGCGAGGGGGCGAACGGCCGCTGCCCCTTTCGGACTCCCCAGGGTTCGTTTGGGCCAGTTTCACGTTTGGTGTTTTCATTGGACCCAAGTGACACTTCAGACATTTGATGAACGTCCCTGCTAAACTGCTGGAGCGTGGCAGGCAATCACAAACTGGATGAAATATTTACCACCTGCTTTAGAGCCTGGTGATGGGGAAAACTCCCTCTTTACTCCCCTCGCGCAGTTCATCCCCACCGTTTCCACCTTTGGGTGCTGCCCTTAGGGTGGGAGGAATGGGGCAAAACCCCCCAGTCACAACGCATCTCTGGGTGGTCCTTCAAGCAAAGGATGAAGGGTGAGTTACCACCCCGTGTGTGAAGCGACACCTCCTCTGTCTCCAGGGATGGCCAAGCCCCTGGGTTTTGAGGCGCAGCCTTCAAGCAGACGGTGTGGGTTTTTTTTCCCCAGTAACTTTCTAGGACAAGGGTTTGCAGAAGCAAGGCTGAACTTCTAATTGCTTCAAGCGTTATTAAAAAATTGCAATACATCCTCTTGCTCGTAGTCTTCGCTTTTTGATTCCTTTCTGCCTTTTAAGGCAACGGAGGAATCTTGACATTTTTAAAAGAATATTCTTAAATCAGAGTTACGATGATGAATCACAGCATCACAAAAGCTGCATTGTACACTTGTAAAGCACCCGTTACCCATAAACATCGAAAGAACTTTTAGCCTTTTAGCAGCCACGTACAAGCCTTAACCAGCTAATCCCCAATGTTCACTTTTACTCTTTACTGTTCTCTGTGCAGGATTAGAATGACCAGAAACACTCAGAGACCAGAAAGCCCCGTTATTCCGTGTGGGAGGGTGCACGGGACGGGAGGTCACCAGCACAGCCGTGATGTCCCAGGGAGAAAGTACTTGAGTTTCGTGAAGAAAAGGGTCGGTCAGAGACAAATAACAGGGATAAAGGAGGAGGAGAATTTTTTTCCATAAAATGACTGTGGGTGTCAACAAAATGTCCCTCCCTGATTAAGGCCAGCAAAGATAAAAACATTATCTGCTGTTTGTAACCAAAGGCAGTACATTTTGTCAGGGTGCTGCTGTAAATCCCCTGCCTGGTGCTGGCACCAGGGACCCCTCACTCCTGGCTTTGCCCCCTCACGCTGGGAAAAGATGGGTGGTGGGAATGACTCTCAGCCTGGCTGCATCTGTCCCTCCTGTGACCCAAAAGACTGTCATTTTTAGGAAAGAAATGTCCTTAAGGAAAAAATTACATTTTTTCTTAAAACCATGAGAGCCAAAGTGGTTATTTGCTTTACAAAATGAAGGCAAAAGTGTTTCCTCCCCTCGTGACAGGGTGTAGAGGCTGCACAGGCTGGTGAGTCACAGCCAGCACACAAGACCTCGGTCTATGCAGGGTCAAATAGGGATCCCAAAAATACCCTTTGTGCCCCAGAACATCCAGCCTCATGTGAGCACGGGCACGTGGCTGTCAGCAGGCATCGCCATGGCCTTTATGCAGGAGGAGCTGATGGTGGAGGATTGAGGAAAAGGGCAGACCCAGAGGCGCTGTGTTTGGTAGGGAAATGGGGTGTGAGGTGTGGAGGTGAATCAGGCCAATGTCACCCTGCAGATCATCTCTGTGATTCATCACTGCCCATCAGCATCTCTCCGAGCATCCCATGGGATGCCACTCTCTTCCCAATCGTTTGGGACGCCCAAATTATTGGGCACCAATCATTTCCAGGACCATCATCCATCCTACCATAGAATCATCTGGGCCAGAAGGGACCTTCAAAGGTCATCTAGTCCGAATCCTGCGCCTGTCCCATGTCCCAGCCACAACCCGGACCCTGGACTCTAAGCTATGATGGACCACGAACTCCCCCAAGCTGAGATGAAGCAGATGGACATGGCCAACCTGCAATGGCCCAGGTAAGGACAGTCAGTGCAGTCAGCAGCCAGCCAAGAAACGTCACCCCAATGCTTCAAACCGAGAAAACAACCACAGAAACACTGCCCTGGGGACATTTCATTGTGGAGCCACCCAAGGCCATTCTCCTTCCTACCCCTCACCCACCAAATCCATCCCTGGCAGACAGGGACTTCCCCTCGTGCTTTTTGGGAGCTATTGTTTTCCGCCAGGGCCCAGCCCCCCTTCCCCTCATCAACCCCAAGCAGGTACCTGGAAATGTCGATAATTATAGGAAAAGGTTTTCAAACACACACATTTCCTAACTGACACATGCTCGGCTCTTGATGTGTTCTGTGCCTGTTCTCATTAAATTTTATACACAGCAAACCTGAACAAAAAAGCTTGTGCAGTGTTAGGGAACAATGATTCCTTTTTGCAAGTAAAGAGGAGATTTATGGAGAAAATCACTTGAATCTGACAGTCACTGACATCAGTTCTTAGTTCATGAAAAGTGAGTGGGACCTGATGGATCCTCTTCTTTTCATCAGAAAGCTGCTGTTTTTCTTATCTCGGCTTAGAGTGGGAAGTGAATAATGAGCATGTTGATGATTAAAAAAATCTTACCTTTTACTTTAGCCAAAATTCTTTGCACTTATGACATGAATCATTAAAAAAATTGTGATTACATATCCCAAAGCATTTCATTAAAGAATATTTTTTTCAAACACCTTTTCTGGAAAAAAAAAAATAAAAAAAAATTATTGTATTCTGTGAGAACCACAGCCGCAGTGGGGGAACACAAAAGAGGCTGATTTTGAAAAGGTGACCTCCTCCTGTGCCCCAGCGAGGTGCAGCATCCGTGCCTGTGCAACCCCCCGCAGCACCCCCCAGCAGCAGAGGGGAGCGATGCCTACACCCGGCTCCATGGTGCCTACATCTAGTGCCTGCTGGATGCTCCATCTCCCCTCCTGCCATCAACAATACATCTCTCTCGGCTCGCTGCGACGGGAGCTCACAGGACAGGGCTGTGAGGGAGGAAACTGCCTCCCACAAACCTTCTCCTTCAAGACAGAGCACCTGAAGACTAGAGTTCCTCGGTGAGCAGCGCCGCTCGGTTCTCTGGGTGTGCGAGAGCTTTAGCTCACCGCAGTCTGAAGCACCGGCTGGAGCCCTGAGAGGAGCAGGCACTTTGGCAGACTCCAGCTGCACCCCGTGGACAACCCTTGCCTTGCACTGGGGTGGTGGAACGGGCACAGGAACCTAACGCTTTCTGGTGATGCTACCAGCCTTGTTCCAGTCAGATAAATGCCAGCTCCAGAGGCCAGACAGGTAGAGATTGATTGGGAAGACAAATCAAAGCAGACTGTTTTCAGCGTGCCGATGCCTCCCCGTTTATTTCCATCTGGTTTCCATGCAATTTACTCGGAGCACGGACAGAAAGACAGCCAAGTCAAAACAGAGTGGTTAGATCAGTACCGGGAGAGGCTGACATTGCTGGGTTGTGTTTTCTGTCTTCATTCTTATAAATGGCTTTTCGCAGGGGAAGATTCTTTCCCCCCGGTCCCCCCATTATATGAACAAAATGTGCATGAACTATTTGGATTTTTGTTAAATGACATTGTAGCAAAAATAAATTTCTCCAGTGTATTCCTGGGTAGATTTTACTGAAGTCAAAACACTACTCCGTTTTTTTAGGTGAAAAACCACCTAAAATCTCTGATTTTGAAAGGGTGTGTTTGGGGTGGAGGGCCCAAGGCGGGCACTCCAGACTGCCAGGAACACATGAGGTATGAGTATTTGCTTGAAAAGTCAAAGCAACCCCCACCCATTGAGAGGAGAGTGAGGAGAAGGGAAGAAAAGGCTCTTGAACTCATTTTCTTTCTCCAACTGTCTTTATAGCCAGGAACAAGTCATCACACACTCATCGGAATCAGGATTTCACCTTTTTTCTGCCCCAGTGACTGCCACATCCCCCACACACCATCACACCAGCAGCCATGGTCTCTTGGACCAACTTCTGTTACAGCTGGGGACTTTCTCTGATGCTGCAGTGAGATTTTGGGAAAACTCTTTGACCTTGACTGGATGTGTGTGTCACACTAATTAGGGACTGTAGTCCTTAATTAAGGACCAGCCAGTGCTCCCGGGTCCAGGGGGTGGGTTGGCAGAGAGGGGGTCGCCATGGTCCAGCTGGCCTCGGACACCCAGCCAGGTGCCAGGAGGACCTGCAGGGAGAAGAGCATGCCAGTGGGTTTGTGCATTTCCTTGCATTTGAGATGCTGTAAGTTTGTACAGCAGGAAAAGAAATCAGAAGAACCGACCTTTCAGAAGAAGATTTTGAACTTCTCTGGTTTGACACCTTGGTTTCAGAGTCACTGGAATTATTTAAAACTCGAATGGAGGGAATCAGTCCTTTTGATCACAATATATTCAAATGGTATTGTCTTTAATCCACACCTGCTTGTGGCAGATGATACACATTTTGGCAGTGTGTGGTATGCAGAGAATATATATAAATATACACACACACACAGACTTTTTCATGTCCATGCATTTGTGTGTTGCAATCCTTCTGCAGAGCTCCTTAATTTCCCTGTAATTTGGGGATGGATGCCGTGTAGTGGAAACAGAAGGGATTTGGGTTGCATTTGGGTGCATCTAGCCCTGGCAGACGTTTCCACGGGGTACCACCACAGGAGACCACCCCGCAGCCCGGCTCTGCCTGAGGGGATGGACATCCCAGACCTGCAGCTACAGCATCCCCCCGGAGGTGGAAGATCTCCTCCCGTCCCTCTCGACTGCCTGGCGACACGTCCCATCTGCCAAGAAATAATTAGCCTCCGTCCCGTTACCTTGAGTTACCGCCCTGTTTCATCTGCGGCCAGAAACTGGCTGGTTAATTGGTATTTTCCCTCTGTTTTACATGAGAAGCTTTTCAATAATTTTGTGAAATATTTTAGCTCAACCAGGAGAGAGAATGTATAATTTATTTTGTTACTTGATAGAATTAGTTGTTCTTAGCTTGCTGTGGCAGTATAAACTGTGAATGCAATATTTTCTAGAGTGTCCTTTTTCCATGAGATTAGTAAATTTAATTTGAAATTCTGTATTCAAAAGTAGTGCACTGGCTGAAGGCAAGCTGTAGAACAGATGACAAAGGTTATTACATTTTTAAAATTATATTTTAAAGATGTTTAATAACTGTGGAGAAAAGACTTTTATGAAAATGGAAATTGGCAGATTAAAGAATGAGTTACACAAAGTTATTTTAAAAACACATGAAGTCACTTTTCCTATCAACTCTTAAAGGGCCAGGGTCTTGTTGTCAAGACCAAAATTCTAATTTGGACCAGGATTTAGCTGAATCCACAATCATATTCTATGAATTGATTCTAAATACAGATACAAAGCATACAATGGTTACTGATGGTCAGCATTTTTCAAATATAGTTTTAAGACTTCTTTTCCTTGTCACCAACATTAAAATTTAAGTTGGGTTCAAAGCAAGGGTGATGTTTTTCTGACTCATGTCCAACCCATGAGTTAAGCTTCTCAGAGCTAAATTCTGCCTTGATCTTGAGACAACGATGTCAACCGGGGGCAAAAGCCACCCCCACACTGGCAGAGGGCATTTGCTCTATGGGAACCAAGTATTCCTCTGAAATAGACCCAGTCCAAGGCCTCGTCCCTTCTTGTTAAGCATTATTTCCTCCCCCCTGAATACTGGTGGTTATCCCCATTGAGGATCATTGCTGTGATCAATGCCAGTCACTACCAACCAAAATCATGTTCTTTGCTGTGATAAAATTATTTTACATCCTTCCCAGTCTCAGCACACCCAATTATTGAGAACTTACCATTAAAAAAGAAAAAAAAAAAAGGAAAAAACCAAGACTGTTGCCTGCAGGCAGAGCCAAAACAGAGGATTTCAGCCCAGGAGGGAGATGCTCACACAGGCCAGGAGCATGAAGCCATCCCCACGTGATGCTGACCTCGCGGCGCTGCTGATGATGGGCTGCATCGCATCCCCCTGGGGACGAGTGATGTCCTGCGTTCTCCAGCTCTGCAGACTGTCACAGAGAGGTTGACATCACTACTTGCAGCCCGTTTTTGTTTACGTTCCAGAAGCAGCTCAGGACTGTGCCTCTCTGCTTTCCCCCGACAAGGGTTGTTCCCTGATCCCACAGCTGGTTTGCGTTCTGCATTCGCCAGTTGAGGGCAGGCGTTGTGGAGATAGAGAAGCATTATCTTCTGCTGAAGTACACTTGGACCACCTTCAAAAGTGGAAGTCAAAATAACCCCACAACCTCACATTCAAATTCAGACTTATTCATCTCATTTTTTAATATGAATGCTTTTATCTGGTATATGATAAAAAGCTTCCTTACACATATTGTAATTCGCAGCACCCTAAAATTTCTGGGCATCCAGAAGAGAAGTTCTGGCTTGCTTTAATCCCTCTAAATAAAACAGAATTTTGAAAGAGTCTTAAATGCGTAGCCAAGTTTACTGGAAAAGAGAGAGGGACGGTTTTGTAAGACCTTATGAGAGAATTGACAGAGAAATGGCAGAGACATTTGTTGGATCGCTGACTTTCTCTCAAGTGCACCAACGGACTCAGGAGCTTCCCAGTAAGAAGATATATCCCATATTGCACATTGTCTTTAGTCTGTCTACTGATGAAGAGGGTGTTGGTTCTTTTTTAGTGAAGTATTCAATTCTTCTTAGCTCTGACAAGTTATTTCCATCAGTCCTTCTGCTTCCTGACTCCTGCAAACCCAGAAAATGCAGATATTTGACAAATGTTTCCAAAACATGCTGAAGTCTGGAAACCCCTGATGTTTCTGAGTGAACATTTGGCTTCTCTTTCACCTCCACATGCATCCTGGAGCCAGCTGGTTATTAAGGACTGGGGATGGTGGGTCGGTAGCGCTCAGCAGACCGAGCAGGTAGTCACCTCTCTCTGTTGTTAACTTCGTGGAGGTCAAACACACACATCCCCTAATATCCTCCTGGATACCTGGGCTGGCTTGTCTTGATCACCCCCTGCCTACCTCATCTTCTATTAATCAGCAGGAGGAAAGGGTGGTCACAGTCTGACCAGGCTTGGTCTGTGCAGTGTTCCTCAAGCAATAATTTATTGCTGAGTAAATACTCAAGGCATCCAAGTTTCAAAATGTAGATTCAGACATCGCATCTCTATTAATGGAGTGGTTTGTTCAATACAGGGCTGATCTACGCAGCTCCTCACAGCAATATTTCACCAGGTATCAGCTTTTCATTTCCTCCAGAAAGCACTCCTGGCCAGTATAATCCAGTCCCAGGAAACACAAGAAGTGTGCAATTAAATTCTCGTTCATGGCCTTGCTCCAGCCCTTCTCTCTAATTTATTACCACCCCGGAGTCTTGCGCAGACTTCGCTCTCCGGACGCCTACCTTCTGTTTGTCCCTCCGGTTTTCAGGGGGGCAGCAGCTGCCCAAAGCCTCTCCTATTGCTCTGCCATCTGCTCAGAAAGATTTTGTCTGCAAACATGGGAATACCGCTCCACGCTTTTGTCTGAAGTTGCAGCAGAACAATCAGGTTCTTTCTTCCAAAGCCTAATAAATGGATTGGCTTTTTGGTCTGCTAAAGATGCCAGATTAGCTGACTCTTATGGAGGAGGATTGAAACTGCTCTACCCCGCTACAGAAAGGTGTCCCCTCCAGAGCCCCCTCACAACCACTTGACCACATCTCCTGGAAATGGAGACAGGAGGAGACCCCAGGACAATGTCTCAGAACGGAATGAGCAAGAGCGTGGTTGAACATTTCCCAGTGGGAAATACAGAAACCCAATGTTTCTTTGCTAATATATAACTGGGCATGAACATCACCCATTTAGGGAAGATTAGTCCCAGTCTCATTTGAAAGCAACCCCCAAAAGAGGGCTTCTAAAGGGCTGTCAGACCACGAAACCACAAGACCACAGCAGTGGGTTTTAACACCTGTGACTAGAATGAGCAAAATGGAGAGAGCTAGAGCCTGTGCTACTGTAGTTTCACAGGAATTCAGCAGGATGGGGGCAGATGAGGAGGTGGCAGCCATGGAGCAGCTCTGTGGACACAGCACTGACCATGAGGTACGTACCTGACCACTGTACATACATGACTCTGTAGCTACCCCAGATGTTTGTGCCCAGCACAGCAGGTAACCTTCTTGCTGCGAGGGCAGGTCACCCCAGGGAGCACAGCTTGGTAGGAAGTGTTTATATGATCTACCCCAGCCTATATCCTAAATAAACAAGCCACTTGACATTTTAGCTTAATTGCACATGGCACAGTATCTCAGATCAGGAAATAATAAACCTCAGTTTTAAACTTTTCCAAACAAAGTCAAAAGATACCAACTTCAGGACCTGGCTGCAATTTCCTTCTTCCCCATCATTTCACAGCAATAGGAGCATGAAGCTGCTTTTGGGTTTGTCTCTCCTGAGCCAGCCCAGCAGCAGCAGCAGCTCCATGAGTAGACACCTCGACCTCCTCATCCCATCAGCTCTGGCTCAGCGAGGAAGGTTCAGCTCTGGTTCAGGAGGTTCCACACACCCCCAGGTTGGTTCAAACCCTGACTATGCACCAAAGTCATGCAAGCTGCGAATCATCACTAGCAGAATGCTGTCAGCCCTTTTGCACACTAACAATATGGAATTCAACCCTTTCCGAAGCCTAAACAACCCTAATTTTAATAACCTAAAACCCACCCAACTCCATCAGCATCATGTTAATCTCATAAATCAGTTCTACATCTCAGATTGCCCTGGATGCATTTTATCATCCTGTTTTGCTGACCCTACCCCATTATTCCTGTAACGCTCGGCACCCAGTGCGCTCTCCTCCCAGCATTACGGCTGTGAGTGCTCGGTGCGTGCCATGAAATATTGAAGGAGAACGCTGAGATGATTTCAGGGATCCAGAAGGCCCCAGAAGTAACGAGGAGGCCACATCAGAGCAGCTTTCTCAGCCCGAGACTCGCAGAGCTCCATCTTGGCTCTCGCAGAGAAGTCTTAAAGAGTGAGTCAGCTTTTCCTGGTAATTACTGAGATGTTTGTGTTCCTGTAAGCAAAGCCGGTCTTTGCAGAAGTACATATGCTTTAATGCTGAAATGCATTTGGAAACTATTATTATTGTTCCACCAAACAATAGATCCCTTGAGAAGCAAAACAACATTTTCTATTTACACATCTGTACAAACTGCTGTTCGAGAGGGCAAAGCTGATTTGCTCGATACACGGGAGAATCGGTGAGTGCTCTTCCTAACCCAAACCGTACATCATCAGGGATTAAATTGTGCTACCAGGAAGAAAAGCAGCATTTGGCCCTTCAAATTAGAGCCGGAGTCTTCTTTATTCTTGAGATGAGACTCTTTCAGTGGCCCCATTGACCTTCTCCAGACCTTTGTGCTCTTATTTCACCTTACAGCTGGGAAGGGACCTGTGCATCGCAGGTGTAGGAGGGGAGCCCCAGGAGGAGGGGGAAGGGTTGGACCCTGCAAGAGGGGAGATGGAGCTGAGATGTGGGGAAGAACT
>JAOQGH010000004.1:33857320-33870452 GCA_025769975.1 Gallinago jamesoni
CAGTGGTGGAGTCCCCATCCCTGGAGGGGTTTCAAAGCTGGGCAGACGTGGTGCTGAGGGACATGGGTCAGGGGGGGGTTGGGCAGTGCTGGGCTGGTGGTTGGACCCCATGATCTGAGAGGCCCCTTCCAACCTCGGGAATTCTATGATTCTATGATTTCACTGCTCTCCGAATGAAGGCAGAAAACATCCCAATTACCCAGCTGCCCTTTCAACGGGGGGATGAGCTTGCTGTCATGAGCGACTCTGGCATCTGCAGGGTTCCTGATGTGTAACACAGAAGCAGACGTGCAATTAGATGCTCCAAGCCTTACACAACGTGCTGATCAACGTGACACGCGCCTCCGCTTGGAAGAGGACAGCTTGGGTCAGCACACGGGCTCCAGAGGGGACACAGCCCTTTCATCTGCCTGCTCCTAACGAGTTTTTGTCTTCAGTCTCTCTCATTACAGCGCTGATGAGACTGAGAACGTTGGGCTGAACACTGATGAGCACACGGCAAATCTCGCGGATTTGGAGAACTGTAACAACGAGATATTTTTTTTCTCCTCCAGTGCTGGAAGGTGTTCCTATGTTTGTCTTTACCCATTAACGAATTAAGGTACCAAACTGGTCTCCCTTCCCCCAAGCAATGAGCAAGAAACTTCCCTCCTCTCTCTGCTTCTTCCCCTTTCACATTTGTGCTCACTCCCCTAACCTGCACAGGTACTTGCCGTAACAGTGGCCACTCAAATGGGCCAAAACCTGTCCTTTGCCTTCAGATGCCTCATGATTCATTAGAGGCCTGGGCAGATTTGTCTTTGGAGTCCTCTATTCTTCTTTTATTCTTCATATTTAATGAGGCGCAAAGAACTGGGCAATAAAGGCTCATCAAAGCTGTCATTTATCTATGTTTAACTGTCTTTCTTGTATATTACTAATAAATGTCCTAAAGCTTTCTGTGTCTGGACACATTTCTCCTCTTTATTTCGTGTTGTTTTCTCCAGGAATTCATTCGCATACTCTTTTTTTGTGTGCTTTTCCTCCCCTGGTGTGTGAGGGAGGGTGCTGCTGTGCGAGCTGTGCCACCCTCCTGAGATGGCACCTGCAGTTTCACCCGGTGCTTCCCTGAGAGCTGAGAACAGGCAGGGAGCTTGGCTTCCCTGTGCCCCAACCTTCCTGCCAACCTGACATCAGGGTGGAAGGATAAGGGGCCTGATGACCTGGAATCTCACTTCTTTCCCACTGGTCTTTCCCGAGGAGCGGATCCTGGAACTGGTGGGAATGTTCCAGGCAGGAGCCAGCAGGGTCTCTGTGAGCATCCCACCTCACCACAGCCCTGCTCCTACGCTCAGATACCGCAGCGACATCTGGGAACAGCATCAGCGGGGATGTAGATAAGGAAAAAAAACAGATAACCAGTTTTTCTCCTGTTATCCCTTTATCAAGGCAATGTCCAGCTTTCTGGCACGGAGGGAAAAAGGCATTAGAACACGGGTGGGACAGAAAATGCTGGTGAGACTTTTCTGCAGGACTGGAAGGGAGCAGCACCGTCAGCAAGGAAAGATCTCCTGCCCTGGGTGGGGAAGGTGGCCAGCGAAGAGTTGAGGGGTTGGCTTCTCCCTCAGTACAAGAGAGCCAGTGAACCCCGTGGCCACTGTTGGATGCTACGGATGAAGATCTGCTTCCTCTGGGTCTGTGCCTCCAGGGATGACACCAAGAAAAGCACCGTGTTTTGGGCTGGTTCTCCTCCTGTCACACCATCCCATGCCATGTCCTGGCATGGGGTGGGAGCAGCAGCCCAGGGCTCGCAGGGGAACGAGAGCCTTCATTGCCCCAAGAAAAGGCCATGAATTAGCTTCACCCCACCCCAAGTTCCCACCACTTCTCCCGCATTAGTTGTAATTATATCAATTAGGTATATTTACTCATTAATTAAAACTGCTATTCGGTGTATATTTTTAGTGCAGACAAATGAGGAGCTGGGTAATTTTGTACAGCTGTGGCAATAATGACAGACGAAGGGGGCTGATCCTGCCTGTGGCACCAGCACAAATCCTCGCCAGAGGGACCACGATGCTGTCGGGGCCAGTGCCGTGGCCGTGACCATAACTGTGACCATGACCATGGTCGTGGCCATGCTGGGTCGCCCACAGCAGGAGAGGACTCTGTCCCTGAAAAGAAAGCCTGAGTGCCATCCACCCTCCCAGCCAGACACCCGGGATGGGAACACCCACACCTCTGAGGAGGCTCTCTACGAGTTCAGGAGAATAATAAAAATGCATAAGTAAGCAGGAAACATAAACAGAGCAAATAATTAGCTAATTACAACCTGCCTTAGCAGAACATTTTTAATTATTAAAATAATTAGCGAGATTAAATTCAAAGCAAAAACTCCATAAACTCAACCTGAACTTGTCCTTGAAGCTTTCCAGTGCCTCAGCTGAATGCATTTACCTGACGATACTTCCATTAGCACAATCGAATTCGTAAATGCTTTTTTTTTTTTTTTTTACTTTCCAGTTTATTTCATTTGACATTTCTGAATATTTTTAGCATTTCTGTTTTAGGCTGGGTATTTAAGAATACCTCTGTGGGTTTCTGAACTAAAAAATGTTTTTCATTCACTCTTTGTCTGGTAACCTCTTCTGTTTGTTTACTGTGTTTTGCATAGGAATAATTTCTGCCTGAGCACCCTATTTGTCTCTAGTTTCCCAAATTCTAGGACACTGTTTCTTCAGTAGGGTTTTTAAAAAATATTTCATCAGTGAGGGTAATTCATCTTGATCAGCACTGCAATCTCTGTTAGTGTCTTGAATCCCTCAGAAATTCCTCTTCCCCACTACCATGCTGGGGACATCTTACTGACATTAAAATATAGAACACTGTAAATAATGTAATCCTCTGCTTTCCAAGCACTTTTTGCTTTTGCAGGACCTGGCTGCTCTATTAATTTTTTTGTGGCTGTAACAGGCAGAGGTTGGGGTGCTCCTGGGTGTGAAAGGAGCCGTGGGGGGCAGAAGGGGCTGGGGTGGGCAGAGAGAACGGGGCAGCAGGGACCCTGCATGTGGTGCCTGTGGCTGCACAAACACACCCAAGGTCGGCCACACAACATGGAATTTCACCATATTTAGCTGTTTGTGCTGACTGGCTCATTGCTACAACTTTTTTTTTTTTTTCACCAGAGAATGAAACTTCAGATACGCTTTGGCAGAGGCTGCCCAGGGCAGTGGTGGAGTCCCCATCCCTGGAGGGGTTTCAAAGCCGGGCAGACGTGGTGCTGAGGGACATGGGTCGGGGGGGGTTGGGCAGTGCTGGGCTGGTGGTTGGACTCCATGATCTGGAAGGTCCCTTCCAACCCAGAGTTCTATGATTCTATATGATTCCATAAAACTCCCTGCCAGCTCTCTCGCACTGGAGCTGGGGCTATCCCTCAGGACCCCACTGCCGGATCAGGTCCTTCCTAATTTCCTTTCCTCTCTTTAAGCTTTAGAAATTTTCTGTCTAAAGAAAGATCATAGAATGATAGAATTGCCTCGGTTGGAAGGGACTTTTCTGATCATCCAGTCCACCAATTCGGACTAGACAGCTCCTGGCACTGTCCCCCACTTTCTTTTTTTCTTTTGTTTGAACCTCCTTGGTACTTTCTGAGTTTCCAACCACCCATGCTCTCCAAAATGTGCTGGCAGAAACAAATTCTCCTGAGAGAGCAGAAATGGCTGTTGATAATAACGAGAAGGGTTTGTTTCATGCCCATCTCGAGTCGGGAGGGTGGCTGGGCTCGCAAGAGATGCCGGGCACTGGGATGAGCATCCATCCCCTCGCCCCCACCATCCGAGAACCACAGCCCACTCCTGCCCACACCTCCCCTTTCCCCAGCAAGCACCCTGCCGCTGCCTGGGATGCTGATAAACAAGCAACAATTTGTCTAAAACTCCATTACCGGGACGGGATATGGTGCCAAACAATAAATAAAAATGTGATCATATCTCACCAATTCTGGTACCTTCATTTATCACCTCATAAGACAGAGGGCTGATAATACCACTATATTTGGTATTCAACAATCAGTCACTTCTTTGTGTGCCCTAATACATCTCAGATTAACTGATAAGATATTTATCACCTGGATTTTTATGAATAAATATCATCCCAAAATACTGAGGTTTGTTCTGGAGTATTCCTTTCTGATTCAGAGGTAATTAAAGACAGAAGAAAAATTGAGAACTACTTCAGGAAGCTGGCGATCAGGCCAGCACAGAGCATGTTTCTGTTTTTCCCCTCAGGAGTTTCAAATCTATTTGTTTATGAACTGCCTTTGTCATCACATAACTTTGTTGCTTCCTGAGTTTTCAGAGCTGGTTAGGAATGGTTATGAAATTGAATGGAAAAATGAGGATGATCCTAAGAGATCTCTCTTTGATGTTGGCATTAACCCATGGCACCGAAGCCCATGTTTGGGATTATTCTGCTGGTGAGAACCTGCTACCCCTCCTATTGCTGGTGTGCAAGAGACCTTAGAGCAATTCTTTTATTCAAATTAATCCTATCAAAATGTTACTGCTAAAATTAACCTTCAGAGTGACCGTGTCGGATCACTGTCACATTTCTGTACCGCTATTTTGAAATCAAAATGGCAAATCCATAGTAGGCGGACAAGTCACCTAAGCCCTCCTGGCTTTGGGAGTGCTGTGTTGGAAATGAGTTAATAAGGATAGTTATGGAATTGCTGTTTCTTGGTCATATATTGGGTCAGCAAAGTCTGAGTGAAGACAGACCGACACGGGCAGAAGTAAGTGCCTGACAGGAGAAAGTGTAAGCATTCTGGAAAAAGAAATATAAACAGATGGTGAGTCTTCTGGCTGTGCCACCATCAACCTTCCTCCTGCCCACCCCTCTTTCCCTTGATGTCTTTGTCCATGAGCCTCTCCATACATTGTGTTAGAAGGAATTACAGTTAAATTACTGCTGTGCAATAGGATATATGTTTAAAGCTCAGACAAAGGTTCACCTGGTGCTCAGAGGGCAGGTGAAGGCAAGGCCATTCCCAATGGACATGGGAAGGCCCTGGTGAGCCGTGGTGGGAGCAGTGGCCTGGCTGGTCCTGTCCCCTCCTGCCTCTGCCTGCCCCGCTGCACCAGGTCTGGTTAATTGGGTACATAATGAGTCTGATCTTGTTCTTAGTGGAGTCAATAGTAGGTCTGGGACCAACATGTCATGCTTCTTTTCCCGTTTTAATTTACATTGATACTTTGCTTCATTTAAAGGCGCCTCCTCACTTCAAATGACTCTTGATCAAAGGGTGAGTCATCTGCTCTGGTTTAGCTGCATACATAAACAGGCACATATTTCTTCATTATCAGCTTTGGGAAGCTCCTTGCATAACGATCTCTTTGTCGGTTAACTGATCTGAGCTTTGCTCATCACTTCCCAAAGAATTTCATCTCGGTCAGACAGGGACCCGTAGCTGCCTATTGTAGGAAAAGAAGCTGCAATATTAAAAAATGTCACTACTGTAAATTTAGCAAAGATGAATAAGAAGTTGCAATATTAAAAAGTGTCACTGCTGTAAATACAGCAAAGATGAATAATTGAAACGATCTATAGTGCCATTACAGGAACTATACGTTGCGCGCACATATGGAGCTAATGGTCACGCTAACCATAAATAACTCGTCAGCGCGTTGCCTTATCTGGGGAGTCTGGGAAGGTGGGAGAGAAAATATGAGATGATAAATGTGTTCGTAATGCCATTACCATCTTATCAGCTTAAAGAACCTTGAGATGGAAAGTTCCTGATTAGGAGTCCTGACTCCCCGCGAGGTGACGGCTCTTCATTAGGGGCCGATGGAACCTGAACGTGCCTCAGAATCACAATTTTCTGTTCCAACTCCCTCTATGGAGGCTTTTTTCTTCCTCTTGCACCAACAACCATCTCATCTCCTATCTTGAAGGGAGAACAACAGCATGCTGAAAAAAACAGCATAGTGTAGTTTGAAGTTGGTGATTAAATCACTTTAGTGCCTGCACGGGTGTGAGAATGTGTGTGTGCAAAGCAGAGAGAGAAACAGAAAAAAGGCAGGGAAAAAGCAAAACCTGTGAAAATTAGGTGACACTTTGGACTTCAAATGAATCTTTTGGAAGAGTTTGTATCATGCTCAGGAAGTCAGGAGTAAGTCTCCATCTCTGGTGCCTGCATCTGAGAAAGACAGCGTAGCTGCCTCATGAAAAACAGGGTTTTTTTTCAGGCAGGTAGAAAATGGAGGGGAAAAAAAACAAACCAAAACCAGGAAAAGAAAGAAAAGCACATGATATTAGAGCTATGCTTTTAAAATGCCAATTGTCTGTCACGTTTTTCTCAGTTCTTCATGAAAAGCTTCACGTGGCAGAGTCCGGAGCATCATCCCCAGGCGGGGCGATGCCACGCTGACCTCCGGTGTGCAGCCTACACCATCCCCACAGATGGATGGACGTGTTTCCTGCACCATAAGGACACATTTACCCACTGGAACAAGCTGAAGGAGGGCCACCAGACTGGCTGAAAGAGTCAAAAAAAGACCTGGAGAAGTTAAATGAGGAGCAGAGACCTGAAGTCACTGACACCGTTGAGCAGACCCTGCACGAGCAACGAATAAACTGGGCCCAGGGTCCAACGGCTGCCGTTCTGCAGAGATGTCCCCCCCGGGTGCAATAGGATGACTCACGGCTGCGATATCACTTCCCCGAGGATGAGGAACACAAAGTGCTTTGGGGCACCTGACCCGGCTCAGCAGGAGTCCCTCCGCGCAGGGTACGGGATCCCTGCCAGCCCGGGCTCCCCGCAGTCCCCATACATCTTCTACAGCAAGAAAAGGATGAGTCAGGAATCGTTTCAGAGTAGTTTATTACCCAAGAAATTAAATCTGTTGACTCACACAACTAAACCCTCAATTTAACAACAACAACATGATTTCCATATTACCGGATAAGTTGTGCCACATCCTAAATCATCAGATAATAGTGGAACCGGAGTGCACAGATGCTCCTCTGAGTTCTTTCAAAGCTTTTAGCACAAAAATAAGCAAGCAGGCAAAGAAACAAGCAGATCCCAACGAGTCTGGTTGTGTGATAGCGGCAGAGGCAGGATGTCAGGAGAAAAGAAAGATCTCTGGTCCGCAGCTGAAGAGGTGGTGAGCTGACTCCAGATGAGACAAGAGCTGTCTCCTACCTAAAAGCGTAAATTCTGGATGTGCGCTCCTATTTCTCACTGTGCTGCATTAAATGAGCCTTACCCCTCTGCAGGTACCCAACTTTTCAAATATAAATTTCTACCTGTCAGAAGAGCAAGGCCCATGACGGTGCCTGAGGAGATGTGTTATGGTCTTCCCCGGCACAAGCTGATTTCTAAAGAGATGAAGAGACGTGCCCAAACGCATTTTGTAAAATGCCTGAATCTGCAAATTGCAAGCTTTTATTACTGGAGGGGGGGCACTATCTATAAATTAAACTCCAGGACCCACATGCAACCCCATGGCTCTTCCCCTGCATGGGTGGAGGGTATGGCTGCTGCTGGACATTTTTACTCCATACGTGACATATATGGAAGAGCCTTCCTGGAAACTCTTTTCCAGCCCCAAACAGAAGGACTGTGGATGAGGATTATGTCTATTTCCCCCATTTATTTATCACCAGATGGGTTTGTCAGAATCTTAATGCTCAGTACTGCAAATCCCTTCCTATGCACAGCTCCCGTCCCATCGTGTGCAGGGAATAAAAAACATGAAAAGGGGCTTGCAGCACTGAGCGTTTACCCAAAAAATAAGGCAATGGAAATGGACATGGAAACGGCAATGGAAATGGACATGGAAAGCCACAGCCCCATGGGTGTGTGCGACGAAGTGACCAGAGTGCCATATGCTAATGCAGATATCCCACAGAGAAATAAAACCACAGTGTGCTGTTACCTCTCCGTACTCCCCCAGGAGCAGACCTCGGCTGTTGTGCCCGTGGAGCCGCAGTGTTGGCAGTGCGTGGGTAGCATGGGCACCTCCTGAAATATTCCCTCAGAGCCCCGTTATTCCCTGGGCTCCATTTATTGGGCTCCATGGCTGCCTGGTCTAGGCTGCCTCCGAAGGTGCATTTTTTTGTGTGTAGTAGATAGACAGCAGCCTTGAAAAACGTTTGTCTTCAGCGTGTGTTCTGCTGCCTGGCATAAAAGAGTCAAAGATTAAGATCAAGAGAATATCATCTCGTGAATAATTTAGGCACTAAATTTAGCATCTTCCTCTGCAGAGGCCATTTGGAAGGAAATATGAGTTCCCTGGTATTTATCCTGTGCACAAATGTATTTGAAAAATCCTCTCAAAATATTCAGTAGTTGTCTTGATCAGGAATTAATACTGGTCAAATATCTCACCCGTTTTGGCTTCCATCTCTGAATGAGGTATGAAGGCATTTTCTCTACACCCATTCTGGAGAGAAAATGTAGGGATTGACTGTCGTTAGGTTTAGCCTTAATAAGGGGTGAGACACAAACGAGCTGCCTTTGGAGCTGCTGGGTGAGGAAAACTTGAGTTTGTAATTCTTCCACCTTTGTTCCTTTATTTATATTGTCACTAAATCAGAGCACAGGAGCAGGTGAGTTTGATTCCCACCGGGGTTCAGGTGAGGGTGTGAGGAATGGGGGAGCATCCGATGCATCCCTCCTCTGCTGGCAGAAACAACGGGCATATTTCTCCACCTGACTGTAAAATGCAAGTTTCTAACCTCATCCTAAATATCCAGTTCATCTGAAGGCCTATAAACGGATCTTAAAAACATATTTGTCTGAACTTTGTTCAGGTAAACCTTATTTTAGAAGATGGAATTATGAACACAGATTATGAGCAGTTCATAAAGCAAATTCATTAAAAAAAAATCACAATGCTTGTTGCAGGCATTTTTGTTTTATCTTGTTGGAGTTACTGGATAAGCTCTCCTGGAGACGACACACTCATTAGGAATCTCTGCTCTTTCTTGGGCACTTGCCTCTCCCAAGTCCGGGGCACGAGCCAGCTTTCTGTGTGCACCTCGGGCTGGACCGCACACTCTTGCTTTCATGGTTGGTGTGCCCTAATAAATCAGAAGGGAGGGATTTAACTGAGTCTTTTTGTTTCATGCAAGCTTTGCCTTTGCTATAAATCCATTAAGTTTTGCACAGGACAAAGGGGAATAAAGGTCTGAGGAGCTCAGGGCGCTGGATGCCTCTGCCCAAGTGTCTCATCTCCACAAACCCCCGCTGCGGTGGGTTCCTTTCATGCCTTGGTGCCCCAAAAGACTTCCAGTCCCCCCTTGTGAACAGCAGGTGGCTGGGGTTGAGTCAGAAAGCTGTCTCTCCCAATGCTTTGCTCCCAGGAGAGACCCAGGACAAGCACTCTTGTGTGGGGAAGCACCCGTGGCCCCGGGGGGCACACACAGCCCCGGAGGGGGTCAAACACCCCTGGTGCCCCCACCACAGCACCGGACCCAGCACGGGACACACGTCTGCTCCTCTAGCAATAATTTTAAATGTAACAAATACACAGAATCTTCTCCAAAAGCAACACTGGGAAACTCAACAATCCATATTTTTCCTCAAGGACAAGCTGCCCGGGAGAACCTGGAATAAAACCCCAGTGGGGCAACCCCAGCGGTTCTTCTTTGTGTTGCTGCAGCAGAAATCTTATTTTCGTCTTCCAATCCCATCTTCCATGGGATCAAGACCAGCTTTAGCCCTACCCGAGGCTTCCCATCAGCCTGTTAGCGAGGTCCCCGCAGTGGGTGAGCCGTCACAGGGCTCGAGGTTTCCCTCCTGGAAGCCAGGGCAGATGCTTCCACCAGCTGTGCTCTCCTCACCCGTATCCCTGCAGCATCACCCACGGCCCAACAGCAGCAGGAGGGTGGCAAACACACCGCCTCACGCCAGTGAGGGGGCACCAAACCCCTCCCTGCTCAGCGCTTAATTTGGGGAGCATCTGCTGCCGGGGCACCGGCACACGGGGGTGGCACAGCAGCTCCCCGTGCCTGTGCCTGCCCTCTCAGCTGGGATAAGCAGGAAGGAAAGGAAATGAAAATGCTTTACACAAACATACTTTCCATCCTATTTACGGCACGTATTTTTATTTTAATTATTTTTTTTTTCAGCATTTATTTTCTGTGGATGCAGGACCAAGTCCTGAGTTTCACAGTCTGACCTGTTGCGGAGGATGACAGGAAAGGACTCGCTGCAGCATTTATCCAGGAGCTAAAAGAGAAGAACCCTCTGCTGGAGTGTGGAGTTGTTTATTTTGAAACGGCTTCACAGGCTCAGAGACCATGTGTGAGTTGACTGAAGAGGAGCAGAGACTCACCCTTCTACGGAGGACACCGATGCGATACTGACCTCCAGCATCCCTGCCCAGACCCCAGGAACACCTGCATCCCCAGTAAGACATGCTCAGCTCCCAGTACTGTGTCCCCAGCCCCCAGGTAAGGCATGTGCAGACCCATTGACACGTGCTTAGACCCCAGTAGCAAGTCCCTGGAATCCAGTTGGAGAAGATAGGCTTTCCCAGGGACAGGAGCGTGGGACGGGCACCCTGCAACCCATTTCCATGCCTGCTGGTTTGTGTCCCAGCTGCCCCACGCTGTGCTCATGCTATAAACACCAGGATAAAGCATTTAAATGAATCTGTGAGGATTTCACAGCAAATCAGCATGTTAGGTGTCACTTGAGCAGTGGACTGTCCTCCCCAGGAGCGAGGGCTTCCCTTCCCGACTGCCGCGTCTGCAGTCATCCTCTGGAATTGCAATCCGCTTATTTGTTTAAAAACAACAACACACTATCAAAGTTTCACAAATTCATCATGAAATTGATTAAACAGTGCAAGTAACATGGTGGTTTAGAATATTAGAGAAATATTAGAAAGAAAATTAAAGCATTACAGGATTAGGACTTGTCTGTTTGACTTGAAGTTTGCTATAATTCAATTAAAATTAACAGTTTCACACTGATTAGTGACAGTGTTATTCATCTTTCTGTGCTTTTGTTTTTCTGAGCAGAGTGACATTTTGTTCCTAATGAGGTTGAGCTTTTTGCTGGGGGTGCTGGAAGGTCTCAGTGTTATATGTCAGCGGGGCACATCCATTTGCAAGGGTCCCTCTTCCTCATCCTCAGCCAACCCGCCCCCGAGCACCTCTTCTCCCACAGTCTTTCATTTTTGTGACTCCTTCAATTCCCCACCATCATTTATTTTCTTTCTTACATGAGGCACCGGGGTATTTGTTTCACTTTATTGAGGATAGGGTGCTCTCTGTTCATTTTTATTATTGTTATGTATTGATACTTTGTTCTCACAGAAAATGCAATGCGTACCAGTAAAATCCTATTAGGGATATAAAGAATAATGAATTACAATGTGGAGTGCAAGGGGGACGGCAACCTTGGGCTTCTTATTTTAAGGGCACGCTGGCCTGTGTTTGCATGACTGACCACTCGTACCTACACGCTCTGTTTGTGCACAGAAAACCTTAAACATCCCTTTTCCTACCGTGAAGGATGCCCTTGGCTGTCGGGGGGAAAGGCAGGGGTCTGCTCCGTCTGCAGAGGAGGGAACAGCAGGGAATTCAAAGAGCTGAATGGCCAGGGTTTGACCAGTGCCCGTCCTGGGGCAGGGGGGAGCAGGGGAGACCCTGCCCTGGGGCTGCTGCCAAAGTGGGGAAACTAAAATGACAATAACCTGAACTAAAATAAACCAAAATGATAATATATAAGTGTATTAACGCTGGCATGTGTGTTTCTCTGGCTCCAGAGGCTGGTGCATCAAACCCCAGACACCACGGGAACCGGCTGTTACGCAGCATTCGGCATCAACGGATCACTGGGAATTCACGGGAAAAATAGATGTTATAAGTTTTTGGGGCTACCTGAGTCAGATACCATCAACTCTTAATGCTCACGAAAATATAATTCTGCACAAGGAAAAAAATATAGCTGAGATTTCCATTGTTTCCTCATTCCTTTGAACCCTACTCTCACACATTTTTCGCCATGTGTATTAATAAATCTGAAAAGGTTAATCTTGAGAGGTACAGAGGCTCTGTGTGTGCTGGTAGAAGTCCTGGGGAAGAGTGGCAGGTGGAGGGCAGTCACAGGGGTCCCCCACCATCCCATGCCAGACCCACAGCCCCGGCACCACTGCCCTTCCACGGCACCCCAGCACCCCGACACCCCGCTGCTCCCTCAGCTCCCAGCACCGGAGCTCACACAGGTGTTTTCCAGCAACAGCAAAAAACAGTGGTTCCACACACACACATATATTTGTATATATCACCTTTAATTCTGTTTTGTTGTTCTATGAAGATGGGGCATAATGCACCTTGTTTTAACAGGGGAAATTATGCTTTGACACAAATGACAGTAATTCTGTCTTTCACCGAATTATTTCAAAGGGAGAGACAGCAGTTGTGATAAAATAATATACTTTGTGAATGAATTTCATTGTTCTTACTTCTAATTTCTTTTTTTCTCATCAAAAGGTCTAGGCCACGCTACCTATCACTTGTTAAGCAGAAGCAGTGCCAGAGCTGAAGTCAAGAGGCTCTGGCTTGTGTTTGTGCCCTGGTCCCGCTCGAGGGACCCTGGATGGAGCAGGAGCAGGCATCAGGGAGGGATGGAGTGGAACCAGTTTGCCTGGGAGGGTGAGGAGCAGTGGCCACGGGCAGTGTGCCTCTCACCTGTGCGTCTCCGTGCCCACGCCGGATGGATGCTGGCCATCCTGCTGCTGTTCTCCAGCTTCTCAGGACAGGGGGGTATCATGAAGCCTGTAAAAATGCCTTTTCTTTTTTTCTAATTTATGTATTCAGCAGAGAATTCAATATCAAAAGGCTACAGGAAGCCAACCGTGACATTTAATTAATATGTTCCATCTGCTTTTTAGCACTGTTTTAATTATAAATGGTTAACTTAGTCATGGGGTGGGTTGATCATCGACAGAGAAGCCGGCCAGAGCTCTGCACATCCCAAGGGTGATGGGGGGGTCTCTTCTCTGCCTGTGGATTGCGCCCTGGCGTGGTGGGGCAAAGCTTCACACAGGGCTTGGGGTGAGATACACAGAGAAGCTGTGGCTGCCCCATCCCTGGAGGGGTTCAAGGGCAGGTTGGAGGGGGCTTGGAGCAA
>JAOQGH010000004.1:33870552-33884697 GCA_025769975.1 Gallinago jamesoni
GGGCTTGGAGCAACCTGGGCTGGTGGGAGGTGTCCCTGCCCAGGGCAGGGGGTGGCACTGGGGGGGCTTTGAGGTCCTTTCCCACCCAAACCATTCCATTATTTGGTTTGTGTCAGTTTTAGGTCAATGGCTGGACTCAATGATGGGAAAGGTCCCTTCCAACCTGGACAATTCTATGATTCTATGCTCCATGGAATCTTGCAAAAGCAAGGAAGCCACCTCAGCGGGGGGCCACTGAAGAGAAAACAAGCTTCCCCAAGCCATTGGGAGGACTTCTAGGAGATCTAAGCTGAGTTTCCCTAACTCTTGCTATCCCCTGGAAGCTCCATCACCCTGCGGTGCCGGTTATGTTCTGGGCTGAGCCATCTCCAACTCCCCCGCGGGCAAATCAGCTGCAAAAGTGACTTAAGTTAAGCTTAAAATCAAAAGCTGTTTACAGCTTCAGCACCCTTATTTTTCACTTCCTTCCCGTTCCCTCTGAAATATTTCCTTTTGATATTTTAATTTCTCTTGGGCTGACTTTAAGGAAAAAAAGTTAGGTTGAAACAGATGGTCGTCAGCAAACCAGTGCCTGCGAAGCACAATTGAGAATTAGCGTACAAAAACCTAAAACTTGGCACCACCCGAAGCCTCTTGATATAATTGTCAAAAGAAATCTGGCTTGGAAATTTTTTTTGGAGTAATATTTTCAAAATTTAAATGGCTGAAACTTTAAACAAACAAAACACACTTTATTTGAGTGTGTGCAAGCGGCGATAGAAAACCTCTGAAGGCAACTCCTGAAAGGGGTGTGTGACCCACAAAAATTCCAAACTCTTTGTTTTTCTAAGTGCTTTGGGGCAGCTGGGTCACCCTCTGAACACCAGGGTGCAACGTCCGAGGCACTGGGTTCAGCATGAGAATATTAATCGAGGAACCAACGTCTCCCAATTGTTTTAATGGCTGTGCCCCCCCCTGCACCACCAGCAGCAGCGTGCCCACCCCACACCTGCCCCACAGCCCCACATCACACAGCTGGGGGGATGCCATCCGGAGCAGCCCCCCTGCACCCTTCAATGCAAAAATGTTCACCGAGAGGCTCTTACTGAAAGTTTCTTCTCTGTTTTCTTTTGACAGACAGAATTTGATTAGTTTGGCACAAATTTCCTATGCGGCCCCATTAGGCATTTTTGTTGAGAAGGCAAAAACGTCTGTAAATTGCTGCTTACTCTGGTAAGGAGAGCGCTGGGTCTTCTCACGGAGGAAGCGGGTCCCAAGTTGAACCTTTTTGCTCTTTTGATCTTCAGCCATTATCGCCTTCTTTATGGATGAGGAGGTGCTTTCCCATGAATCCGGTGTGAATTTATTCCAGGCTGTGAAAATAATTATAGATTAAAAAGCATGAGCACAGAAGAAAAATTAAAAAAAAAAACACAACAAAAAGAAAAAAAAAGTTTTTTCTCTTCTGGTTTCACTTTTCCATTTAAATATGATTTTTTTTAATTTTTTTTTTTTAAGAAAAGGAACTAAAAAAATTTCAGAGAGCAAAAGCAGCAGTGCTGTCTCCTCCTCGCTGGGTCCCGTGCCCCGCAACCGGTGGGGATGCTGAGTGACCCTGAGGGACCGCACTCACAGACAAGGTGTAGGCGGCCTCTGGAAATACTCACAGAATTTCACTGCAATGCCTCCATTAACATTATTATCGGGTAAATAACTCAAAACACACTACCTAATTGTTACCCGTCTTGTTTTCTTTGCCACCTTTCCTAATTTGATACTCATGAGAAAACTAAAGCCCTGCCTCGTCCCCTTTGCCCACGAGGGACACCCTGTGCCATCGCCCGCCCTTCAGATGCACCCACACTCCCTGGCCCCCGCTCACTGCTTTTCAGCTTTTTCTCGTCAATCTCCCATAAAGCACACTGTTAATTTCAGTAGATTTTCCCAGATTGCATCGCCTACCCATTGTCTATATAACCATGAAATCGAATCTAGCCTGCAGGGTAAAGTTTACCATTTCTATTAGAAATGATCTTTAGTCCATGGGTTTGGGGTTGGGCACTTTTAGCCATCAGAGGAAAGATAACTTTTTGTTGCAACAGGAAGCAACCTGTGGAAAATAAACCCAGTGTGACCGCCGAAATGCCAGGAGAATTCAGTGGCAGCAATGGAAATGCATCTGTGGGGCCGGATCCCGGTTTGGTGTAAATGATAACCATTGTGGTGGTGCCTGGGGGGCAGTTTGGGTCAGGACCAGGGGTGTAAGCCATGTATTAACCTGCAGCACAGGGGGTACGAGAGGGACCCTGTCCCAGACCCCCACGACGTGCTTGGAACGGCCGCAGAGCAGCAGACCCTCCGCCTCTGATGCCTTCACCCCCTCACACAGGAAATTCTCTTTTATTTTGAAACCTCAGGGAGCTTGAGGGAGATGAAATGCAGCTCTTCACTCGGCTTTAGCCATGGGAGGAGCAAAACGAGGCGCTGAGTCCAGAGCTGAAGGCAGAGAAACTCTGCTGGTGTCCTCCAGCGAAGAGCTGCTGGTGGCTCCATCTGCAAGCGCGAGCTGTGCTGACGGCCAAAGGCGGTGAAAAATCCATCACGTTAGATGAATCTGTTATTTTTAATAATGGTATAGAAAACACATATTCTTTCATTAAATTCATCCCCAGAAGGGACCATTAGGATGAGCTAATGTGATCTCCTGCACTTCATCTACTAATTTCTTCATAACACACAACTGCTCGTTCCAGCTACAGCATCACTTCAAAATAACCCCCTGGTTTCCGTCGGGAGGATCTTCATGGTGTGCAGTCCCTGGGCTCCTGAGTTACCTCTTCTGGACACTAATTGCTTTTGGTCGTCAGAATATTCTTGTTCCTCAAATGAGTGTGCTGCTTTTGGTCTTTAACCACCGCAGAAGACTACGCTGTGCCATGAGGCTCCTCATGCTCCCTTTCCATGGGGCACCTCCAGATGGTGGTGGTGCTGCCCCACTGCCCATCAGAGGTCCCTGGAGGACCTCTTTCCCACCAGAACATCCCTCATCTCTTCGACACTATGCCCCAGACTGGCTCCACCGAGCAGGGTGTCCACATGAGCCCCCCCCACCATGGCCAATGCCCGTGGCTGAGCTATGGCCACCCAGACTATTAGCTCCCGCTGATGAATGTCCTCTGCAACGCAGGATTGTGTTAAGGAGACATCCCTATGGCAACTTGCTAGAAAAACACCAAAGAATGATGGCTTCCTGGTTTTGATTACATTTTTAGACCATTTAACTGTTTTTAATCCATTTAATTTCTGAGGCATTACTGGGTATAAGGCAATTTTTCAAAGTGCCTGGGGCAGTAAATCAAATTATTTTAGGAAACCAGTTTTGTGACAGTTACCTTCAGCCAGCAGAGTTATCATCTCCCATGGCAATTTTCCTTAAGACATATGCTTCATAAAACCACTTTGCTTGGCATTAATTGCACTATAGAGCTGAAGAATTCATTAGTGATGACATCGCACATGAATTTTTACATTATTATTTCTGGGCCTGACAACTGGTCATTGGTTACCAGAATTTCTATATTTACCCTTTTTAAGCACAGACACTAATATAATTTCTCCTCCTTAGGAATCGACCCGTTGTTACGGGGTTTGTTAAAAATTATTATTAATGGCTCAGAGCATTCAACTAAGCTAATTTAATTCTCCTATGTACAAGCACTCCCATCATGTCAGAGTGAGTGGTTTTAAGCATTGCTGTCCCTGAGCAGGAACAACAGGATTTTGATTGTTACTGAGCCGAGTGGGGGATTTCTTTCCCTTGTTCTTCGTTTTACCAACCAGCATCTTCAGCATCGTTATCTCTCGTGCTCCTCCCCGCTCCCCCAGGACCCGCTGGCCCTCCTTGCTGTCTCTACCTTCTGGGGAGCACAAGGGAAGCCCTTTCCTCCTCGTTCTCATGGCTGGGAGGCACATGATGCCAGGTCCCACTCATCTTGGACTCCCTCGCCCCTCATTTTCCCAAACTTTTCCCAGTTTCAATAAGAAAGAAACCGCTTTTTTTTTTTTTTTTTTTTTTTAAAGCGTGGTTGCTAAAGCCTTCTTGTTCTTCCCCAAGATTCTAGCGTTGCTGCCTGCCTTCTGAGGATCTTTTTTCTTCCTGTGTCTCTTTCTTGAAGCCTCATTTCTGGTCGTTCAGCTGTGTTGTGTCTCAGCCGTGCCTGAGCATATGCACCGTGTTTTCCCCCTCCGCCTGCCTGCCTTTCCCTGCAGGAGACGGGATGGAGCCGCACCGCCACGCGCCTCCTTCTCAGCCTCTTGCTAGAAAGGTGATTAGCTGTATCTGTGGATAATATCTCGGAAAACAAACAGTAACTCGGAAAAATAAAAACGATTTTCTCTGGAAAACAATGTGAATTTCTCATTAAACGCTGCGCTCCGGCTGCCTGCTGGGCACCACGAAGTTTTTCCGGCTGGAAAACGCCCAGTCGCTGCCTGCAAATCTCTTCCGTCTCCTTTGATACCTTCAACTTCAAATCTTCTTTATTCTTTTCCAGCAGTTCTTCTCCAGCATCGCCTTTCCCAGCAGCCGGAGCAGAGACTGGGTAAAGAATTGGAGACTTCCCAGGAGGGAGTCCCGTCGATGCTGCTTTGCTGGACGCTTGGGTGGAGACAACAGCGAGACCTGGACCAAGACCCCAGAAAATCCCACTCCCCCATCATCATCCTGGGGGGGCTTATGTGGTGTGAGATACACCTTTCTCTCCAGTCCTTGCAAGTGGACGTGTCAAAGGGCTAAGCCAGCAAAGAGGAACAAGGCAAAGAGGTCCCAGCGGTGACTCGTCACCTCCCAGGGCCAGAAGGTCATCTCCAGCCAAGCAGCACGGCAGCCCTCCTGGCAGAGAAAGGGGGAATGGAAAGGAAAATCATAAGGGATCTACCTTCCCAACAGTGCAGAACCCACCAACTACATCCCTGCACTGTAAATACAACACTAGGGCTTATATTCCATACTCTGTATCAGGATTTTCAGAAATTCCCAAGGCTGTTCGGGTTTGATTTTCTAGCTATCAGGTGATCCACGGAGAAGCGTTTGGCTGCCCAGTACAAACACGCTCTGTGCGTAAACTGGGCTCACAGCAGGCTGAAATATTAACAACAGTACTATGCAAATGTCCTTTATGCTTTGCTATAAATTCAGGATTCTTTAAATTATTCATTAGGGCCCATGAAGCCTTAAGAAAAATTAGGTGCTGTCGTTGTTGGACGAAACCAGTGTGATTTTTTGAAGAAAACTTGTGAAATGGGTAGCCTCGGAGAGAGCTGATGAGAGAGGTGTCTAAACTTACTGTTCCCAATTAAGTCCCAATTAAGGCCAGAGCTGAGCCCTGACTCTCCCGGTGGCACTCGGAGGGTTCAGGCTGTGGTGGGTCAACAGCCAGAGCGAATCCGGCCACAAGCCGCTGTGAAGTGAAACCAATGAGTTTTACACACCCCTACGTAAGGGCTTTATGTGTGTAAAAATCTCAGCCGTAACACGGCACTGGTGTCTTCTTCTTCATTTAGTTTTCACGGTTCTCTTTTAAAAATATGTGAGATAAAAGAAAAAACACAGACGAGAAATGGTAAAATCTAGGAGGTCAGAAATGGCACACACAAAAATAACGAGTCAGTGTTTCCTTCTGCACCAGTGGAGGATCCAAAGGACAAGTTTCTGTGGGTCCCCCCCTGCCGCCCCGGCAGGGTCCCTGCCTCCACCCCTCCCCGGTGCCAGGCTGATGAGTTATGAGAACCACGGAACCCTAGAATGGTTTGGGTTGGAAGGGACTTCAAAGATCATCTAGTTCCAGACCCCCTGCCCTCCCCCACCTCCCACCAGACCAGGCTTTAAGACTAAATGCTTGAAAATGCAACAAATTAAATATATTTGAAGAAATACAGCAAATAAAACAAACTTGAAGAAAAGCAATCGTTTCCCCGTGCATTAATATTAACACTGGAGTATAGAACTTCAAATGACAGATGCTCCCCAAAGCTTAAGGCACCAAGTTACTACATCTCAGCAGCCACGTGGGAGAGGCTGAAGCTGGTGCCCTGCTGCAGAGAGCAGCTCCCTCGGTGGGCAAAACCAGCTTGCATGTTACAGAAAACCTTTTTTTCCCCCCTGATTTGGTTTTAATCAATTTCTTATTCCAGAAACACCCGAAAAGAGTAATAACAACTTACCCACGGGTAAGAAACTGTATGTTTATTCTAAGGGCGTTCAGCCCTGCCCCGTTGGACGTTCAGTGGCCAACGTGGTGGGGCTGCGTGGGGGCACCGAGGTGGGAAATGAGGATCAGAGCCCAGGTGCTCGAGTCCCCCTGCCTCAACCAGAGGCACTTAGGGTTTGCTGCAGCCCAACTACCTCTTCACTCTATAGCATACCTGCTTTTTTAGCATATGGGATGGCAAAAAGGCAGCAGAAATGAAGTTTTTGATGGAAAAGTTCTTGATTAACTGCTGTGGGGGTGATGAATGCAGATTTCTGTGCTGCCAAAGGATTATAGCTGATGACCTGGACTATGTGGCTCTGTAGTGTGTCACCAACAGCAGGCAAGGCACGGATTTGGTCAACGCTTTAATTGCACTATTGATTTAATCTAACCTGACAGGTCACTTTCCAAAAGTGGCCAAAACCTATCATTTTTGGTTAGGACTTTTGTTATCTGCAAGATGCCCTGATTTTCTTCCCCTGAGCCAAAAATAAGCTGCAGCCACCACGGTGCAGGACTGTGCAGAGCTCCGTGTGACACGGGAGGACAGGGCTCAGGAGGAGGGGATGGATGCTCCAGCCCCAGCACCGCTGGGTATCGGTCACTCCGGCCACCTTCTCCAAGGACCCCCCCGTCACTGCTGCTCGGAGCAAGGCTTTCAGACTCAACCTTCTCCCCGCTGTCCCTCCCCCTTCCAAAATCAGTGACAGATTGCAAACGCTGTGGTTTAACCTGCTCTAAATGCAGTGTTATAAACTGAAAGATGACAGCGAAAGCACAGATTTCATTAGCTTTCACCCAGATTCTGCTAAGAGGGTGGGGACCAGCGCTCAAAGTCATTCCCCACCGTCCTTCTGTCCCCCCCCTCTCTCCCAAGCGGCGGTACCACCATGCCCTGCCGATGCTGGCCACTTTGCCTGGATGCAGGAGAAGCTCCGGTCCCTCCAAGGGGGGAGAGAGCCCATGGCCGTGCCCAGCCCAGCGGGTCCCCAGACCCTGCCATCCCTGCAGCAGACCCCGTGGGGGATGAAGTACCACAGGAGCCTTTCACCTCAGCCCAACGTGCTCTGGAACACTGGGACCCAGGTGTAAACCAGGTGGGAAATCCCTCGGGGGGCTGAGACCAAAGAAGGTGCAGCCAGAGGCACTGGGTGACACGGGCACATTCAATTCACTGCCCCGAGGGATGGCCCGAGCCTGGTTTGACTCCCTAAAACCCCATCCACAGTCACAGAGCTTTTTGCCAAAGCGTCACTATGGGTTTGCTAAAATGCATCAAACAAATACTCGCTGATGTTTGTGCCAGCAGAGGGACACCCTGCTGGTGTTTGGGTTTGGCTTTAGAAGCCAGATTACAGACTCTGCATTCCCCCGGCAACCGAGGAGCAGGCACTGAAAGCCCTTTCAGATTTAACAACTTTAAACGTGTTGACAAACATCAAATCCAGATCTGGGGTAGGTTTAAGTGACACATGTCATCTGACTGGAGGGTTTATGTGTTTGTCAGCGCGAACACAAAAAGGCTCAACGTGTCCGGGGAGAAACAGAAATCAGATCTGTGAGAGCGAAATTTACTTGCAGATAACTGGTCCCTTTTGTAGATAAGTAAGGCCATATTTGCATCCCTTTTGTTTCTTCTGCTCGTGACCCGGAGGTCAGCTCTATGCTGTGAAAATATGAAGAGTGAGCAGATGTCCCCGTCGCACCCCGAGTGCCCGCTGAGGGGGTGTCCCCAGATCTCAGAGGCCTCTGCAGGAGAAGGTGCCGGAGCCCCTGCAGCCAGGGCTGCCCCTGAGCACGGCGGGGACAGGGGCACCCACGGGTGGGGGTCCCACCCCAGAACTGCAGCCACAAACACCGGGAGCAAGCTGCTTTCTGCCCTGCGGAAAGGAACAGACTCTTTGAATAAGCAATTAGGAGTTGAAGGAAACCTTCATAGGTTTATATATTTATATATATGTACACCCAAACGTTTGTCTGTGTTTCCCAGTAGGGACATTTCATTTTCCCAGCAGCGCTTCCCTCGCTTGCTGTACTAAATGATTGAAGGAAACTCTGAATCAGGCAGAGATGGGATCCTGCATCTTCTGTATGTGGCTTCTTTACAGCGAGGATATAACTTCTTTCGTGAGTCCAGCTAATCAACCTTGGACCCAAAAACCAATATATATTTTCCACAGCACTGTTAATTGCAATTCTAGTAAAATTCTTTCATTGAGCTTTTTCAAAAGAAAAGAAAAAAAAAGGAAAGTTATTTAAGTGCCTACTGTGTTGAAAAATGAAATTTTAGTTAAGTCTCTTCAGGACTCTTAAATGTGCTGCCATTATTAGAGAGAGGAAGGAATTACAGCGCAGGTAAGAACTCTTAGATCCAGTCACCTTCTGCACTACACCATGGTGCTTTTTTCTCACTTAGAAAACATGGGAGAAACGCTGGGAATGCCCGGATGCAGCCACACAAACACCCAGTTAACCTTGTTCCCAGCTCGTCTAATTGAGTTTCAAGAGGGAGCAGCAAAGTGCCTTCACGCACAAACGAGGGACAAAGATAAATAAACACCAAGGGAAGCTGTGGGATCACGCACCCGTTATTTGCTCCCGCTGTACAGAAGATCACAGTCCATTTATTGCCCATGCTAATGCAGATAAGTGCACGAAGGGATGTATGCAAATTGGTGCCTGCAGAGTTCTTAACATTCATAACACTGCAACGTTCCTTATAAACCTGTTGAGAGCACACTGAAGTTTCATTCTCTCCTTAATTGTTTGGAAACAGATTTGATACTTACTACACATTTTTCTGCACTTCTAATTACGTAGCAGGCAATCTGCAGCGATGGTTCTGGCATATATTTCGCTGCATTTTCTGACATGAATGTTTATGCAATTGATTAATGACATGAATTTCCTTATGTGTGGTGCTTTTACGAGCATTTGCACATGGCTGCGTAATTCTCTCCTTTGGGAAGCTGCTGCAAGCGGCGGGCAGGAGCAGAGGAGGAGAGGGGCGGCTGTGGGGGCCCCTGGGGACAAGGAGGTGGCCCCGAGAAGTTCTCCAGAGCAAGCCACAGCCCAGCCAGTCTCTGAGAAAAAAGTTCCCACAGCAGATTTGGAGTTTCTAAAGCCACCCAAGCAACTGCATATGGTTTTAGGGTGTTTCAATGCCTTATGGACAAGCTTCTTGTGTGCCTCGGACCCACCACACTTCATCCCACAGAGACTTAGGGTCCGGCAGATTCCTGCCACCATCGGCCTTCAGCAGACCCGGGAGCAGCATCTCACTTGGCTCCCAAGGGGCTCTCCATGGACAAAGCTGTGTCAAACACCCTGATGGCCGTGGGCAGGTTTTTTGGCAGACCGTGGGCAGCCGATGAGGAGGGGTGATGCCAGGCGCTGCTGAAAGCAAGTTGGAAAATTAAAAAGAATCTGAATTGGACCCTGGAGTTCCAGGGATATGCATTAAAATCCTCTCCACACCACCCCAAAACTGGATTGCCAGGCTGGGAGCCAGGCTGCTCAAAGCCCATAACCGTAATTTTGTGTGGCAGCAGATTTTCCAACTCATTTCTGTGTTGCTTGTTTTGCAGAAATGTTTTTCTGCTGAATCCAGTTCACAAGCCAAACTTTGGCAAGAACATTCCTGCATTTCTTTCACATCTCTGCTTATCTGAGGTAAACAATTCTGACTTCTTTAATTCTTAATCTATTTTTTTTTTATAAGAGAACCTATTTGATCTCATCAAATTTTGAGTCTAAAAGTGACTGGGAAGTTTAAAGTTACTGAAAATTTTCCTTCCTTCTCTGTGTGCCTGCTGGTCAGTAGGCGCAGTGAGTAAGATGTTAAGACATCCTGATTCACACCGAGGTTTAACTCCACCCTTGTACTTTGCGCGGGAAAGAAGTCTTGCACAGACACAAAAGGTCAACATAACCCGCAGAATCCTAACTCTGGTTTCCTGAAAAATACTGGAATAACGTGAACCAACAGTTAAGTCCTCACAAGGAAAACAAAGAGAAAATAAAAAGTCAACATCGATTTTGCAGAGCACCTCGTGTCGGTTCACTCTCACGTTTTTGGAGGTGCAGAAGTTGGTGGGGCGTGGGGTGAGGCACAGCTTTGCCTTGAGCCAGGTTTTCCTGGGCTCTGCCAAAGGGTGCCCCGGTAAGGGACCAAGGCAGACACTGCCCGGGTGACACCATTGCACCATCCCCGGAGAAGGGATAGCCCTTGGAAACCTGTCCTGGAGAATAACCATCACCGTCCAACCAAAGGACGGACAGGGCAGAGCTTTGCAGCATCCTACGCTGGTCTCATTAATGCTTTCATTTAAAATCTGCAAACTATGGGCTAGTAGATTGTGGGAATTGCCGATCTAGGATGCCAGGAGCCACTAACAGAGGCCAGGTGACCAGCTCAGATTTCAGAAATGGCTGAATACATTTCACTTGGAAAAAAATTGTAACATGAAACACTCAGGGAACAGAGAGCAGAGCACCCGCTTACTCCAGGCTTTTGGAGCACTTCAACCATTTCTGGGCACTGAACATCAGATGGTGAGATCTAGGAGAAGAAAATTGTCTATTAAACCTGAACAGGGTTGGTAACAAAGAAGAGAAGGAGCACAGTAGTCTTGAAATACATGCGAGGTTCGGAATAAAGGTGGGATAATCTGCTCAAACCCATTGAGACCCATGGAGAAGAATTCAAACTCTAATTTAGAGGCAGTCCTAAGCCTAGACATTAGGAGGAAACATCTAATAACCACGTGCACCATGGAAATGCACATTTTGGAGGGTTGTCAGTAGGAATCTCGGCTGTTGTAATGGGTTACAATTGCTCACCTTTGCAATAGGCAACCCATAGAACAAAGCACGTGCACTGAGGACGGGGTCTGTGCTGCTCCAAGTCCACCTGATGCTCTGCCAGGGCAGGTCATCGCTGAAGGTGGGATGCATCAGGACCTTCACCCCGTGTCCCGCTGGAAGGAGTTGGTCACCGGGTGTCCTAACCCCGGGCTGGAGCAGCAGGTTCCACCATTGCCACGCTGTATCCTGGCTCCTGGCAGGGGATGGTCCAACTCCAGCCTGCGTGAGGGTGGACAAGGGCTCACAGCTGGAAAAAAACAAGCAAAAATCTTTCTCAGGCTGTGCCCCCAGAGCATCTCATAAATATGCACATCCTATTATAAATCACTTCTAGCAGGAGCTGTTAAGCATGAAATTGTGTATGCTTTTGGAGAGAGCAAAGAGCGTTGAGAGTAAAAAGGGGGAAGGTGGAAGTGATCCGGAATCACCCATGAAGATGATATGAGGAAGTTAGGGGGAAATATTGGGCACAGCAGTCAGAGAAACTCATCTGCAAAATTATCTGCGTGCCCCTGCCCTCCGTTCCTCCAATGCATACGCTGTGCAACCCTTCACATCTAGATGAGGCACAAATATTTAATGAAACCTATAAACAGTCCTCAGGTTGTTTGTTCTAAATAATGAATAAATCATGAACCGAGGTTTCCCATCACTTAGCTTCTAGACTCTTCACCCATTATAAATTTATTTGCAAGGCCCAACTGATGTTTGGATAAGACCAGGAAAGATGCTCCCACTGTCCTGAAAGACGGGGGAAGAGCACAGAGACCTTCGTACTTCTGTTCGAGAGGTCACCTGAGATGATGTGGGTTTGGAAAGCACCTCACCCCACTCCAGGTGGGGCTTTTATGGGAAACGTTAAAGACCATGGAGGTGCCTAGAGCTGATTAATCCTTCCTGGAACACAAGGAACCCGCACGAAGGCAGGCGAAAACTCTCTATCAAATTAAAGGGATCAGATTTAACTCTTTAAATTGATTGTAAGCTTAAAAGATTTTTGTTCCAGTAAAGGTATTGATCAGTAGATTTGAGTACTCCTCTTCCATTGTATGGGGCATTTATGCCACCAACAGCTATTGTAATGTTGATTAAGCAAAACAGGGAAAAAGATTAAAGTCTACATTTGAGCCATGAACGTTTTTTCAAATATAAAAAAACATTATTTTTTTCTAGAATAACATTTAAGCTATTTAATGTGCTCTTTTTTTTTTTTTTTAATAGATTCAACTAGCAATAGATACTGGCTTTGCTACAGCATCCTGTTACCTTTAATGCCTTGCCAGATTTTCAGCACCAACATGAGAAGGAAAATAATGGAACAGCTTCAGTCTGATTTCTTGATCCTTTTAAGTATTTCTCAGTTACAAGAGCTCTAGTGGGAAAGTCATTTTTAATTATCAGAGTTGTGCTGTATATGGCTCCTAAATCACAGCCCTCTGCTTGGAGGTGGGAAAAAAAGGCTTCCTAATGTCACAGGAAGAAGTTAAAGTCAATATTTAGACATTTCAGATGGCTTTTATTTTCTAATTCCGATAAGTAAAAATGGCCTCCCATTGATGCTTCCCTTCAGCAGCAAGCTACGGTATAATATGTACCCAGGCACTGGTAATTACACCCAAATGCAAAGAGGTTTACAGCTGGAAGGGTGACTGGTGCCAGCAGTGCTCTGTGGGAGCCATCTCCACGGGGAGACATCCCAGCCTGGCAGGGACATGGGGACCAGGGACGCTCCTGCGGGAACCTGGACCTGGTGCTGCTCCCCTGGCTGGCTGCTCCCTCCCGAGGACCCCCACTGCCCACTCCCAGCCCCCGTCCCCCTCACCCAGTCCTGCCTGAACCCATCCACGTGCTTCCAAATCCCCACAGCAGCATGGGAGCTGAGCCCCGGGGTTCTGCCAGGGGATGCTCACCCCACCCCACAGAACTATTCCCTGTGAGCTTCTGCCACAGAACCTGTCCCCTCCACACACAAACCCCCAACTCAGCAAGCAGTCAACTATTCGCTGATTTCTGCCCAGTATGCCCCAGGCTGTGGGAGCCCCTGGGGCTGCTGGCGGGGCTGGGCTGGTCCCAGAGTATGGAGGGCACCAGGGGTGACCTGAGCACGGCTGAGGAGTCCCCTCCCGGCCCTCCTGTACCCTTATTTCTGGCCATGGTTTGCAGGGGCATCACCCCACAGAGTGTACACAGAAAGGGGGGAAGGAGGGGATGCGGGTGCAGCTTCACACCCCATCCCTGGGCACCTGCACTTCTTCTGGTGGGTTATTTGCATCCATATCTTCGTCTGCAAGATGTCAAGCCAAGCTGCACACTCCCATGGTTGGGTGAGGAACACTTCAGAAAGGCATTACTTTTTCCAGGGCACAGAAACACTAATATTTAAAAAAAAAAAAAAAAAAAGAAAGAAAAGAAAATGGTCCAAATGCTCCTCCCTCTCTTCCCCCACCCTCAGCAGTGGGTACCTTAGAACTGCAATTTCTTTATTAGGGCAAGATCCAAGAAGAAAAACCGAGATTAAAATCAGACATCGGGTGCCTGGAATCAAAACCGATGGGCATTTACCCTTTCTCCCATGTTTTAGACACCTGTGCAGGAAGAACCGGTGGGTTTGTACAGCCCCAGCCCTCCCACCCCCCCCAGCCCCCCCAGCACGGCATCGGGGCCCCCGAGGAGCCAGCAGCAGGATGGCAGTGGTGACCAAAGAGGCAGCAAATGCTCTCCTGCCCAGAGATCAAGCAGAAAAAGTTCACAACAGGATTCCAGGCATGTAGAGCGGTGCTCAGAGGCATAATAGCGCCGTTAGGAAAATTTGATGTGGCAGGTGGGACATCTTTTGCTGGGAAATAGAATCTGATCTCCAGAGGAGGAGCCCCTGGTGCGAGTCCTCGGGAGCGTTGCAGGGAGGTGGTGGCCGTGGCTCCATGCTGTCCCTGCGCACGGGAGGGATCGTTCTGAAACACTTACACCCAGAATGCTTTCCTTTCCTTTCCTTTCCTTTCCTTTCCTTTCCTTTCCTTTCCTTTCCTTTCCTTTCCTTTCCTTTCCTTTC
>JAOQGH010000004.1:33888359-33916068 GCA_025769975.1 Gallinago jamesoni
CTCCCCTCAGCCTCCTTTTCTCCAGGCTGAACACCCCCAGCTCCCTCAGCCGCTCCTCACAAGACTTGTGCTCCAGATCTCCTGCTGCTCTCCTGAATTTTGCAGTTTAGCGTTTTACATGACGACACTTTTCAGATAAATGTTCTCTAACACAGGTATCTCACAGCCCTGTCTGATTCGTTTCTCCTGCAGCCTCTGGGGATCGTACAAGCCGAAGTGCTAAAAATGAGCCATCCCTCTGCTGATAGTGGCCCTGCTCAGAAATGATGGATACCCCAGCCAGCTGCTCCAGCCACAGGAGTACCCCGAGCACGAGGCTTCTACCCACTTTCTGTGGAAGGGCGAGACACCAACACATTCCCATAAACTGATTTCCTGGACGTAGGTGCAATGTGGTTTAACATCATTATCAGATGGATCGGGGTAAAGGGGTCGTTTCAACAAGCTGAGACGCTTTATTGAACACGTCTATCATGGTTGAGAGCCGACTCCGAGGAGCTTGGCACCCTTCCCTCTCCAGCCCACAGCCCCGTCCCGGCAGGAGGGATGAGCGAGCGCCCGGACAGCCAGGTGGCCGAGCAGAGACAGCTCCCGCGCCAGCAGCAAAATAAAAAGCAGTAATGAAGCTGCTGGAAGGGTTCTGCAAGGCAAGGACTGTCTATTTACTGAGCACAAACACGCGGTGCCTTGGAGATGAATGCCTCTGCTGACACCTCCCTTGGCTTTTTATCCCCCCCTCCCCTGTCGCCCCATGTCCCGGCTCCCTCCGCAGCCCCTCAAGCTAGCACAAAGTAAAAGTGGGGTGGTTTTTTAAAATTTACAATGTCTCAAGCAAGTCTTTAAAAGTCTTGCGGCTTTTCCTTTTCCCCACAGAAATTTTACCATTCCAGTAACACCCACCACTGAGCTGATGGCACCTGGGCTGGAGAGGGAGGATGTGCCACGCGCCTCGGACCTCAAACTGTCCCACCTTTAGGTGACAACATCAGGGGAAAGAGAACGCCTGAAAAAGACCTTTTCTGCCCCAGTGCAGGAATAGCTCCATCGCTAACTCCAGAGCCCGTCGGTGGGACACTGGTGCTGCTAGGGGGGACACACAATAAAGACCTGGGGCTGGGGGAACACCAGCTCTGCCCCCTGAGGCTCGGCAGACGTCTCTGGCAGGAGGAAAAGGCAGGAGCATAATCAGAGGAATAATTGCTGAGGAATATCAGAAGGGGTTTGTTTGCAGAGTGTTCTCTGAATCTCACAGTAAAAGGACATAAAAAGGACAGTAATTGGCCACTTGGGATAAAGTTAATGGTAAATACTCTAATAAAAAAGAAACCCAGACTGCACTTGGAGTAGATCACTTATCATAGCGTTTCTCCAATACGAAGCCTTTTCCCCACACCTCTGCACTTTGATGCTTAATTTGCCAACGACTTCTACAATCACAGCCCCTAAACAAACCAGAAAAGAACCCTTTGTTGCTCTGAATGAGGAATTGTGTCTGTCTAGCTGGAGAACCACTATCATTTTAAATTGCCTTCTCTGGAGTTTGGCGTTCTGGGGTTTGGGGCTGGGGCCACATTTGGTTTGAGGTTTTATTTTATTTTTTGACACAATTGGACACGGGAACACGTGCCTGGGACCAGTGGGGTCTCATCAATGGCTTTAATGAAGAAAGAAGGTTCCGCTCTGGGCTTGCAGACAACAGAGCAATGCTGCTCCCAGTGAATTTTTAAAAGGTTTGGGGGATATTTTAAAATATAATATAAACTTAAATGCTTTCGTGAGTTTGGTTTGTGGTTTTTTTTCATGCCAGGCAAGAGAATGAACCGTTTCAGGCACACCAAAACAGCACAGCTTGCTTTCCAGTGGCTGCCACTTCCGAAACAGCAAGAATACGATGCAGAAAAACACTGTTGGCCACACTTGAAATGTGACTATTGAGCACAGCACCTAAGTAAATTTTTGTTGCTATATTTGGCTGTTTCAAGCAAAGCTTAGAAAAATCGCCAGCAGAGATCTATGCTCTTACTGGTTTGGGGTAACTACATACTCAACAGCAAACGTGTATGAGAAATCCATGCAGAAAAAACCGTCAGTACAAGGCCATCAAATTAATCTAATAAGGACTAATGCTGAAAATAACCCCATTGATTATACACCTGGAGACATTTGCAGTGCTCTGCTCGGCATCAGATAACATGTAAAACATTATACATCAAAACTGGGTAAAGAGACGTGTCCTAAGAGAAACTCCATGGTCTAGGATAAAGAAAAGTCATCTGCAAAACTATTATCACCCTTTTTAAGTCTTAAATTGGATGAAAGCGGTTATTTTTATTAGCACAGTGTATGTGTGGATAATCCAGCATGAATCATATACCCAATGACTTTCACCTCTTTTTGGTTTATATATATTGTCTAGGGTCACTTCTCATGAGTGCAAGGATCCTTCTGAAATTATTCGCAGAATTATTTGGTTCATTTGTTCTTTTTTTTTTTTTTCAAATGAAATTTAGGGATAATCCCTCTTCCTGGGAGGTTCACGTTCAGGATTTACAGATACAAAAATGGCCTTGTACCTTCGTGCCGTTTGGCTGGAACGGCAGGAGCTCTTCCAGCGGGATTTGTGGAGCACACACAGCTGACGTGTGCCCTGTGTTGACTATTCATCACATTTCATCTCAGAGGATCCTGCTGCACCATCAGTAATAAAGAAGATCTACCATCTATCAACTTTTCAGGTACGGTATCTAAATCAGATTAACTCCAGTGAAAACAGTAGGGCTTTGGACATGTGAGATTGGGGTAAGAATCACCAGATTTAAGCAATGAAGAGGGAGAGCAAATTTGCCAGAAGAAATGAAAATTGGTAAGTGCTAATTGCTGCAAATCTTAATAGAGCTTGATTAAGATATCTGCTTGCTGACTTCCCTTTGTTAGAGTGTGGATAATAATTTTTTCTTTTTGTTATGGTGATGGTCTTCTTTTCCATGTTCATATTATTATGTGTGACCTATTTTCAAAACTGTGATCCTTTATGTGTCATAGAAACTAAAATTGCTGTACAGGATCCTCATTTTGTACTGGTCAAATAACCCAAGAATAGGCTCCCTGCTAAAAAGCCATGGACTACTATCACTTTTGTTTGTCCTCTTGAAGGAAAACCAGAAAAAGCTCCTTGGTTCTTTAAAAATCTCTGCCAAAAAATAAAAAAGGAGAAAATCTCATAAGATATTTGCTTCAATGTTTTAGCACCAATAGATAATTATGCAGGAAAATGCCAGAAGTAATTGCTGCCTGTTGCTGTTGCGGTGTTAAAAGGAGCACTAAGATGACACTGTGCTTCCAGCCGTCCTCAGATCAGATTTGCACAGGTTCCTGAACCGTGCACTTCTAAGCTCTGTTTCCTCCTGCCAGCACTCCCACTTACAGCTAGTGATATTTATTTCCCTATTTTTGTGGGAATAAATGCAATTTATTGGAAACAGCTACGCTATCAAATCAATAAGACATATGGTGCCCATCTAAATACAAATGAAGTTGTATATGTAATAATTCCTCTAGGGTTTTAGAGCTGCACCTTTCGAAACAGTCCCTGCAAAGCTGTAACGACACAGAAAACTGTGTATCTCACCCCAAACCGGCTCTGCCCAGTCGTGTCCACTGGCATTCATGGGTTATTCTGTCCTCCGTTGATATCAGCAGCCTTTTCTGAGCCTGAGAAGTCCTTTCTGGTGGGAACCCCTAACATCTCCTTGGCCAACCCTGTGGCCCCAGAGCGGAGAGGAGGGACCACCCCGAGCCTGCCCGGGGGCGGCACAGGGAGAGAAAAATGCCCTTTCTCTGAGAAAACTTTCCTGGGTGTTTCCAATACAAGGGGGTTGCTACTAAATGCACAAAAAAATATCCTCCTGCACTCATTTATTTATACCATTTCCCCTATCATTTATATTTACATTGTTTGTATTACTTATCCGATTTATATATTGTATTATTTATATTCTTTATATCATTACACTATTCATTATGTTTAGCTCACCTTTTATCAGCCCATGCGTAACGTAGGTATTAATGATTTTCACCTCCTCCTAGTACTTGGGAAGCTGAAGATCACTGATCAAGGTCTCCTCTTACTTCAGCTCTTGCTTCATATACATGCATTTGTTTTTATACAGCTGAAATTGTATGTATGTAGATAATAAAAAGCCTTTAAAAAAAATCCTTATTAATTCAAATGTCTTTAGTTTTAAACGGGTGGTACATAGGAAAATCCATCGTCCAAACACCTGCAAGTAATAACGACATTTTCCTATTTCTGCCTGAAGGACTTTTAGGGTACTTTTAGGCAAAAAGGGTACTTTTAGGCTACAGGAAACCAAAGAGAGACCTGGACGGGTAAGTGACACCCAACTGCTGACACAGTTAAAGCAAAGCACACGGACAGTGTCTGTATTTGCGTCTGGAGTTCGTCTGAAGACTTTTCTTGAACCAAAAGAAGGCAAAGTCACCAATGCAAAGACTCCCTGTCGATTCCCCCCAACAGCTCACCTGCCCAGTGGGCTCCACTCAGCTGCCCGGAGCCACGGGCTAAAAGCCTGCCCAGAAAAATGGGTTCTTCTGCATGTTGGTTAATCCTTGCATAAATACCAGAGTGTGTTACATCCATTTCTTCATTAAAACGAAGCAAAACCAACTGTGCAACAGTGGCTTCTCAACTTAGTGTGTAATGTGAGGGAAAAAGGGTTTGGAAACCTCTTCTGGAGACGCTGCTGGATGTGAATTCTGCATCACACATGGATGGGGCAGATGGAATGAAATAGCCATCAGGTGTGAATGTTTGGAAAGTACTGCCTGAAAGATCGTATTTTATGTTTAATTGAAGAGTTGAATTGAAATAAGACAGAAAAGGTATTTCTGACACTCGGGGAATTGAAAATGTAATTGAGCTTAACTGGTGTGATATCGATGACCTTCTTATCTGTGGTCAGACAAGTGGTAGCACCCCTTTACCCAACAAAAGTGGGAATTTCAGAAACGGTGAGGGGATGTGTGCAGACCTGTGGGTTTACCTGACTTTGACCATCTGCTCTGCCAACGTTCAGTCACATCTTTACAAGAAGACAGTAAGAACCCATGTCAAAACAGGGAGGTGAGAGATCAATAAATATTTAAATTAGATGAGATGCTAATCAAAGGCAGGAAGGCTGGTGACATTTACCCAGGCAAACCTGGGGAACTTGGGGAAGCAATCACTTATGTTAGTGATTATCTTCAAGAGCTCACGGGCGTCCCCGCGGACTGGGAAAGGAACAAGAGTATTTATTTTTAAAAAGAGGGACCAGGGGAAGTACAAAGCAGTCAATCCACTCTCAGTACCTACAAACAGGGAATCAAAGCACGGGGCAGGCCATTGCTAGCAGCCGGCGGTAAGAAACAGAGCTGGTGCAGTGATTTTCAGTTTCACACCGATTTCAGGGCTTTACTGCTGGTGTCAGTCTGGAATGATGGGTGGGCTTCTCCAGAAGAATAAGAAAGAGACAGAGCAAAATCATAAACATTGGCAACTGCCTCTTTGCTGCAGGCAGTGCACTTACTGACTGGAGGAGTTACTGCGGCCAGAGCTTTCTTCCACTTCTGTGGGACTTTTGTAAGTTTAGCACATTCAGGTAATTTTTTACAATCTCCTGTATTTGTTCATCAAGGCATGCTTGTATTTTATAAATGCATTTGGGTTAATGTGCTGCTCAGAAGCATTTTGCATCAAGTACCTACAAAAATAAATGGAAATTCTATAAGATTTCCCTGGCTCTGCCCCCTCCCTCCCCCCCACCTCCCCCTCCCTTCCTCCTTATCCTGGCTCACTGAGGGCCCAGACTGGAAATCTCTTTTAGTTTAGGCTTAATTTGGGACTTTGCTCCCATTTCAAGAAGCTGCCAGAGCTGAGGCATTTGTACCTGCTCAGGTGCTGCCTCCCCCCTCTGAACCCGGCTGTTGGGATGCAGGATGCTCCCGGGGCTGGGTGTTGGAAGGAGGGACATCCATCCAACAGCGACATCAGATGGACAGGCCACGGCGGGAAAATAGGCTTTTAGCAAGAAAAATGGGGTTATGTGAGACTGGAGGACTTCAATATGCTTTGATACACTTGGAACCCTGGTGCTCATGAGAATTTTCCATCTCAAACCAGGGTTTTTTCAGACTGGAGGCTGGAGGAGGCTGCTGGGTCTGTCTGAAGAGCCCCCAAGCTTTCACCACGCCATCAGAGGCCATTCTGCATCTCAGATTAAACACAGTTTGCTTTCCTAGTGAGACATCTACCCCACGCCATGCATATTAGATACTCAAGAAGAACATTCAATGAATTTCTTTGATGTACTGTCTTCAAAGTCTTTTACCATCAGACCTTCATACGTACATAAAGATTTATTCATTCCTTTTGGGGTGGAAAAGGAAGGAAGGTGTGAGCTGACTTTTGGTTTGACTCCTTCAACACCAAAATTCATTCGTTTCTCTGATAGCGCTGCACTCAGAGCTCTGCCTGTTGTCCCCTGTCCCACTGGGGAGCTGGCAATGGAAATAGAATATTTTAGTAGGGTGTCACCAAAAATTATTAAAAAGTTATATTTTAAATTTTCTTGTTGTGAGAACATCAGTGCAGTGGTAATTGATTGAAAGATCCCGGAACCTTAAATAGACTCTAAAAACAACCTATTCCACTTACACCAAATTGGTCAAACAGCAGCTTGTGTTTTCTCAAACCTGAATTCCTCCTCTCCCCTCTCTCTTGCACCACTCTCCCTCTTCACTGTAGACTTCCAGGATTTCACTTTTTGGCAGTTAAATTATTCAGCGAGAGCTTAAGATCTCGTGCTGCCATGTGGTGTTACCCCGCGGCGTGTCACCGCGGGAGCTGTCAGTGGGTCGTGCAGACCCTCCCCACAGTCACTCCCAGCACCTCCTGCCGGGGGAGGACATCTACGCTTGCAAATTTCATTAGGGGTCGTCCCAGTAACGTTGTTCTTAAAGGCTGTGGTCAGCGTGAGGCTCCGAAGCCAGGCGATGAACTCGGATGCTACCGAGCCGGCGTTTCACTCCCGCATCGCGTTGCTCCTCACCGTCAGGCAGGAGGAGCAGCTCGGCACAAGAGGAGCCAAGGAAGAAAAAGTAAAAATCTTAGCAAAGCAAAAACTCATTTTGAAAATTCCCGCATAGAAAAATACCGAGTGAAAAATAAATTGCATTTATAAGCTTTTGGAAGTTTTATAAACTTAAGCATCGGTTTAGTGACATCAAGGAGGACAGTGGGATGGACATCCCTCTGCAGCGTGTCCACTTCCACCCACTCAGAACGGCGCTGAGTGAGGCAGCTCAGCACTAAATGCAAACATCCAGCCCCTTCACATCTGGCTGAAACAGGGCGTTACTTACTTTTTATTAAAGTGCAATTACTTTTTATTTTGTCTTTCTAAATTACTTTCCGCTCTCTCCGAAGTGCTAAGTTCTGCTGTGTTCCTAACCGCAATTCCCCGAAATAAACCTGGAGGGATGAAGAGTTTGCATTTGATTAGAGCAGACCTGGCTTTACCCTGCTGGGGTCACTGCACTGGGAAGATGCACACGTCTAAGCTGAAATCTTCAGAGCTGGACTTAGGGCCCGTAAAAGCCCATTAATCAAAAACCTGAGCAGGCTCAGCTGTGAGGGCTCCTCACACATTTTGGGCTAAAAGAGTTTCCGCAGGAGCCTGGCCCTTCCACTAATTAGCCAAGATTTGTAACGTTCCAGAAGCAGCATTTTAAAAATCAACAGGTGCCATTTTCCAACCTGTTACACACAAAGGCTGCATAAAACGGCTACTAAAAATTAGCTAAAAACTTAACTGTACGCTTCGAAAAACCTCCTGCCACGGATGACGTTTTGCCATGTGATTCCAGATATTTTGTTAATAAGCGAGGATCTCAACTGGAGAGGAGGCAACTTTCTGCAGCCCTGCTGCCAAGTGACTTTGCATAAGAGGAGTGTGAATTTATTTTGCAAAGCAGCGCGTTTTGGGAGAAGCAAATGGCTGGTGTGTTTGCGTCAGGAGATTATCGATCCATGAACAGTCGCGGCTGCTCGTTATTGTGAGGGCAGAACACTGCTGCCTGCTCAATGCTGCCCCTTTACATCATTTTAACGTATATTTTATATATGGTTATCCCAAAGTATAGCCACATATTACCACGCTGAAAGCTCTTTATTTTAAGCAATCGTATAAGTGCTGGGTGTTTTCAAATTGCACCGCTCTCCTCTAATCTTGTTTTCATAATGAAATTTATTTAAGTCTAATACAGGCGTAATGTAGAGGAATGTATCTTCTGCACCTCAGAATGAATGTTAAAAGTGTAAATTCATTATTTCTCCTTTTTATCTCTGTTCTATAGACATTAGAGTAATATTTTTCTCCTGAATACACTGATGAGGATCCAAAACTAATTTTCACAAAAATGAGAACTCCTTAAAAACATGCTCTTATCATATCGTGCAGGCTCTTCCAGCTACACCAGTGTTCTTCACTCTCATCTCAGCTTTAATTTTTAAGTGTAGGTTTTTTTGTTTTTTTTTTTTAACGTTTCTCTCCATCTGCAGCAGTGAGGGCCAGGTCTGCCCCCTCAGAAAGGTGCAGTCGGGGGGTGCACTCCTTCTATTAAAATTCAGGGGGTTCCTTTGCACCGGTGGAAGGGAACAGTGGGAGGCATCACTCTGGGAGCTCAGCAATTCCCCCTGACTCAGGGACCCTCCCTCCTTCCATTCCTGCTTCCAGACAAAGGGAAATCAGCTGTTTAAGGGGAATTTGCAGCTCTTGGGTGGTAGCTCTGTCCCTCAGTGTCCCTCCTACTCACCCATTCATCGCTGCCGTCCTTCGCCGGTGATCAATCCTGTGGGGTGAGGTTTGCGGTTAGTACTGGGGCTCAGTCCCTGCCAAAGAAACCTTTGCAGTCTTCAGAAAGTTTGTATTCCTAAATGGAAGCACCAAAATCTCCAAAACCCCAGCCCTAAAATAATTAGAGTTTTAAAACCGATCAGTGTAGTTTTACTTTTGCCATAGCTGGCTCTTCTTGCGTTGCTGTATGGGAAAATGAAGATGAACTCCAACAGAGCAGTTATCCTGAGAGCTATTGTCACAAAACTGATTAACCTATACTGCTTTGTTTGAATAATAAGTTCTGGAGAGATAAAAAAAACAAATTTTTCCTCAGTCTTAATCTAAGAAAAAGTTATTAGAGATTTATTTCTCAATTGGCATGGTAAAAATCAATGCATGTTTTGCAAAGGTGTGTACAATTTGCTTTAAGAATTTGTACTTGTGTGATCTTCAAGTACGATGAGTTGTTGGGTGATTGATTATTTGTTTCTAAGCTTTTATAGATTCTCCTTCCTTGTCCATGATTTTACGTTGCTGTAACTTTTCCTGAGTTACTGAGCTGGTTCCTGATTTCCAGCACTGGTTGGTTAAAGGAAAATTAAGGTGCCACTCTGTCCATCAGCGGGGCCATCGTGGGGGACAGGTCAGCTGCTGCCAACTCCATCCTCACGCCGATGCCTTCAGAGCAGGGGCATTTGGTTCTCAGTCTTTTTGCAGCAAGAAACCACTTTCCTTGAACAACAGCAGAGCACATGACAAGGGAAACTAAACAAGTAAACAACTTAAGGGCAGAGAACTTGCATGGGAGCATAGGGCAGGCTGAGTGAAATAAAAGTCCTTTCCTTATACACCCTCTCCCTAAATAAATACCCTTAGGGTTGTTCTGAGAATTTTCTTTTTTCCACTTTTTTCCTAGTTTCCTCGAGGAAGTTGGAGAGTGCTGCGAGACCACCTGCCATATCCCACCCGTAGCCAATTTGATATCATGAATCATTGAATCAGGTAATATAATGTAATAATAAGGTTGGACCGCAGCGTTTATTAGCTGATGTTCTCTTAAATGAGTTCAGGCTGAACCAGAATCCTCCAGCCAGTTTGTTCCACTTACCCACTGCTCAGGGGCAAACTAGGAGAAAGAAGGAAAAAACGAGAGCTGAGCCAGGCACCGCCACACATCTGAAACCTGCTCGGCCATATGAAGAGATATTAAAAGAATACAGATATCTGAGCACATTTTGTTAAAGAAGGCAGCCTTAATTTTAGCTGGCTGGCAGATGGGGTTTCTCATTAGCCTGTCTTTTCATCTTATTTCATGCAATTAAGTAGGCTCGGGAGGGACCCTGCGGGACTGGCCATCGTCCAAAGGCTGGTGCAGCCCAGCCTGCACAGCTCCCCGGCCCCGAGCCCCTTCCCGGGGACTTGTTCTTCTCCACATACGGAGCAGGATGAGGGGTTTTTCTGCGTGGATGGGGTTTGCAGGGCTGCAGGGCTTGCTGGCTGCACAGGGACCGGCCAGCCCCCTCTGCCATGGCAGCACTGTCCCCTGGGCAGCGGGACGTCTCAGACAGAGAGCAGACGTGACAGGGCTGGCGGGGGACACCTGAGAGGAACGGGCTGTCTGACACCCTTTTCCAGCTTTTTCTGGAGCGTCAGAGCCCCTGCCAAGGTGAGAGGAGATCTCGGTCAAACGCTTCCCAGGAGGGGCAGGAACAGCCTGATCCAACAGAAAAATCTCAGTAGATCCATAATTCCTGGACGTACCTGCTGTTTATAGATGGTGTGTTCAACATCCTGGGAAAGGCCACTCTGACTGGGCTGGGACAGCACAGGGAGATGCTCTGATGGTGGCCCTGCGCTGGGCAGTGTCACCCTGTCCCTCCACGGCACTCACCCTGCTGAGCCCAGGGCTCAGCCCTGGCAGGAAACAGGGGACAGGAATGTCCCCTTCAGGGGTGCACCAGTGACAGAGCCCTCTCAGCTCCCAGCGCACCCCAGGAGGGAGCAACAGGAGGTGGGAGCGTGGCCAGGGAGGCAGCAGGACAGAGGATGCGGGTGGGCAACACGTTGTGGGTACCAACATCCCTCCTCTTCATCCCCCCGGTCCCAGGGGATGTGGATGGGCAGCACACCCTGGGTACCAGCATCCCTCCTCTTCACCCTCCCTGGCCCCAGGGGATGCCTGTGGGCAACACGTCATGGGTACCAGCATCCCTCCTCTTCGTCCTCCCCAGTCCCAGGGGATGGAGATGGCCAGCACACCCTGGGTACCAGCATCTCCCCACTTTGTCCACCCGGGTCCCAGGGGATGCGGGTGGGCAGCACTGTCTGGGTACCATCATCCCCCCAGCCCTTCATCCCTGCAGGTCCCCCCACCACCACCCCGGATTCCCCTTCCCCTGTGCCCGAGCACCGCTGGACCCTCAGCTCTCCATCAGGCCAAGCCATTGTGTCACTCTCTCGTGTCAGGGCCAGTCCAGAAAGCTCTTATCGATGGGAGTAATTTCAGTGTTCAAAGGGACTATTGCTCTGAATAAAACCTGCTCCTTAGGATTTATAGGACAGGCCCCATATTTTGCAGTCCATTGATTCAGTATTATTCCTTTGTTCCCATAGAAACGGGGGGATTTTAAGGAGTAGTTTGAAGCTAAGACAATGAAAATAAAACAAAACTAAACCCTATCGAACCTTTGTATATACATGAACTGGGGAAGAAAATGAAATCCTTGACTTCTTTCTGCGTCCTGTAAAGCAGAGTAATTTAGTTGGGGGGGAAAAAAAAACCGCAACAAACCAAAAAACCCACCCTCTCATAGATGTGATCTTTTTGAATTGTTTGCTTTTTTTTCTGAGGCAATTTCAGCAAAATGCTTAGCAACACATATAGAAGGAAACTGGTAAATCTTTGTATTAATTCTAAAAACCTCCATTTCTTATTAAGTCACAAGAGATAGCTCTTACTTTGTTTCCAGCAAAAGGTAATTTGTGCTTTATTTTGTTTAGGATGTTGCCCACCATGCTGGAGAAGAGAGATTTCTTAATTGCTTTGTTGCAAAAACAATTTATGTGGGTTTTTTTAATGAGTTTAATTTTCTTTAAAGTTTTCCATATATATAAATGTGGCAGCATTTTGAAACCAAATAAATTATCTGCACAGCTGCCTCAGTTCTCCCATCATAAAACCAAACACTTGAAGGTGGTACCTCCACCAGGCCCATTGCATGGGAAGTATGTGTTCAGAGAAGGAGTCTGAGCTGGCATTTAAAAAAAAAACCCACAATAAGCAAGAGAGAAAAGGAGGGAGATTATTACCTGTATCCAAGAAGCTGTCCTCCTGCTGCAGAGCCAGGGGCTGAAGCCAAGCATGGTGAGCTGCAGCCCAGGAAGGAGGTTTTGAGAAGATGCAAAATGTTGGATGATGCAAAAAAAAAAAAAAAAATAAAAAATCACACTGTGCTTTTTTTTCTCAAACCCACCTTTAAAGCAGCTGATATAACAGCTGGTAGGCTGGGGTGGAGCACAGGGAAAGTGGATCTTGGTGGCCTGCGGCTGTGTTTTCTTCCACTGCCGTGAGCAAGGTCAGTGGCCTTCAGAGAGAATCTGGCCAGATTATGGCAGAAAAATAAATGAGCCATCGGTGTGGGACTCGGTTTACAACCCAGAGGGCAACAGCTGCCAAAAGCAGGGGAGCCGCCGGGGGGCTGAGAGAACACGGGACCACCCTGCCCGGTGTGTGTGTGTGTGTGACTATCTGTAGGGACAGCACCTTGCCTGGGAAGTAAGTAAATGTTTGTGGCTAGCACATTTAAAGATGGTGCCTTGTCTGCGGTCCTCCCCACTGTCAGCACTCCACAGGCACGGTTTGGGTGAGAAGGAACACGCTGCCTGCCGGGGGGCAGGGGGTGGTGGGGACTGGCGGTGACGGGGCAGTGAATGAGGGGACATCTCCCACAGGGATGCGGGAAATGTGCTCCTCTTCCCCATCCAGCTGGGCAAGACCTTCAGGGATGCTCTAACTTCTCCAGAACATCAGTGGAAGAAAGAGGTGAGAAACTGCTACCACTGAAATTAGGCTCGGGCGGAAGAGGACCTCTCTCCTCGTTCCCCAGGTTCACTCTGATGAAAAGAGAGAAGAGGCTCGTCACAAAAAGAGGCAAAATGAACCCCTAAGTGCCTGAGGATAGTATAAAATGAATGACTGCAGAACAGCAGAGAGAATGGCACTCCCAAGTCCCAGACAAGGGGCGGGGAGAATGTGGTCAAATCTCTTATTTTGGTTGAGGCACCATCCCTGGAGCTATTTAAAAGAAGGGTTGACACAGTGTTTAGTGACATGGTTAGTGATGTGGTTTTTTGTTTTTGTCAGACTTAGGTTGATGGTTGGACTAGATGATCTTAAAGGTCCCTTCCAACCTAAACAATTCTATGATACTGCGATTCCATGATTCTGTGGTGCCTGGAGGTATGTAGTCAAGGACATAAATACACCTTCCGCTGGGGTTCTCATAAACAATACTTGTAATCTACAGTGTCAGCTGGAAAGAGATAGGTAAAGACCAAGAAGTAATTCCAACATTTTAGAGAAAAGTTACGATGGACTAAAGGAGGAACATTTATAACACACCTGTGTTAAAACCCAGCACTGACAGAAATCCATAAAGCTAACGTTAGTGATGAGTGAGAGGTGATGAGTCCCACAGCTGGATTAAAACACCGTACAACGAGAATGAAACATGAAAAACTTTTGCTGTCCATGAAGGTCTGCGTGATCTCCTGCCACAGACATGCAGGAGAAATGCCTGTGGGAGGACGAGGATGGAGTCATCCCTCCTGGCCCCAGGCATAGAGCAGCAGAACCAGGACCTGCGGGTCTCCCTGGAGTTTCCCCACCAGCACCAGGGTCTGTTGGGGACACCAGATGTGTGCACCACTCCTGCTCTGCACCCGAGTCTGGCTGGACCAGACAATCTCCAGAGGTTCGTGATGTGTCACCCCAGTCTGTACCCAAAACTCTCAGCGCCCCGAGAGCGCAACAAATAGGCCACAATGTCCCAAATCCACCTCCACGCTGCCCCCATCCAGGTCCCAGGCACCCACTTCAGCCAGGATGAGACCCTTGGTCCTGCCTGAGCTTCCTCCACCATCCCAGCCTGTCCCAGAACCTGCCCCATGACTTGCCTGGTTATCCCACCAGTCAGCCCCACCTGGTCCCCACAAGGGTGGCTGCAGCGAAGGCTCTGAATAGGTCACAGCTGGATGAAATTTTGGAGAGGCTTCAGGAAGAACAAGTGACCCCAGCTGAAATAGCAACAACTGACTTAATTTCCTCACCTGGCTGATGACCACAGGCTCTCAAAGGGGCAAGAATTCTCCATGAAATACATGCACCACTCTCGTTTGTAAGCTGCAGGCGATAGTGGTTAATTTACATGATATATAGGTTTTAGCGATAAAGAATTCATGAAGCAAGGGTTGAATCCCTCCGCTGCCAAGCAAATGGGAACATTTCCACCACCGCAGGCTAATGATTAATTTATACACAAGCACTGGGAGAGCAGACAAAAAGTCCTGTTTATTGTCTAGACAGGAGCCAGTTCCACCTTTCTTGCCGTAAAGAGCACTGCCATTTCTAAAAGTTGAGCAAAACCCATCAATGTTTCTTTGGAAAAAGCATTAAAATTAGCCTGTCAATCCAGTTAGAGCAGACAGGAAAGGCTTGGGAGGGAGGTTTAGCCGTATGCAGTCAGGTACTGCCTTACAACTTCAGGTATAAAGTTTACAATGACCTATCACAACCCCAAAACCACGTAAGATCCTAAAAGCTATCTCTAGAAAGAAGAGAGGTTTGTGACAAGAGGAGTTCTTGTCCCGTCTTGCTCCTCTCCAGCCCCGTGGATGGTGTGGGAGATGTGTTGGCAGTTTTGACCTCTCCTTGCTCTTCCCTCCGTGGTGTTGGGGTGGCTGTGAGCCCAGCCCGTGCCCCACTTCCCCTCCCAATGGGGAGGACTCCACTGGGAAGCCCTTCACCCCGAGAACTGGGGACAGATGCGTCTTCTCAACAGATTTGCTCAAGTGGACTAGAAGAACTTTCCACTTGCCATTGGAAACCTGGTGCCTGCAAAAACTACCCACGGCAGCGGGAACCCTTGGTCAAATAACATAGCTTGTAGGTCAAGTTGGTGGCTGCCTTCCGAGAGACCTCTCATTCAAGCACTGACCAGTGTCTGCTTAATTTATAGGGTTTGCAGAATTCACAGCCTGAATTATAAACATTGAACTCTGAAAATACATGTTTCATAATTATTTTGAGCTTGGGCATTTCTGGTGTAGAGGAAATATGCAGAACTCTCATTAAAATATTGTTTGGGTAAAAAGCCAGAAGACTTCACTTTGGAAAGGGACAGGGAAAAGGGAATTAAAACAGTGTTTAATAGACTAAAAGCCACACTTTCTACCCACATTTTCCCAAGAAGCCCCTCACAGACAAAGAAGGAGGATGCCACCAGCGCTGTGGCACATTGCTCAGGCCAACCAACAGCCACCCCTTCTCTTACCCGGACACAGTGGTCCATGGGGCACACGAGGCATTTGGGCTCGTGACTCGGAACAGGATAAAAGGACCCTTTGCCTGGGGTGGGGAAAGCAACCAAAAGGGAGCAAGTCACACATCTTCTCTTCTCTCCTCCAGGGCAGCCAAACCTTCCAGTGGTAAATCATCAGGAACAAGGTGTTCCTCTTGAGCTGCTGCTTCCAAACACCAGCACCGACCCACACCTTCCTGAGAGCTCTGACTGCTGACTCCTCGCATCCTCCTGGATGTGCCACCTCCACGAGATGACACCTCTAAGAGTAGTGTGACAGTGACAGCTAATTAGTGCTGTATGACACTGTAACGGTGTCAGTCCTGAAAGTACCGCTGTCCAGAATGATGAATGAACATGGTGGCTCTTGTACGGCGAGAGCCCGAACAATGACAGGGCGGTGGTGGAGCAGGTCACCACCCGTTAGACACTCTGGTGCTCGTTATGTTCAGCAGTACCTCACAGTTTCAGAACAGTCAGGATGGTTTTTTCTTTCATAATAACTAAAGTTCAAAAGCTGTGGATTTCACCAGCCTGCCCAGGACAGCTACGGGCACCGCCAGGCATTTCACATGTCAGGCTGTTACCCACAAAATGCTTTTTTTCTGCATAAAAACACTACAGCTGGAGAAATGCTGCTCCCTAAGTGTCTATTTCCAGACGAGATGTTATTACTTATGTTTATGTCCGCAATGTATACCTGGAAATTAAGAGATATTCACAAGAGTGAGATCTCTGGTGACCATCAGGTGCGTGATGCTGCCAGCTCATCTCCCTTACATTTGGTTTGCTCCAGGCATGAGCAGTAAGTGTGATTTTGATCCCCAGCAGTAAGTGTGATTTTGATTCCTAGCAGTAAGTGTGATTTCGATTCATTTCTTACATGGCATCTGGTGACTCACCTGGATTCCCTTTCGGTCCCAATAATCCCGCACGCCGTGCTCCCCAACACGCGCCGAGCGCTCAGCAGGGGCTCTGCCTGACGGTGACACCGTGTTTTGCACACACGTGGAAGCCTCACGGGTTACACGCTCATACCTTTGTGTGCACCTCAGTCGTGTGTTGCCACCTCCTCCTCGGTCGGTGAGGTGGCAGCAGGGCCACCAAGGCCACCCCTCTCTGTCCTCTCGAGGGCAGACAGCAACGCCACGGCTCCTCCCCAACCCGCTGGCCTTGCCGGGCAAAAGGCACTTGGGAACAGACTCCAAATGCAGACAAACAAACAATTCCATTTCCAGCCCGAGCAGCGTGTCAGCCTGCAGCTGGTGGCAGGCTCAGTGCCACAGATGCCGCAGTGATGACCAAGAAAATAAAGAAAATAATGGCGTCCCGGGCTCCCTGTGCTATTTCCCCTCCCCAGTTGGCAGTCACACACCAGTTGCACAGAGGGGTCCTCCAGGCTGGGGCAGTGGTGGGATCTGCCGAGCGTGGGATGCCTGGGAAGGGCTGGGATGCAGCACCAGCATCCCCGCTGCTGAGCCCTGGGGTCCCAAAGGGCCGGGATGTGGCCCTGAGCATCCACCCTGCCCCTGCCCCCCTCCAGACCCTCTGGTCCCTCTGGCCCCCCCGTCCCCTCCATTCCCCCCCCGAGGATCACACCACTCCCAGCAGGCAGCCCCATCGCTCTCCCAAAGAGCAAACGCTTTTTTATCTCTTCCTTTGTGAGCTAATAATGTTTTTTTAATTGAAACGTGCTTGGCTTCTCCTTCTTTCTTCTTGTTTCAAATAAGTTCTGCCTCTGCCAGCAAAATAAGAGCCTGTGTTGCTGGGTTGGGTTTTTGGGTGGTTTTTTTTTCACAAAATGCAAGGATTTTTTCTTCCTCTTTTTTTTTTTTTTTTGCAAGATTTCAGCTCTTTGACTTTAGAAAAGAAATCATTGTGGGAAAGTATTTCTTGAAATGATGACAGAAGCAAAATTATATTCCTTTGTAGAAAACAGGGACATTTGAAGACAGGCTTAACGTCTATGGTCTTTGTTCCGGGAAGTGTGAATTCTCAGGCTCCTGGACCATTAAGCCTTCCCCGTTCTTAGTTCTTGAAGATGAACATTGCAGAGAATGAGGCATTGTGCTTGAAAGGTCTTTTCAGAGAATACCTTTTCGCTCCACAATATGTTGCAGTTCTCTGATAATTTGCAGGATAACTTGGCAATTTGTGGCATTTCCTCATAAATATTTATTTTCCCGGGGCACGCTGGCGTGAAGGGGCTCCCAGGGCTGCTGCCAGGCTGGTCGCCGTGTGCCGGCTCTCACCGGCACCCCCTGGGCTCCTTCCCAACGGCTTTGCTCCACCGGAGGATGCTCCATCTGTAGCCAAGGGCCAGTAGCCCAGTAGCCAGGCCCCGGGGGTCTCCTCCTCTCCCTGCGAGCCCAGTCTCCTGAGAGTGCAACCAGTTCCCCCTGCTCGGCACCCATCATCTCCTCTGTAAATATTAGTCTGACATTCATTTTTCCTCTCCATTGCTGGCTCCAACACTTTTTCCTACAGGTTTTCAAAGTCTGTTATCCCGAGGTTCAGAAACTTAATTTGCTGACTCCCCCAGCACCTTAGCATGAATAGCAGACGAAACTAAATAATGTTTTCCACATATTCCCTTTATCAAGTGCTGCTCTAAGAATAACTTTTAAAATTCTCCAAATACATCTACTTTAAGCTAGATCTTGAAGAGGTCACGGATATTTCATGAATTCCGAGTCAGCTTCAAGTTTAGTTTCTCCTGTTCCTCATTTCTACTGGATCCGCTTGGCTTTCCACAGTTATACAATCCCCATATATTAGTCCCTGCTTTTTAAAATATTTATTCTGTCTTCAGCGTCCTACCCATCAATATTTTTAGATGGCACCTCCTTTCTGTGGAGGCGCCACCCAGGGTGTCCTGACTGGGTGCTGCTCCCGGTTGGAAAGATCTGGTTCCCCCATGGGAACACAGAAAGGGTTATGAAGCCTTGGAATGGGCTGCCCAGGGCACCGTTCCTGGAGGGATTTAAAAGACGGGTTGACATAGTGCTTAGTGACATGGTTTGGTGATGGTTTTTATCAGAGTTGGGTTGATGGTTGGACTAGATGATCTTAAAGGTCCCTTCCAACCCAGACCATTCTATGATTCTATAATGCAGATGGACACACACGGAGAGCACCTTCCAGATCCTGAAGTTTCCCAGTTTCAGTCTCTCAGCCCAAACACCGGATTGATTTCAGGTTTCACATTCACCACTAAAATCTGAAGATTTTCCCCCAGCCTTTCCCCGCGTGCCAATGAACTGCCTCAAGGTCCCAGGTGCAGGGAGAGAAAACGATGACAGTTGATGTCAAACCCATGTCAAATCTTCTTGTGTAATTTTAAATAAAAGGCATCTATCTGCCCCCTGGTTGCAGGCCCCGGATGCTGGGGGGTCGGCCACGAGAGCAAACCCCTGCTGTGATGCCAGCACATGGGGGTGCTGGACACAGAGAAGCTGTTTTTTGGGGTGGAATCCACATCTTGGTGTCATCACGGGAAACACAACCGTCAGCTTGTGTTTCTTCAGAATGTGGAAACAGGAAAATAAAATCTGGATGCTCCTTCATCCTCCAATTTACACATGATGAGTGAAAAAAGAAAGGAAGGCTGGAGCCTTCTGGAGTGTTAGCCAGAGCGTGCTCACAGCAGATGGCTGGTTTAGTGTATCACGTGCTCCGTGAAGGAATAAAGGAAGCCAGAGCAGCAAAGTCCACGGACAGCAGGGAGAGACCAAGAGGCTGGGCAGGACAACACGCCATAGAATTCATAATTTTATTAACAGGGCTGACAGCTCTGTATTTTAAAATATGGAAAAAAAAAAAAAAGAAAAGAAAAAAAAAAAGAAAGATTCGAAGTATGGTTCTAGCCTGTAAATTCCCCAAAATAAGGATTAAGCCATAGAGTAGTAGAATCATTTGGACTCACAGAGCATCACAGGGCAATGCTGTCCAGGTCCTTCAGCGTGAACGTCCCTTATGTCCCCAAGCAGCCGGTCTCACGCGGGGTCTGGGGTTGGTTGGAGGTGGGACAGGGGGCGAGCATCGCGGGGTGGGGGTGCAGGACAGGCAGAAAGGCTCCCTGGGGGGAGAGCAGCACGGAGGGGCTGCAGAGCATCCCCCCAGCTGGGAGAGGGCAGCTGGAGAAAAAAGCAGCTCGTCCCAGACCAGGGAGGAGAAAGAGTCTACAGGGACCTGGGCTGTGTGGATGGGCCCAACAAAATATAAACCATACTGATGGATTCATCAAAAACCACAAATCGTATCGGGTATATGCAAATTGTATAAATCATATACACACACACACCTGGCTGCCTGAGAGCAAGGCCCCTTTAATTGCTTAGATATTCCCGAAACAGATGTCTGAGATCCAGCATATGCCTTTCATATACATTGCTTGCCCCTGTGGAAGTGAAAAAATACATAAAATAAAAACCAAAGCAAAACATAAGGAGAAAGAACAAGCCAACATCTTCTCTGAGGAAGGGTGCAGGCCATCATGCCCCCTGAAGTACTGGCCATAAGGGTTACTGAAATAGATCTTCCACTTCCCCAGCGTATAATGGGGAAAACTCGATCTTTGTGAGGCGATGGCTGCAAGGCTGGCTGGCTGCTCCAGAGCCTTTCTGAAAAACCAAAACACCCCCACCATCAAATCTGCGTGTTGCTGCCAAATTTTGTGTGCGTCTCCTCCTGAGGATCCTTTAAACCTCAGCTCGGCGGGAAGCGAAGAGAAAGGCACCACGCTGACATCTAAAGACATGGGCACAGGTACAGCACGGGGAGGGGGCTCCCCAGTGAGGGAAATCTGTGCATCAGCCCCCGCAGGTAAAGCAAACCCCTTCCTGCTCTGCAGCAGTGGGCTATCCCGACAGTGGGCTACCCCGACAGTGCGTTATCCCGACAGTGGGCTATGCTGGTAGTGGGCTATACCAGCAGAGAATTATCCCAGCAGTGGGCTATCCTGACAGAACGTTATCCCAGCAGTGGGCTATCCCAGCACTATGTTATCCCAGTAGTGGGATACCCTGGCAATGGGTTATCCCAGCAGTGGGTTATGCTGGTAGTGGGTTATCCCAGCAGAGCATTATCCCAGCAGTGTGTTATCCCAGTAGTGGGATGGGATACCCTGGCAATAGGCTATCCCAGCAGAACATTATCCCAGCAGTGTGTTATCCCAGCAGTGGGATGGGATACCCTGGCAATAGGCTATCCCAGCAGAGCATTATCCCAGCAGTGTGTTATCCCAGCAGTGGGATGGGATACCCTGGCAATAGGCTATCCCAGAAGAGCATTATCCCTGCAGCGTGTTATCCTGGCAGTGGGTTATCCTGGTAGTGGGATACCCTGGCAATGGGTTATCCCAGCAGTGGGCTATCCCAACAGTGGGTTATGCTGGTAGTGGGCTATCCCAGCAGAGCATTATCCCAGCAGTGTGTTATCCCAGCAGTGGGATACCCTGGCAATGCGCTATCCCGGCAGCGGGATACCCTGGCAGTTGCTGTGCCCTGCATCACCCCAGCACGTGCCCTGAAGCTGCTGGCATCAATCAGGGAGGGGGTCCCACCCAGGGGGGTCCCACCCCCAGGGCTTCCCCAGGCGGGGGCTCTGGTGCCGGGGCAGGGATGGGCACAGCAAAGCCTGGAGTTGGCCGCAGACCGTGCCCCGCAGGAGAGCCATCGCCCCGGTACAGCCATGGTGCTCCTGGTGAGGGACCCAGCAGTTGTGTTCTTCAGTCACACTTTTCCAGGGGTCACAGGCTTCTGAAGCGGCAAGTGGCTCTGCAGTGTCTCACTGTGCTCATCGCCCAGCAGCTTTTTATCTCCAGTGTTGAAAAAGAAAATGAATCAAAACACTTGTTTTTTACCCATCAGATGTGACAGTGCCCACCCACACCCCCCCGCCGTGACGGTCCCTCCGGGCAGCACCGCGCTGGCACGAAGGCAGAGGGGACAGGGCAGGTGGGCTCTGCTCTCCCCAGGGTGCCCCAGGCCCCCCGTCCAGTGCTGTCAGAGGGGCTCTGCCGCTGAGATCCCCGTCCCCAAGGGCGGCCACCACCGCGGGGGGGTCCCCGAGCCCCCCCAGGCAGGCAGTGACGGGAAGCTGCAGGAGGGACAGCTTAGCAGGCAGCTCTAGGGAGGAAGGGGCTTCAGCTGGAGGCATCTCCCAAGGCACAGGCAGAACCTGGCGGGGGGAAAATCTGCAGCCAGTGCAGCCCAGGTGCTCCCCGTCCTGCCCAGACCTGACGGGCACACTCAAACCAGAAGGAAAAGAAAAGAAAAAAAAAAAAAAGACCCAAATTTGCAAGAGTTTAAGAGAAAGTGATTATCAACAGCGTTAAAACCCCGGACACTTCAGGAACAACATCCTGCGGGAACTGCTGAGGCTGCCGGGTCCTGCAGGGAGATTATGTGATGATAACGCCAGGAGGTCGGGGGGCTTTAGCAGGATCCACAGCTCTGGCTGAGCACTGAGAACTCCGGGAGCAAAGCTCACAATCTCCTCTCTTGTCCCAGCGGGGAGGCTGGGGGCGGGAGGGGGGACCGCAGGCTCCCAAGGGGCAGTGGCAGAGACAAGGGCCAGGCAAAGGGCTGCTGTCAGTGCCGGACCCCCACATTGCCCCCCCACATTGCCCTCCCCGACCCCATCTTCAGGGCAGGGGGACGGGCTGCAGAAGGGATGTAGGCAAAGTCAGCCCCCGCCTCTGGAGGTTTCAATATTGCAACTGGATTTAGTGTATTCTTATTAAATGCCACTCTAGATTTTTAAGTTTTAATTTTCACGTCTTTCTTTGTTATACTCGGAATAGGATGCGGGGTGTAAAACCAACATTGCAGCGGGTTTTTCCCATCTCAGGGAGGAAAACAGGGATGCCCGGCAGGTGCCAGAGCCTGACGGGGAGCTTTGCAGACAGAGGGGGGACCCCGCAGACACCCCTCGCAGCACCCACGGCCGGAGCAGCCAGCACAGCCGTGTCACGGGAGGGATAAATTACAGTTATGGACCAGTTCCACCTCAGTGCTCAGCCCCCCCAGCCAACAGCCACGGCGGCTCCTTTAGAGGCAGAGCATCGCCCTTCATGCACCCACCCACTGAGGAACCAGCCCAAACCACGCTTCCAAGCCCACTGTTCTTATCCCCTCCCCAGTCCGAGATCTAAACAGAGGGTTATTTCCATCGTCTCAGCTGCTCACCACTCGCTGTCTTTCCAGCAGCGCAGCACCCCGAAGTTTGAAGAGCCAGTGTCACACGCCTTTTGAACTGGTTTAGGTCTTTGACAGGCGTTTGTGTGTGCACAGACACGTGCATTATGGTTTGCTCTGGCGGCCCCCACCACCCTCTAGCTCGGGGTCTGTGGAAAATGCTGGTTTTAAAGGTTTATGGCTTAACTTCTGCAATTTTCCCGGTGAGACCTGTCCGTGTGTTGCTATGGCTGGAGCTGGTGTCACAGCCGGCAGCCCCGTCCCTGAGCAGAGGGCAGGGAGGGTGTGCTGGGGACCCCAGGGAGCTCGGCACAGACCCCTCTCCTGGGTCCCCGCTCGGCACGGTGACACCGGGGGTGGCAGCGCCACAAGGAGCCACCGTCCCCATCACCGGCCGAGGAACAGGGCCCGGGCAGGGAACACCACGTCCCTGGGTATCGCCCCCGCGGGGGCTTTTCTGCTTCAGAAATTAAACAAAAAGGAGCCCAGGTTCACAAGAATGAACATGAGGGTCTGGGTTGAGCAGAAGGGGGGGACTTCCCCTGTCCCTCAAAGAGAAACAGTCAGTGTGGCTGCAAATAAATAAATAAAATGGACCATTTTCCCCCCACTCTGGCATAAGATATGCAACCTTTTATCACCATATTGCTCATAAAACCATTGTAATAATTACTTTCAAGTTTGATCTCACCCTCATATTATTAATAACACCAGCCCTGTGCAAATATAGCAAATTTAAATAATGGAGATTATTTAAGCATATTTCTTCCCAGGGTGAACATATTACTTCCAAGCTAAACTGTCACTTACCTATTGGGGTGTGTTTTCCTGGAAAAAAAAATAAGCCTGTACTGTTTTGTTTACAGAACATGGAAAGGAACTGTAACTCTGGGAAAGAGAAAACGAACCCCAAAGTGCTGTTTGCTTTGTCTGTACTTTTTTCCTGGGGTGACCAACATTCCTTGCTGCTTGGTGTAGGCATTGCATGGCATCGGATTTGTCACAAAGGGGGTCTCTGCCCCTACCCCTGCTCTGGGGCTCCTTTCCCTCTGTGGGAGCCATTCCGAGACTCCCCAGACCCACAGGGTATTTCACAAAAAGGCTGTATTTATTTAAACGAGACCTCCCCTACACCCACACGGAAATATTCCCCCCCGCTCATGTGTTGGGCTTCGTGTGCGACGTGTGAGCTGCAGCGTCAGGCTCCCGACAAAGAGCTTCTGGAAAGTGCCTTTATCTTTCCGTGGAGGTCCCGGCACAGCTCGTGTAAGACCCACTAAAAGCAAAATTGCACGGGAGGAGAAAGCCCTCTGCAGAAATAACGACAGCCTGTAAAAGTGAAGAATGAAGTGACAGAAGTAGCGGCAAAAACTTTATCACACCCAGCCAGTACGGGCCCAGGGAAATTTATAGAATAAGGTTAATAAAAACGGGATGGAAAATAAATAGCAGAAGGAAAGACAGGCACAAATCAGCATTTATTTATATATTTACGTTGAGTGCCTCATTCACGGCTGGCCTACCGAAGAGACTTCCAGAGAAATGCCGGCACCGCGCGGTGCGCATCCCGGGAAACCCGTGTGGGGTCCAGCCCGTGCGGGATGCGATGGCGCAGCTGATGTGAGAGCATCGTCTCTCCACGTTTTGAAGACAAAGTGGTGAAACTAACCCCATCGAAACACTCACATTTTCCAAGCCTTTGCAAATGCTATTCCTATCAAATATGATTGGTACCATTAATGGCTTTTGCTTGGCGGTTTCGGATGACTAATGAGCTTGCTAACGATGTTCTCACGCCATCCCTTTGCTCAGAATATGTTTAAATGATCTGGTTGCAAAACCCACGGTAGTTAACACGAGTTCATGGTGACTGCTGCTTTCTCTAAATGCATTGTCAAGGTTCCTCAGACTGCGTGCTTTCAAGGTTACCACAAATTAAAAGCTATTTTGGCTTACCCTTCAACAGCCCAGCTACAATCATGCCATATGCAGCAAATCGACCCTTGGGGTGTATTTATGCAGCAGAAAATGCGTGCACAAATGTTTCTCCCCACCAGCACCCCAGCCTGGTGCTCGTCCCCCCAAGGTCCGTCTTGGCCAGCGGATGCCTTCCAGACCCCAGGAGGGTGCCCGGCAGCAGGGCGGGTGGAAGGGACAGATTTCCAATCAGCCTCTTACAGAAACTCATTTCTGTTATTTAATAAGCCAAAGCTTCCAAGAACTGAAGGAAGAAATACATCCCACTCATGACAAAATAAAAATAAAGATGACTCTCAAATTCTAGCATCTCGGGTCAAAAATAATCACCCTCCAGGCAAAGCACTGTACGAGCTTGAAGCTTGCTAAGGAGAAGGCAGTAGTCCAAATTCTTTCTACGTGTGCTGGCTCCTGCCCCTTTTCCTTCTACCACCTCTCATCATCTCACGCACTCACCGAGCTCAGACGGAGAGGTCTTTGAGGTGCTTTCATGCCAAGCCTGCGTGAGTTGGAGAAGGAGGAACCAAAGGCAGGCAGTGGTGAGGTCTCCCTCTGACTCCTCGGTTGGCCGTTAGCCAGGGAGGATGTCAGCAGAGGTGGGGCCAGCTCACCCCATCAGTCCAGCAGCAACCGGTCCCCATGTCATCTCCAAGTGCTACTCCTGGGATGTCCCACGCCAGGTGATGAGGGGTTCAGGGGCCCTCCCAGAGGTATTTACTGCTCCTTTGGTCACCTGGAGATCTTTCTCCAGGTCTCCAGGTGCGGCCAGAGCAGGGGGTTACCTGCCAGCTCCCCGCAATGGCTCAGACACCTGGGGATGGAGAAATGTCCCCAGAGGCCCATGTTTAGACAGGAGAGTCCCAGCCCAAGCACCAGCAGGGCCTCCTCTCAGTCTTGCTAAGATTCTTACCAGTGTTTTGCCCTTTCTCTGCCACTACAGAAGAACAGTCAGAGAACTGCCCTCAGCGTCGCTTTAGGAAAACACTTTTCAGAAAAAGGGAAGCTTGGGGACCATTTATACAGCATATTTTAAAATGAAGCAGTGTCTTCTGCCATGAAAGAATCTCTTCTGCTCATTTTAAGTCTCATAACGTGATCGATAGTCAAACAATTTTTCAGCTCCAGCTCTCGTGTACGTGTTAACTTGCAATTATGCTCGCAGTGTGTAGGGGCACGGTACGGTATCGACAGGAACTGAGATGTCTTTCTAACTCTGCTGAAATATTTGCCCCATTCTCGCTTGTTTCCTCTTCTTAACCTTGCTGAAATATACATTTCATCTTTAAAGTGATGCAATTGTTGCTAAACAAGAGTCTGTATGAGGCAGTGAAAAGCTTTTCTTTATTGAGTTGATGTAGAAAGCAACTAATTACACACCCAAATTCCTGCTCCTATAAGGTAGCCTCCAAACCTCAGCACCTTCCAGCATCTCAGTAACGAATCTGCAACATTAGACAAGAGTATTTTCTTCAAGCTCTCCTTCCTCTTCTGCTTTTATTTATTTCTCTGCTCTGCTGAGCAGCCTCGAGCATCCTGCAAACCCCAACCAGCGCTGCCCTATTGCTGAACTTTGTTTTGGAAGTCGACTTTAATTATCCTGGCGCTGGTGTCCACGGGCAGATAGCCTGCCCCTGGCCTGGCTGCGGTGGCCAGCATCCCCCAGAGAGACACCACCAGGCTGCAGGCAGAGGCTGGCCCTTGAACTGGCTCTTGGCTGTGGCACCACATCCCCATCCCACTGGGCAGCTCTGGGCTGTGCTGATGGGCTGGGCACACCAGGCAGCTCCTCCTCCCGTGTCACCCAGGGTCTCTCCATCAGCTTTAATGGCCTTTGGGTCAGAGCTTTAGGCAGGAGCAGTTTAGCAGATGACCGATCATAAAAACACCTTCTGGTGACACCTCAAATATTCTCTACCACATGCAAGTAGACTCGGCTGATGATGACCACCAGCAGCCACCCCTCACTTGCACGAAGGCTCGGCACGGCCAGACGCACCACCGATGGGAAGGGGCTGCACTGGGAGGGAGCCCAAAACCTCCCCACGGTGAAGCCACTCAGCTGACAGCAGCTCAGCAGCTGGGTAAGGGCTCGGCTGCTGCCCCTTGCCCCATGTCTGTGCCTTTAGGTGGGAAATTTCGGATGCTGATGGACAAAGTGCCTCAAGTGACAATGACATCTCTCGAGGCAGCGGCCGCAGTGGTGCTGCCGGAGGCAGGGACCCTGCCCGGGGTAAGGACAGCCCCTGTTTGGGGTAAGGACAGCCCCTGCCCAGCCCCACGGGCAGCAGAGCGAGCCCCACGGGCTGTCCCAGCACAGATTTCGGCAGAGCAGAGGCAGCGTCACCGGCTGAGAGAGAACCCCAGGTCTCCTCTCTGCAGGGATCAGGAGATGTCAGTCTGGAGCCAAAACATCAAAATTTCTCCTTGCTTGTCCTCCTCTTCGTGCATGTATGTAATTGACTGTAATGAAGCTGGCATAGCTTCTAAACCATGAAACCTAAATGTCTCTGGGATCAAATGACAGCATCAGGAGAGAAATTACTGCAGCATAACTTATAAATATTACTGCTTCACAAATGAATAGGATTATTTTTCTTTTCCCTAGATCATTTTCTTAAACTTTCTGCTTGCTCACTCTTTTGCTTCTCCTTTGGTAAGACTTCACCAGCAACATATAAATAGTACCCAAGAGAGAGCTGAAGTCAAACTTTTAGAAGAAGTTGGACTGCAGAAAATATAAATATTGGATTAGTCCGTTTCATCAAAGGGGTATTTAACCAAGAAAAACCAGAGACTCTGGGGCTGGCCTGGTTCCCCCAGCCCCGTACAGACCTGCACCTTGTTACAGAGAACAGCAGGGCTCTCTCTGAGCCATTTCTCCTCCTTCTCCCAGTGAGACACACAGCCTTCACCAAAGATGTTGTTTCATTTAAATCATAGAATCACAGGATGGTTTGGGTTGGAAGGGACCTTAAAGCCCCCCCAGTGCCAACCCCTGCCCTGGGCAGGGACACCTCCCACCACACCAGGTTGCTCCAAGCCCCCTCCAACCTGCCCT
>JAOQGH010000004.1:33916284-33932842 GCA_025769975.1 Gallinago jamesoni
CCCTCTTGCAGGGTCCAACCCTTCCCCCTCCTCCTGGGGCTCCCCTCCCTCACCCAGAGTCCCTCCCCAGCTTTCCTCGAGCCCCTTGAGGGACTGGAAGGGGCTCTGAGGTCTCCCCGGAGCCTTCGCTTCTCCAGGCTGAACCCCCCCAACTCTCCCAGCCCCCCCTCCCAGCAGAGGGGCTCCAGCCCTCCCAGCACCTCCATGGCCTAGGAGCAGTTCCCAGAGTTACCAGATACCCATAATAGCACCAAACCCAAACCAGTAACCCACCATACTGCAGAGCTGCTGCACAAGCAGATGCTAAACTGGCCACATTTTCTTTCATTAATTACAGAACAGCTACTTTAATTGCCAGTTTCAGGGTGCTGAGGACCAATTTTCAGCTCCTCCCTCTTTAATCCCACGCTCACAATCCTCCTTCCCTCCCACAATGAGCTCCCAGAAACCTGATTAGCACCTGAACATCAACCGTTCCTGCAGGAGGAGCCCCAACCATCAACTAATGATTTCATTTCTCCCACTCCTATCGATCCCTTACTGTAGCTCAGATCCCCCATTTCTGGCTCCGGCCAAAGTCCCACTGACCCAGGGCTCGTCATCAGCGATTACCCAAAGCTCACAAACATTTCAGACAGCAAAAACCATGGATTTCACTTCACATCTCCTTTAGGTTACTAAAATGCTAAGCGATCCCCCCAATTTCAGCCGTTACCTTAGTTTACTTCCAGTGCGGCGGTGATCACAAGTCAGCCACTCATTAATTTAGTCTAATTGCATGCCCGCTATGTGTGTGTGCACTTCTTTAAAGACCCAGATATTTATCTGTTTCTGCCAAAACACTGAAAATATTTAGTACAAGGTAGGCACTAAAAATGTTTCAAGCTGAACAGTTAAAATTTGTCACAACCCCGACAAATTCCCATAGAGGAGTTATAATTATTTGCTCAGTTCAGCTCTGGGAGTCATTACGCGCGGCTACAGAACCGGATGCCAAAGGAAATTACTGTTTTGCTGTATTTTGGCCTTGCTCTGCACAAAAAAAAAAGTCCTGAGAAGCTCTGGGTAGAGCATGTTAATGAAGACCAGCACTTAATTTCACCACGAGCACCAATTTGCTGCAGAGCCAGTGCAGCACAGACCCGGGGTGGGGGGACACTCCAGGAGGGTTTAGGTGGCTCTGTCCCCCCAGAGGAGGACACCTACTTGCCTAGCTGTAAGCCTGAGGAACGCAAACAGCTGACGTATGGGCGTGATAGCTTCACTTTGAGTCAATGTAAATAACTAAATAATTAATCGTTTAAAATATTAATGCCGCTGCCTGATGGGTTTTCATGTCTAGGTATGGCTGGTTGTAGGAGCAGCGGGTGCGCTGGAATGCAAAGGGAACGCTGTGCTGGCTGGAAAGGGACAGTACCTGGAGGCAATAGCTCCCAGACGTAGCACTGATTTTCTCCTCCCATCCTGCTCCCAGAACAGAGCCTTGCTGTCTCACAAGGGCTGCCATCCTCCCCGTGTCTTGACAAGGGCCGTTTGGATCAACAGCAGAAATTCCACGCCGCAAATGCAATGAACAGCCCCAAACACGCCTTGCTCATCTATGTCTTTTAAAGATACATTTGATTTTTGGAATAGGAGCAGTAAGAAGGAGAGGAGGAGGGGAAATGGAAAGGCGCACGCATGCCCTGTGGCGTGTTTAGTATTCCAGGGTGAGAAAGCAGCAAACAGACAGTTTACTGCGTGCCCTTTCATGGGAAAGGCCACCTGCCAAGTCATTCCTGCTCTGCTCCGCCGGGTGATGGGTGCATCCCGATGAACGTGCTCCCGGGACGGGGAGAAGGCTCCTCTGCAGCGGGAACACGATGCCTTCTGTGACCGAGTCCCACCGCAGCAGCTGCTCCTCGGTCCACGGCGAGCACATCACCCCTCACAGCCAGACTTCTAACATACATCCTCTGCGCACTGGGAATTACACAGCCCTTGAATTAAAAAAGTCTTTCTATTCTGACAGCAGCCGCAGCCCAGTCCCTCAGCAGCCTTTGATACAGTCCTGACTCCGACTCCTGAGCCACCCGTTGGCAGCAAGCCATGCTCTCACCGAATCTGCTTGCTTTATCCTGCAAAATAATCCTGAAAAAAACTTCAGGAGGTATTTCAGGAGGAGAAATCAGAAGTAAATTGCTGTTAATTGCATAATGACTACTTTTTATTTTGTGTGAATATTTGTTCTTCCTCTTATCTTGTTGTTTTCTCTTGCTCTCGAATGCCTTCACTTTCTCAGTAAATGAATGATTAATTGCATTAGGCGACTGCTGACCCTATCATAAGTGCTATTGAAATGTTGGCTTTATTAAACATGGTTTTAATGTTAGCAGACTCACTTAGCAGTGTCTAGCGATGGATGATATCGCACGGAACAAGCAATGGCTCATTTATAATTGTTGACTCGGCCGCTCTCCAGGCAAAGTGCCTGAAGCAGCAGCTCCAAGGGGCTGGCCCCGTCTCCGTGTGCTCTCAGCCGGTGTGACCAGGACAGGGGCTGTGGGGAACCACAGGGTGACCAGCTCTGGGGACCCTGCACGCGGTGGCCATCTGGCAGCCCAGCCCCTGGTGAAGCGGGAGCTGCTCCTCCACACGCACGTTACATGGACCACCCCCAAAAAGGTGAGCCCAGGGCTGTCACCGAGTTAAAAACGCCAACCAAGGGATCCGGCTTTGGTGGCCTTGGTTATTGTTTATTTCTTGTCTTTGTTTCACCTCTTGTCACTCTATGACTGGCTCCACAGAGCTCTCCAAACCCAACGGCCAGTGGACGCTCTCCCTTCCATTGACCTCACCAGGACCCGAGAGTGCTCAGGGACGTACCGGGGTGGTCCTCGAGTTCACACCAGCTGCCCACGAGGGGCTTCTCGGACTGAGCACCAAATACAGGGGGTGGACAACACCATCTCTGACCGCCTGTTCTCTGAGAAGCCCCAGCGGTGTTCAAACCATCTGAAGAATTGATCACACTAGTGGCATGGGCCCTAGTGACTACTCCCCAAGGGCACACATCACTCTGTCATCTCCAAAGTGTCATCACAGCCACGAGGCACGCGACCAGCTCAGACCCCGCAACAGGAGAGGGAAGCAGAGGCATCCCCAGGCTGTGGAGTGCCCCAACTTGGGTGTGCAGCGAGGGAAGGGAGGAAGGCCTGCCAAAAACCAGGCACCGGTTTCAAAATTACATGGTCAGAAAGACTGTCTTGGCTGCCCTTGGATTCAAATGGAAATGCAGTGGGGCTGCCCTTCATCAACACTGCTCTGGCTCCTTTCCGTGGATTGCTCTTACTCAGCTGGAAATTTCTGTAAATTCTCAACAGACACTAGAACTAAACCAAGGTTGAGCTACTCTGGAAAAGCAAAACCAAAAACAAACAAACAAACAAAAAACACAAAACCAAAAACAAAACCAAAACCCAACCCCAACCAAACAACAAGATTCTTAAAGGCAGGTGCAAGTTTCTCAAAGGCTTTTCCAAATATACCCATATATTAATGGTGCACTATTGCAGAGTATCAGGCAGACAATTAATTGACCACAAAAGCCATTCAAAATGGACAAACACTGAGCAACCAAGTAACCATTAAAAAGGGCATCCAATATTTTTCATGCAGAATTCCCCCAAACTCACCAAATCTCCCTGAAGTGTATTTACATTAAATTCCTTACGCAAGGATACAAGTGAACTTTGAACTTTAACTCTTCATGAAATCACAGCGTATCACCAGTGAAAGGAAGTACGACAGACACAGAAATGCTAAATGGATTCTTGTATCAGTACTATCAGAGCGATTACCAAATAAATTTATAATTATGAGACACTTAAAGTATTATGAGAAATAAAAGATCAAACACACCTCATTATCAGGGAATACGAGCTGAAATGATGGGCTGTATCAACATGCCATGCTGAGAAGATAAAGATCATGTTACCACTGAATTTTTCATATCCTCCAAAGGTCAAAATCACTTCACCATAAAATTTTCAGCGTCACAAAACTCATAAGTTGTAAATGTGTTTTTCTTCTAGTCTAGTCATGCACACAGATTATTGGAACCCTTAAATTGCTAGAACATCAAATAAAAAAAATCAGGATATGATAGTTGTCATCATGACATTAGAGTGAATATTTCTGAAAATCTAATCCATTGGAGATGGTCATAATTACTGTAAAATTGCTTCTGAAACTAATTTGTTCCTGCACACGCAAATGAAAGAGAATTACATTTCCCTTTTCTCTTTTTCTTTATTTTTTTTCTGTACAAAGGGGAGAAAAGACACCAGCCTCCTTTAAATATTAGGATTTCACTCAGGTTTTGACCCTCCTTTGAAATTTGCTAATCAAGGACCTTGTAAGGGAAGCAGGCTTTGTGCTCCACCTCTTCCCCAGCTGCAGCCAAGATGTTAATTTTAAGTGCTGGTTAAAAAAACACCAGTTGATGCATTTGTGCTGTTGTGTGGTGGGTGGGGATGGCTTTTCTTCAGCTTCAAAGTCACGGGGCAAAGTCAAGCCAAGCTGTTTCTCGGCATGGCCATGCCACAAACCTGGAATCACCCTCTGGGGTCTCTTAGTCCCCGCTGCTCGGCTGGGGCAGGGGGCTTCGGTGACGGCTGTCGCCTGGGACACCCTCCCACTCACCCGCCAGCACGGGCTGGCATTTCTTAGATTTGGAAACTTCATAGTTTCTGGTCTTCCTGCTGTTTTCCAAAGCTGGCATTTCTGCCACCTTGGAAGAGAAAATAAAACTATAAAATCTCCCTGCCCCCTCTTTTCGTAGGGTCTTCCTCTGGAGCTACCCCCCAATTAGCAAGTCTTTTCGTTATCTCATGTGGTTTAGGACTTGCTGGGCTCCCTTTGTGGGCCGTAGCTTTCCCCCTGTTTATGGCTATTTGCAACAAGAAGAAAATCACCTTCGGTCTCTAGGGCCAAGGTGTGATTTAGAAGCAGCTCTGAAGCATGTAATAAGTCACCATATTAAGGAAAATGTGGTTTTTTTCTCTCAGAGGTGTGGGTTTGTGTGTGTATATCTCAAATATTTATCCCATGTTTGTTTGATATACTCCTGACTTCCCAAATTGCAGATAAGGGAGGCGATTCTATTGCAGTTTTATTCTTTAATCATGACAAATTTTGCTTCTTTACTAAGAATAGTATCATTCCCTTGTAATTATTTCAATGTCTTCTTTCTCCGCTGCTGATAAATGAAACTTAATTGAATTTAATATTGTAAACCATAGGAGCAAGCCCATTAGCCAGCCTGAGCTACTGGTGGTGGAGTTGGTATAAATTAACTAACCAGACAAGTTTACAGTCAGGTGCTGACTCAGCAGACAGAGACTAAGATTTCCTCCCCAGGTTTTCACGGCATCAGACCCAGGGTATGAAGTCTCCGGCGTTGGCAGAGTATTTATGGAATTAATGAAGCCCTGTCGTTGCACTCAAGAACAAAATTTTTGGTGCTCCCTGTTAATGAGATATTTTGCTTCGTGTTGTCAAGTACGAAGGTGCCGAGAAGGTTACTGGGGACTAATGAATAGGTGATGAAGCAAAAGGGATGAGTTTGGATTTTCTCCAATTGTGGGGACTCAAAAACCTCCTCTTGGGGTGCGCGGTGCCTTCGTGTGGGAGAGCAGGCTAGCAAGAAGGGGGGAGAAGGGGGACCTGCTTCCCAGATTTCCCCACAGGGCCTGTAGCTGATAAAACTTCATTCCTCCGCTGAGAAAGTGGTTACATTACTCTGCTGGGTTTTTTTCAGACTGGGAGTATCTCTTGGAATGTTATCTTAAAAGGAATCAGTTCACACTTGAAATCAAGGCTTTTGATTTCCCCCCTTCCCCGTGGGCTGAGCGTGGTTTGCACCTGACGGGGATCTTCGTAGTAAAATCCCCCAGAAAGAACACAGTTTCTTGCAAGTCATGCTCAGTCTCGACGAGAACAGCATCTGGGCAGCGTGTCTGGATCTGAAATCTCGAGGGTGAAAAAAGGGCGTTAAGATACTGAGCTGAAGCGTGTTTACTCTTCCAGCATAAATTACACAGTTGCTTAATATTATTTACTAGTGTAAAAAATGTGCTTATAACATTCAGGCAAATATAGCAAACATCCAAATGCACGTATTTGATAGATCTCTGAAAGAAAACAAGGTATGTACTGGTATCCATGACAACAAAGACACGAAGATCCATGGGTATGTGAGCAAGATACTGTTTAGCATTATGTAAATTTTAAAAAAATCCCACAACTGGTACTGTGAAGGGCGGAGTTTTTCAAGCATGCATATTGAGTTTATTACTTATCCCCAATTACCCCCAAATTTGGTGGCCACAATGCCAGGAGCTTATGAGGAAGCAGGAGCTGTCCCAGGCAGCTGGAAGACGGGCTGGCAGCTTGCATGGAGCCCTGGGGATGCCTGTGGGGGTCTGCATCCCCCTCATCCCCCACTGAGCTGTGGGGATGCCAGTGGGGGTCTGCATCCCCCACATCCCCCACTGAGCTGTGGAGATGCCTGTGGGGGTCTGCATCCCCCTCCTCCCACACAGAGCCATGGGGATGCCAGCAGGGGTCTGCATCCCCTTCATCCCACACTGAGCCATGGGGATGCCTGTGGGGGTCTGCATCCCCCACATTCCCCACTGAGCTGTGGGGATGCCAGTGGGGGGCTACATCCTGCACTGAGGTGTAGGGATGCAGGTGGGGCTTCTCCATCACCCAGCCCCCGGAGGCAGTGGTCCCTCCCAAGCCCAGCCACGTTTTAGGTGGAAGAGGCAGCAGCAGACCCTGGGTGAACTGGGGGGGGGGGGCTTCAAGGGGCTGCTCTAGGCTCAAGAGGTGATTTTCACAGCAAGGGTGAGACCCTGTGATGTTCTAAGAAGAGGAAAATCAAAGGTGCCCCTCTGTCCCCTTCCCCTGCCTCACTCAAGTGCCTCTTTTGGTCTGTGGACACCTGCCACAGACAGCAGCACCAGTTCAGAGCTGCCTTAAGATGATAGTAAAGTAAAAATAAACTGGAAAATTCAGGGTAGGCCACCATGAAACCCGCAGCTCTGGGGAAAGGAATGAGGTTACCCGTGAAATCAGTGTCAGCCGGTCCTGTGAGCGAGGGCTGGGCTCTCCTTGGATGGATCTCACCAAACTCAGCTCCCTCCTGCCCCGTCAGGGCTCGCCAACAAACCAGACAAGTTTGTCACCTCTGGATTAAGCAGCCCCAGCAGCCCCCACCAACCCTTCCATTTTAGGTCCCCTAGAATAGCCAGAAAATAGCCAGAAAACTCACATGGAGCTCTGTCTGCAGGAACCAGGGAGAAAGAACGAAGACTGCTGAAATACAGCCCCATGTCGCTTCCCTTGGGTTCCCACCGTGGTCCCACTGAGCTGCTCCCACTGCTAATCTGCTCTTAGTCACAAGGGACCTCTTCAGGCATGTCGGTGACAATAAAAACCTGTGCATGCCACAGGAGGCTATCAGTTCTCCTCTGAAGTCTCCACTTTCAAACAGGGGCTTTCAAGAAAACCACAAATGTTTTTATTTGCCTGTCACTGGAGGGGATGAGGGCTGCTGGCCCAGCAGAGTGGTGGCTAGGGGACAGTCCCCATGCTCTGACACAGGGAAACAAAAAGGATTTACCAGAAAGGTGGCCTTGCCGTGAAGATGTAGATGGCATCTGGCAGGTGGAGCCCCGTTCGCTGCCAGGAGGATAAAAAGATCCGAAAGACTCCTTCCAAGGCACATCTGGGCCCTGAGAGGGAAAACTGGGCTGAGGCTGTTCCCTCTTCCACAGGTACGAGCCTGGTGGATACAGGAGAGTCACTTTTGGTATAAATCCAGCCTCGTTATGCCCGGTCCTGTCCTACCTGATCTTCCAGGACAACACCTGATATAGAATCATAGAATCATAGAATCATAGAATCTTAGTGGTTGGAAGGGACCTTTGAGATCATCGAGTCCAACCACGTTAAAAAAAAAAAACAAAAACAAAAACAAAACCACAAAAACAAACAAATGACAAAAAAACACACACACACACAAAAACCCACCCACCAACTAAACCCCACACCCACAACCCCACGCACAACACCCCACCACAAACCAATAATCTTGGCCACTAGAGCATGCCCTGAAGGCATGCTTGAGCTGGAGGAAAAGTAAATTCAGGTCTCCTTCAACGATTTCAACAGAAGTGTGCAGATGGGAATGACAGGAGAAACACCAGCTTCTGCCCGTGGAGCCCCAAGCACAGCAGTGCATCTCACCCGCCATCCTGACACGTCCCCGAATGTCACCGTGGTCGTGGTGGTGTCTCACACACTAAAAGGACCAGGCAATGCTGTCAGAACAGCTCTGTGACTCTCCCGGCCACCTGCCCCTCAACGGGCAGGTGTTTCTGGACTTGCTTGGAAACGTGAAGTCCTACTCACCGCTGCTTTCAGAGAGACTGAAGGTCAGGATTAGCCAAAAGCTTGGACATGCTCCACATCAGCGTGAAGAGCCCCAGTAGGCAGAATACGTGCCATCTGCTATTCGCACAGGAAACTTCACATACTGTGAAGTTTATTTTTAGGGTAAATAGTTCATTCTGTTCTATTGCCTCAATTTCATAACTCTTTATTTCTGACACAACAAATTCTCAAGAGCAAAAGTGAGTAGAAAATTAATAACTTTGTGACAGAAATGATGATGTCCTTTGAAAGGAGGGTCACTGGATAATGCATGAGCCCAGTTTCTCTCTGAAAGGTTTTTTGGGTTTTGGTGGTTGGTTTTTTTTTTCCCCACAAATAGCTTTTTTATTTCCTGAGAAAAAGGCTGTGTGAACCCAGAGCACCCGTTGAAAAATCTGTTGTTATGTTTATGAACTGTGGAACCGGCCAGCTTTTGTGACGTGAGTAGCAATTTAGCAGAGGAACAAAAACAAAACAATTTGTGCCAGGGTGAGAGCCGTGTACGCAAAATGTCAGCACAGGGCAACTTTTTGCAGATAAAATATAGTAATTATAACTCCTGAGAGCCAGCTCGTAACGGAATCATTGGTCCAACCTTAACTGCAGTGCTGGAAACAAGGTGCCAGAAGGTGTTTCCAAGGATGAACTCGCCGGCTCTCTGGCATCCAAGAGAAGAGGGCACTGATGCCCACCACCCATCAGTAGCTGTTGGGTGGAAGAGCTGGCTCTTGGTGGTGGTGACCATGAGGGCACTGATGCCCACCGCCCATCAGTAGCTGTTGGGTGGAAGACCCAGCTCTCAGTCATGGGGACCACACTCCCCATGGGCACAGCTGGGACCCCCACATCCTCCTGGGAACAGAGCAGCCCATGGGGCTGTTTCTCCCGTGGGGAAGAAGGAGGCAGAGACATGGCTGGTTGCTCATGTCCTGGGCAGGGGGTCAGGAGGTCCCTTCCCCTGCTCCTCACCAGTGTTTTTGTGTCCTCATGCTGCAGGTTCGGCTGGTTCCCACCCTCCTGCCCTGCCCACACCAACCCCCTGCCCCTTTCTGTCTGGGGGGGGCTGGAAATGTTCAGCGCAGCATAAATTAATTTTGCCTGTGGTCGTAAAGTGTGTTACCAAGATGATTATATTCCTGTGCTAAAGTGTATGCACCTTAATAAAAACCCAGCTAAACTACATATGGAAAAGGTAACACTGAGGATTTATCTTTTTTTTTCTACATTCTTTTATAGCTTCCATTTGCTTTTGTTCTCTTTTTTTATCCTTTTTGCTTTTATGTTTGCAAGTGATAAATTTTCCCATGTTTTACATTTTATATGTAGTTTATCTCTTTATTTTGTACTCATTTTGCATTGAAAATGGAATGAGTCTTTAGAATAATACAGCTGATATTGAATTTTTTAAATTGCTATTGGGTATATACTGCATAAGGTGGTTATCTGATCTCTAACTTAATCATGTGAAAATATTGCTATGGGGAAAGCTGGCGTGGTAACAATGAGACCCCTATGCTTTCATAAAATTTATTTAACTATAAACCCATTATAAAGCATTAATATAGAATTCTCTTACTTTCTGTCACATTCAGGTCAGATTTATTGTATACCATTGCTGAATTCACACCAAAAATTAATCCGTGAACGCACATTCTCTATGCAGGATGCTATTTAAGCTTATCAAGATTTACCACTGCACTCAGGATTTCCTTGCTACCAAAGTCAGTAAAAATAAACAAAACAGTGGGTTTGTTGCAGTTCAGAAGTTCATCTCACTCACGTCCACTGTAGCTGTAAAAAAAGCACAGCATTTTTTCCCAATAATCATCTATCGCCAGTATGCTGTTAGTGTTGGTTTAATGCTTTGAATGAATACTTGTGTGGTGGTGTTTCATGCAGGGCTGTGATGTGAGCAGGACCCTGAGCAGTGCTCGGGCTGACCTGGCACCACGAGCACCCGTCCCCTTGATGCAAACCCTCCCTTCCACCTCAGATCAGTTGTCACATGAAAAATGGGACCACACGTAGAATCATAGAATTGTCTGGGTTGGAAGGGGCCTTTAAGACCATGGAGTCCAACCATCAACCTAACTCTGATAGAATCCATCACTAAACCATGTCACTAAGCTCTCTGTCAACCCATCTTTTGAATACCTCCAGGGATGGTGCCCCAACCACTGCCCTGGGCAGCCCAGTCCAAGGCTTAGTAACCATTTCCATGTAAAAATTATTCCTGATCTCCAATCTGAACCTCCCCTGGTGCAACTTAAGGCTATTTCCTCTTGTCTTATCACCTGTTTCTTGGGAGAAGGTCTCCCCTCAGCCTCCTTTTCTCCAGGCTGAACACCCCCAGCTCCCTCAGCCGCTCCTCACCAGACTTGTGCTCCAGACCCCTCACCAGCTCCGTGTCCCTTCTCTGGACATGCTCCAGCCCCTCAAGGTCTTTTTTGTGGTGAGGGGCCCAAAACTGGACACAGTGCTCTGCTAAATGCTCTTCCAGCAGCTGCCACAACCACCAAATCCCTTCTCGGGGCCGAGTGTGAAACCCACGGGCTGGGCATTGACTGCAATGAGGGAAATGCAGAGACTCTGCTGGCGTCCAGGCGTCCCTCTGTGCTCTCATCAGGGCCACTGGGCACCAAACCCCCTGGGATGGACTCGTGATCCCCAAAGTCATGGTGCCCCAGAGCTGATCCTGAAGAGGGCTTCCCAATGGATGTGTTTCTGCTTTTCTCTGGGATGGATCTACCTGCCCGGTGTCCAGCTTCCAGGAGGTTCTGCTACAGACGGGTCACATCGCCTGGATACACAAATCCACGTACATACGGACACAAGGGAAAGCAGAGAGTTTGGAAGTAACTGTCCCTTTTGAGATATTTTTATGTTGATTTCTCTTCACATTGCTCAGTGTGAGATTTTACCCTGAGGATGTTATATATGAGGTTTGAGAAGTACATTTAAATAATGTGAATCTATAAAGTGCATTTTCTCATTCCTAACTTACCCTAAAATGAGTTTTGGAGGCATTTATGTCAGGCGGCAGAAGCAAGAGGGGAATCTTTATTTCCCGTGTAACCTAATCACTCTATTTTTCAAGAGTTTATCTCTATAGGACCACCAGAATTTCCATGCTGTATGGGCAAATCCTGTGCATCTGCTCCAGCGCCCGTTTCCCCAAGTCTCCAACAACAGAGGCTTCACAGGGAACGTGATAAATCCCTGCAGCCCATAGTTACAAATACAGGACACTCAAGAAAGCTCTGGTGATGCAATGGCAATTTGTGCTCTGAGGCTCCTAGCTAATAATATTAAATATCATTACAAATTTTCTGTACTTTCCACATGTGAAAATTCTTACCCTTTATTATGAGTACTGGATGCTGATAATGACTCAAATGACAGCTTACAGCAGGGAATTTGATACATACTCATTCTTGATGTAAAGTAAGAGCAGTTGCCACCTCTTTTATGAGACATAGGCTTCTATGCCTGATCCCCTCTGGACCTTTGCATTTATCATTCTGCCAAAAGAAAAGGTGAATACTTTCCTACCTTTTGATTCTGGGGGTCGCTCCCATCACCAGCACAAGTTGTTATACCTCTGAAACCAAAGTCAACCACAGCATAAATCACTGGATGGATTGGGTCCATTACCTTCTTTATGTGCCAAGGGGAAGTAGGTATCTCATTTGATTTTTCAGGCACTTACTTGCCTTTGATTTCAAAGGCGTTTCTCTGGTGTAAAATCAAAGTACCAGAGCAGAGAATTAGTGTATCTGAATATCACACCGTGTTCCATACACTGGTGTGGGGGTACAGCTGTTTCAGCAGAAAGCAAAGGGTTAAGAAGAGAAGATACTGAAGAAAGTGAGGTGAATACTTGCACAAATAAAAAGCAGTCTAGCAGAAGACTTTGAAGGTTAACTTTTCTTTGAGTGCAATTTTTCTTCCACTATGGAAATGGTTAATATAAAGCATTTCATATTTGTTTTTCCAGGATTTTTTGCTCGGGTACATTGCATATTCCCACTGGAGAGAAGCAATATCATGCCGTTGATGAAGGCACAGCACAGAGCTGTGCTCACTCACGTCTTGGCAGTTGTGGTGGACACTAGGATTTTCTGCATCTCATTTCCCCCTGTGAGGTGAGATCACTGAAGTTTCCTTCTGAATTCCTAGCTGGATGTGAACTGATCTGAGTGAGTGATGCCAGTGATAGCCAGTAGAGCCAGTCATCCTTCGGAATGGATTATGTCTAAGTCCTGCATATTCAGCTGCACCCAAGGAGACCCTGCTGTCCCTCACCACCGTGAGGTGGGGATTTGGTCCTTGACACCAGTTCTGATATGGTTGTTCCCAGCTGAGCCTGAAGGATCACCGAGCCCTTCTGAGAGGGGAGCAGTGGTGTGAAATCCCAAACCCCATGATGGGGAATCTCACCTCAGAGCTGCAGGAAAGGCTGCCCAACGCCTGGCATGCCTGGTCTTTAAAGTAATACATATTTTGACTGATTCTCCAATTTAGCTCATCTCCAGGGTTTACTGGGATTTCAAGCAGAAGTAACCATCAAATCAAATTATAGGACATTCAGCAGAGGGGAGTTTTAGTCTCACTCACCAGAAGAAACACAGTTCCTCAAAATCATAGAATCACAGAATGGTTTGGGTTGGAAAGGACCTTCAGAGACCACCCAGTCCAGCCCCCCACAACAAGCAGGGACATCTTCAACGGAGCTGCATCCAACCTGGCTGGTGGGGCCAGACCTGGAGTGCTAGGTCAGTTCCCAGAGGGACATCCCAGAACTGGCACGTCGGGAGGGATGTGCTCAAAGCCTGGGATCAGATATTTCCCAAGTAAATCACACAAGACCAGAATTATGTATTTGTATGTCAATGAATCAAGTGAGATGCAAATTGAAACATAAGACTTTTCTCTGTAATGTACAATAAAAATTCAATGGTTAGCAGTTGATACAAAGCATATAAATATGTTTTCAAATAAGTACAACAGCTATGAAATCAGGAATCAGAAAGTCATAATGCATTTCAGCACAATACTGATGAACTCATTTTTCTAGCACATGTGAAATAACTAGCTCATTTTAATTCTTTATAAATAACAGATAACAGCTTGAGAGGCATGCTCCATGCAATTCATTTTTATAACTCTGTCTCCTCCACACTTGATGCTCCCATGGCAGTGGGGTCGGGAGGAGAGGGTGTATTATGCATTCTTGTTTGCTTTCTTCCTCTTTGCTGCTTTATAATGTGGCTATCACTTAAAAAAAAACAACAACAAAACCACAACCAGCAACAAAAAGCAGCAATTCAGTGCCTCAGAGCAGCAGTTGACTGATGTGGCCAGAGATCATGCCATCAGTAACTTTTCTGCAATTTATTTCATTTATCCATGCTTCGTATCTCTGCTGCTGCTTTCTAATCATCACTCCCACTAGGCATTGTTTTCCTATTGAGGCAGCAACTAAATGAGCTGAGAATTAGATCTATATTACATCAGCAGTGGGCACCGCAGATATTACCCACACATTAAGAGAGAAATTCAAATGAAGCAAACAAGAGCATGTTCTTTCCTATTCCAGCAACCCATCCTGATTCCACCGGTTAGTGGCTGAACACTGTTCTGGGGAAAGAGATGAGTTTTGTCACAAACAAGCTATTATATGAGATCATTAACTGAAATAAGATTACCGCTACTCTATAATTTTATTTTTCTTTGTTCTTAGAAGATTGACTGGGCTGGAAAAGGATGGGTACCTTGTTGTGGCAGCGCTTTAAGGCTCTAAAATGTAGAAGTCTTGGTTGCCAAGGGATTATACTTTTGCATATAAGGAAGGCCAGCAAAATAAGCGCCAGCCTGTTGCTGATGGAGTCGGTGTTTTTCCTGGGGACACAGCGGTGTGTCTGCCCCCATCCATCCCACAGGTCCCACCACGGTAAACTGGGAACGAGCCATTCTTCTCCCCTCCGGAAAGGCCCCGGATGAAGGGATGTCAGAGGGTGCAGCCCCATCAGCAGCCACTGCTGTGCTTTTGCCTGTTCTTCAGTGCAAGGGAAAAAGCCTGTTCTGCACCTCCCGAATCCGGCGGCTCTTCCAGAGGGGTCCCTGAGACACCTAACGTGGGTCGATGAGGGTCTATCTGAAGGTGCTGAGCTCCAGAGCTGAGCGCAGCAGCCAAGTTCCTTTTTTCCCACCGGGAAGCTGGTGTGATAATAATTAAATCAGGTCTCCCTCCAGAGAGAGCTGTCAAGGGTCTCACCTCGATGAATGGGCACCTGCTCCACCAGCGCTCCATCATGTCGGTCCCACCAGCCTGGGGAGGCCCGAGGGCAGTGTTTGCCCGGGCTCTGTAGGGACCCTGGGTCACTGCTTTTTTAAGGTTGAAGAAAAACTAGCTTTTCCCTCTTTCTCGGAGTCTTTAGCAGGAGGGGAAATGTGCTGTCACCGAGTGTGCCCCACAACAGCAAACGCAATGCAGGGTGACAGCGACCCCATGGAGATGGGGGTGATGGGTACGCTGACAATACCAGCTGTGGAGGAGACGGTGCTGGGGGGGGGGTCTGTGGAGCTGCCAGAGGGCTAATGAGTGATGAATTTAATATGTAACGAATGCATATTAAAAATCTGAGTGACATGGCAAACGTAAGCCCCGTGAGAGTCTCCTTTTTCACACCTGGGTGTTGTTTGCTCTGCACAAAGGCCACCTGGTATCACAGAATCACAGAATCACAGCATCACCTAGGTTGGCAGGGACCTTTTAAGATTATCTAGTCCAACCAATGGAAAAAAAAACACAAAAAAACCAAAAAGAGCCCCACGAACAACAAAAATCACCACACACACCACACCCAAAACACCACCAACCCAACGCTTATCTGATCTCCTGTGATGCTGGGATTGACCCCCGTCCCTGTCTCACGGCAGAGAGAGCAGTGGGGTGAGCTCTGCTTCACCCCCCGGTCCGTCCCCCCCCCCGGGACAGCTGCTCGCCCCTATTCCCTGCACCTGGTGCAAAAATACCAGGCACCCTCCGGATTCACCTGGCTGGCCAAGCAGGATTTACAGTGAAATCTACAGGCAGTAAAATAAAGGAGCAGGTGTGAGCAGGGCCCTGAGCAGCACCGCATTTGTCAGGTGTAAATAAAATTGCTGAAAATATGAAAAGTTAAGAAAAAATGCAGTTGAAGCCTGAACAACTTTTCCTGTTCCGACAGTATTCAGGAGGAAACGTTAGTGTCCAGGTGGTGCCGTAGCCACCCTCTCGGCAGATTTGGGGCAGTTACACGTTTTAAGAATTCCATTTAGTCGTTTGCCAATGACTGCTCAACCAAAGCTGACCCCAAAACAGCTCATGATAAAGCTGAGCGGTTATTTGGCTCCCGCAGTATCGGTTCAATCTAAAAATGCTTTCCATGGAAAAGATAAGTCATACCCATGACTTTCCTCCCATACGTTTACACACACACATTGCACAATAACCCCCGGTGAGCAGCAGAAGGACAGCCCCCCGTTTCCTCTGCACTTCACCACCCCAGTCTTTACAGTGGTTTTTCTCAGCCCCCTCTGCAGCTCATTGCGTGCCTTAAAGCCACTCAAATCCAGAGCTGAAACAGAAGTTAATGCTTTACCTCGCCATGTGTAACTCAGGCTTCTCTCTGCTCACTGAAAAGCCATTGATTTTGTGTGCTGCTTCCAGCCACATCTCACCCCAAAACCTCACTGCCGGGGGTCTGGCCATGGGGAAGGCCCTGGGACACCCCTCTGGGCACTGTCCCTTCTGCCCCTGCTCCCCACACTCAGTTTGTGCCCCCTGGGGTCTCTGCCCTGGGAAGAGGAGATGACAGTGATCAATGTGTACCTCTTTAGAGGGAAACGTGCCAAAACCTGTGCTGGGTACCCCGGTGGGCAGCCATCCTCATTAATAGCCATCGGCATTTTGACATCAAGGCGGAGATTTAGGGAGGTTTAGATTAGATGCTAGAAAGAACTTGTTTGGTGGGAGGGTGGTGAGAGCCTGGCCCAGGTTGGCCAGAGAAGCTGTGGCTGCCCCATCCCTGGA
>JAOQGH010000004.1:33939836-33957714 GCA_025769975.1 Gallinago jamesoni
AGGAAAGAGCTCGGGTTCAGACAGTTTTAATCAGAAGCCCCAGTGTCTCTAAAGAGGGGAATCCGTTCTCCTTCCCCCGTAGGCAGAAGGTCAGGTACCCAGCAGGTACCCAGCAGGTACACAGGAGGTACCCAACAGGTACCCAGCAGGTACCCATCACTGCAGCGTAACCTCCTACAAGCCCCGGGTTCCTGGGCTCGCTCCACGCTTGTGGCTCCTCCGGCTGTCGGGGTGTTCCATCCCGCGGGCTGAGACAGAGGTCCGGGAGGAGGAATATGGAGGTTCTCAAATGGCTGCTCCGCACCTGGGGCTCCTGAGGTGGGGAATGATGTTCCCATCGCCCCAGAGTGCTCTGCTCCCCTGCGTCGCTCCCAGAGACAGTGGGACATGGCCCCCCTGGCACCGCGCAGGGCACAGCCGGTCACGGGCACTGCAGTTCCCACGCCATCTATGGAAATAACTGATGCTTTACCCCTTTTCCACCAGCGTTTCCCTCAGCCTGGTTTTCAGGTCCAGCCCTGCCCACGACCAGCTGCTGCGCATCAAAGAGCCAAACCTTTGTAGGCCTGAGCTCCATAGCTGGGCAGGTGAGACAGCGTTAAAGAAAAAAGAGAGAACTTTAAGCGAAGCTGGCCTGGATTCAGCCTCGGAATATCAATTCGAGAGCACGAGGCCAAAACCTGCATCCTGCAAGGTCTTACAGCCGTCGAGAGGCATCCCTGGATTCCTGCGGAGGGGACAGCTTTTCTCCTGCATCTCCCTCACGTCCTCCCCACCGGAGGGGAACGCGAATGCTCACAAAGGGCTCACACCTCCCCAGGGGTACGCCGTGCTGGAGATCCATCGTGCAGCTAAAAAGGCACGGGGACTCCTGTCCGTCCACGGGATGTGTTGGCAGACTCCTGTCGTGCCATCAGCTCCGGGGGTCCCAGTCCATCGCCCTCCTCCCCCTCCCCTCCTCCCCGGCACCTGCCCCAGTCCCAGAGTTACACACAGACAGCACCAAACCTGCCCGTCCCGGGGCAGCTGGCTCCAAAAACTCCCCATGTCGACATCAGGAGGTGCAGCAGCCCCTGCCCTTCCGCTGCTCCCGAGGGAGGGGGTGAGGGTGCGGGGAGCACAGAGATCGTCATCAGGGAATTGCCTGCTGGGAAGGAATCACACAGATTTACCAGTGTCAGGTTTGGGGGGTTTTCCCCACATCTGTGACGAACACATCTGGCACAGCTGGGAGAAAGGCTGGAGCAGAGAAAAAATCAGAGCCCAACAAATCCTCGCTGGAAGGTTTGCACCGTCACCGTCCCGTTTCCAGAGCCAAGGGTGAACTGGGCGGTGAGTGACCCTCAGCCTGCACTCAGGGGAGCCTCAGAGGTCTCCCATGGAACCAGGGAACAGGTTTTCAGCATCCTTTGTGGTGCTTACAGTGTCTCTAGGCCTGCATTGTCTTGGCAAAGAGACAGAAACAACCAAAATCCGTTACAAGCTCTTAATTGTCACTTTCTGCAGCAAATAGATGTTTGCAGGCATGAGTCACTCATGGTGGTGGCATTCCTGTGCTGCTCACATTAAACAAACAGCAATGTTTTAATAAAGTTTGCAAAAACGTAATTAGTCCTACAGGCACAATATTTTCAGATTTCAAATGCTTGTTCTCCAGCTGAAGTTTTAGATTTAAAATTTCAAAGTCAGCTGATTGATGGCAGCCTCCAGTGAAGCTCAGGGTCTGGGGGTGGGGAGGGATGGGGGCTGGGGCTAATGGTGTTCTATTACCTTATTGAAATATATGCACACGGGGAGGTGTGGAGTGTGTTTCTCTAGTGTCTTTGTTACAGGCATCTGTCACAAGAGAAAGAAGTGAGAAAGAAAGAAAGAAAAATCTAGTATAAACACAGACTTTACCATGAATTCTGCTGGGATTCCATGGCATGTAATCCCCTTTTCATGCAGTGCTTTATTTCTGTAATGGACCAGAACACACTCAAGGAAGAGAGTCGCTCTTTCGGAACAGCTGAGAAGGAAATATTGAAGTAAAGGGGATGGGGAGAGAGGAGGAAACCCCACGAGGTGCGTCTCGCCAAAGAGGTCCTGGCTACCGGGGGAAGAGGGGGATTTCCCCAGGGAGTAGGTGGGATGTGGGGGAGGTTCAGGAGCTCTGTGAACTCCTTGGAAGCTGGAGCTTTGGTGGCTGCGGGGCCCCAAGATGTCAGCTATAATCAACCTCCTCTTGGAGAAATAGACCCCTACAGTCTGCTCGTTTTCAAACAAATTCAATATTTTGCTGGTTTGCTTGACTTTTAGATTTATTTCCCAATTGACTAACTCGTAGGAGCTTTCCCTTTATACGGTGACTGCTGTTCTTTGGCTTTAGGAGCGGCGCGGGTTCTGCTCGGGCGATAGTGAAACGCTGAGCAAGTTTTTATTTATTTTACTCTCTTAAAATGTCAAGATTTAATACCGCTTCAGCCTCAGCTCAGCTGCTTGAGCACCAGAGCTCCCTGGCTGTTTGTCAAAGGTGGGTTCCTGACAGCATAAATCTGCCCCCAGGAGAGGAGGAAGAATTCCCACGATGGGGGGGGCGGGTGGTCAGAGATGCTGCTTGTCCCCTTCTGGCCCAAACTGAACTAATTTTATGGCTGAAAACCAGTGTTTTTTTTTCTGAGGGTGATGGGATGGAGCCTTTCAAGAGGCACAACTGCATTTCTGTGCCGCTGGGTTTCACTCGGTTTTAGAGAAGGCACCGCCTTTGCATTCCACGAGAGAAAACAACAGAGTCAAGCAGGGAAATTTAAGTGTAAACTTCTGCATTTCTATCTCTGCTGCTGGTGCTGCTGGGGCAGTCTCCCCCCAACGGCTGCACCAGGGCCTGTGGACACCTCCGGGCAGGGCACAGGGCTCTCCACTTTAAAGCCCTCACAGAGAAAACCGAATTTCTGTCGGGTTTCTGCACTTTGAAAGGCAGAACCCACAACATCTTGCCCGCGACACCCGGGGTTGTTTGAGCTGCTGGGCTGGCTGGACCACCAAATCCTCGTCAGTCCAGTTCCTAACGAGCAGCGTGGGAAGCTCCCTTCCCGTTAATTTAGGGTCAGTTCCATGGTTTGTTACACCTCAGTTGAATGTGAACACATTTCTATACACGTTCAGTGGCTCATTTCCAGCCCACAGCTTTACAGCAGTTTGGGTTGCAGCAATTCACTGTTTCGTGTTGGGGGTTCTCTTTCAGACAGCGAGCCCGGGGTTTATCCATGCCTGCTGGCTTTTGCTTTTTAAATTTAACCGGTGACCATTAACCCCAGCTGCTCCCTGGTCCACTCGAGCTGCTGTTCTCCAGAGCAAACAACAGAATGTGTTCTTTAGTGTTTTGACCGGCTCTATTTCCTGCGCTAGGCAAAGTAAATAGCAATTACTTTTGAAACCCACATAATTGCTTGTATTTACGTTTGTGTTTGACACCTGCGGCTGTTTACTCCGGGCTGGGAAGGGCAGTGCTCCTGGAAAGGCTGAGCCCGGGCAGCCCCTGGGCTCCTGTGGCTCCTGTGGGTTTGGGGCAGGTTGGGCTGAAAAACCACCAGAAGGACCAAGAGAAAAGCGTGGGGTTGGGAATGGTGGGGACAGCCCCCAGGGGACAGGCAGGCTGGAGGCTGGAGGTGCACTCAGAACAATAAAACTCTGGAGAAAGAAGAAAACCCGACTGATGTTACCCCAAACCAGAACCATCCCAGCCTGGACAGCACGTGCCCTCCCTCCTTGAGCTCCGATCCACCTTTAATCTGCAAAAGAAAATTGCTGCATTAACACACTCACGTTACTTATCGTTGCTTTAAGGTTTTTACAGATCGTACGTAACATCTATCTTCATTTCTACACTATAAATGCCAATAATTTGGGAGCTGTTTAGCAAACTGCCGCAGAAACAGAGAAAATGAGTGCCTTGGAACAAAAGAGCCTTAACAAATGGCAGAGATGTCCAAAGGTGGCGGTGCCGGGGGTCGTTAGGCTCCTTCATTTGCTATAGCAACGGCCACCCACCGGTCGCTGCTGCCCACTTTTGTTTTCCCTGTAACCTCCCAGACGGCCTGGAAGTCCATAAGTGTCTCTTAATCGACTCTTGTTATGAAAATTCCTTCCTGGGAAGCATCTAGAGGTAAAGATCTCTCACTCAGGAGAAGAAAAAAAAAAAATTGAATGGGCTTTCTCTGGCGCAACTGTAAAGCAATTTGCTATGCAATTAGTCAGAAAGAAAGAAAATGTTCTGTTCTCGTTTATTTTTTCAATTAACAACGGAGAAGCTGGTATATGTTTTTTTGTAGTCCGAGCGTTTCAAAAAGCAAAAATACCCAAATATTTCAGTAGGCATGACAGAAAAAACAAAGGTCAACAAAATGAATGTTTTTTCTTTCTGTAGCAGAACGTTGTCCTCAAAAATGAGATTTGTTTATTTTTGCCTTGTTTTCTTTCTCAGACCATTTTGTTGGGGTTTTCTGACCCCGTCGGTCAGGGCAGCTCATTTGCAATGAAGGCCAAGAGGCTCATGAAGGCCGTGAAGGCTGTAAAGGCCATGAGGATCATGAAGGCCATGAAGGCTGTGAAGGCCATGAAGGCCATGAAGACTATGAAGTCCCTGAAGGCCATGAAGGCAATGAAGGCTGTGAAGGCCATAAAGACCATGAGGGCCACAAGGGCCATGAAGACCATGAAGGCAGTGCCCTTGGTCTGTGTGTGTGCATGGCCAAGCCTGCTCCTGCACCCATGGTGTAGTGTTGCCTCCATCCATCAGGAGGAGCTTTTCCACAAATGCCATTCATTGGGATCCCCAAATGCCATTTTTTTGGTCCTTTCTGGCCGCAGGCTTCACAGCGAGGAATGCCACTTTCTGGTGCCGATCCATGCTGTTGCTGGGAGGTAAAATCCTGATGGGTCACCGGAGCCCATCGTGGATATTTTCAGTCCATGGCCCCAGAATGTGAGGGAGAGGGATGTCCATGGGACCTGCTGAGCGTGGGGGGTGGGAGGGAGTGTGTGTGTGGGGGGGGGGGGTGTTGGTCACCATCTGCTGGAAACACGCTGGGCAGGAAAGTTCATAACTGCAGAGGATCTGGCCATGATATTTATGAAAATTACTCTCTAAATGGTGGCTTATTGAGATTTATTGACAGTAATTATTCAAATGAAGAAATGAAGCTAGGAAATTTGGTTCTTCAGAAAATGTGTGCTGATTTGCAGCATTAATAAATACAAATACCAAATAGCTATTCAGGTGCAATCTGGAACTCCTTCACTCCATTTCTCATTGTTCGTTGGTTTGACAGATTTTAAAAATCTAATCTGCAATATTGTGGTAACTTATTTTTTAACTTATCTCTGCCTGATAGCCATTTTATAAAACCTTATATATTTTAGACATAAAGGCTTGTCATTCTCCCAAATCAAGGGAAAGGAAGATAAAAAATAAAGTTCTTAAAAACTGATTTTCAGAAGATCAAATTAGCTGGCTGAATTGAAAAATAACATTAAAAATGTTTAAGGTAGACTTGGAAGAAAGTATTTGCTATTGCGACCAACTACGTGTTCTATAACATAAATGTGGGAAATGCTTAAAGAAAACATGTTTGAAAAAAGAATCACCTGAAGAAAAGTTCTGACCTTGTCTTGATTTGTGAACAGCGCATTTGATAGACAATTTGACAAAGCAGACATTTATTTGGTTTTAACTTTTCATTCTTTGAAAGCAGAAAAAATAGAGGTAGAAAAACTTTCTGCACCTCCCCGGTGAGATTTGGGGCGCAATACGGAACCTGTGCTGGGTCCAGCACATCCAACTGGGGTGAACGTCGGCAGGCGCAGAGAGGAGACCCACCAGAGGAATTTGCATGGGGAAACCTCCTTGCAGGAAAAGACTTGAGGAGATCAACGATTCCTTTTACTCTGAAATGTTCAGAAGGTGACTTCTGGTGACGGCAGAGGACTCTGTCTTAGCACACAAAGCCGTCTGCACATCGTGAAGAAATGAGACAATTGCGAATAAATCAAAAAGGGACTTTTTTTTTTTTCCTAAACAAGGCAAAGGGAAAGGGCTTCAGGGAGGATTCGTAGGTTTAATTTTAAAGTGTCTGTTATGGAAAAGGTCAAACCAGGTGACCATGGCAGACACTTCTGCCTCATAATCCACAAATCTGCCAACAGAAAGGTATTTAACCTGTTTCCTACCTTCAGATTTAAAAGCATTATATATTGTTAAAATCAGAGTTTTAACTGGAAAAGCTTAAGGTGATCTTTAAATTAAAACTGGCAATAAAGTACTGCAGTAAATCATTCAGCCACAAGAAGAAGAGTATTTAGTAGCTGTTACCGCATGTGGCTGAGGAAGCAACCACCCCGGTGCCACCGCTGAAGAAGACCCCCCCCCAGCAATGCCTTGGGAGCCCACCAGTACGGCCTCAGCGTCCTGCACTGCAGCAACGGGCACTAAACCAGAAAGATCTTTCAGGAATCGATCCGAAAAGATGGCATTTCTGAATTGTATAAAACCCAGGAGTCTCACCAGCTTTGGGCAAATTAGCACAGGTCTGGGGCAGTTTCCATGAAGCTGGTCCTTGATGTCAAGCGAGGCAGCAGACACTGGGCTGATGCTTAGGGCATCACAGGGACTTCACTAGCATTTGGTACCACGCCATGGAGAGAGGGTCATAGAATCACAGAATGGTTCAGGATGGAAGGGACCTTCAAGATCACCCAGTGCCACCCCCTGCCCTGGGCAGGGACACTTCCCACCAGCCCAGGTTGCTCCAAGCCCCCTCCAACCTGCCCTTGAACCCCTCCAGGTTCCAAGCTGTACATTTTCCCAGGGAAATTGCCCAACCCCAAAAGCTGTGGTTTCCTCATTTGGTTTTTGCAAGTGGAGAGTCCCAAATGCACATGATGCAAAGGAACAGCAGGCATTTATTATACCTTAATGAACACATAATAGAAGTTATCTTTTTTTTCCTATAAATATGCTATTGTAATACCTACCCTAAACTCCCACACAAAAGGGGAACTAGCAAATACAAGTATCTCGTGTCCTTTCTGCTCACCAGCAGTGACGGCCCTCCCCACCCCGGCCGGCCGTCCCCACCACCTGTGGGGCTGCTCCCGAGGGACAGCAGGGCTCTGCCACCCTTAATGGCAGCGCCAGGTCCTTCACACCTCAGTAATGAAACAGCGCGGGAAGGGTCTGCACTCAGGGGCACTTAAGGAGCTTAGAGGAAATTAAAGGATATTATAGAAATATGAATTATAAAGAAGGAAATACTAACGGATTTTTCCTCCATTATGTCTCGCAATTATTTTAATTCCTCTTTTTAGCTTTTAAGGCCACGGTGTAATTACGTACACAGAGAAACGTACCGTCGAACAGGGCAGGGCTGCAGGGAAACAGCAGCAAAAGGGAAGGTCTCAAATCCATTAACTGAAATATCAATAAGGGCTGAAACTATAAATATCTTCTTTTAAAAAGAACAGTTACCAGGGCTTCTAGGCAGGGGGAAGAGAATATGTATCAGTGCTGTGCCATATCCATACCAAATATCTTGTGTGTATGGATAATAACGACTGTCCCCGGTGGGACCTGGGGTTGTCCCTGAGTGCCCCCAGGAGTCAGGATGCTCTGGCCCCGGTGCCCTGTTGCTGCTTGTGATTAATACAAGAAATAAGCCCATAATGTAGATTCCCAGATGGAAACGTATTTCTGAGTAAGTGGTAAGTAAGAATTTTGACTTTGAACCCATCAGTATGTGATGATCTAGCAGCCTTAATAATGAAGATAAATTTCTGAGCACGTCAAAACATTTATGGAGAAGAGTCAAAGAATTAAAAAATGCACAGTGATTCCTCAGACACCCAGACTGAAGTTCAGGCGAGTATCCCATCTGTAAGATTCGCTTTCATTTCAGTTTCAATTATAAGATTTTATTCTTGCGATTAATTTCCACTGTCATCTGAAATCTAAAGGTTTGATGCAGTAAGACTCAATTGTGGTGGGAAATAAAAGCTTCTCTACCCTTTGCTGTGTTCAGTCAAAAAAGGCATATTTTTAGTATTACAAAACAGAAAAAATAGTAGATATTATGCAAAGATTACTAGAAATTGTAAAAATAATACTTTCTATTGGATGCGGCTTCCAGAAACCTGGTCTGGTGGGAGGAAACCAGGGCGGGGGATGGCACTGGATGGGCTTCAAGGTCCCTTCTCACCCATTCTGTGATTCTATGGTATAAATAATGTAATGAGTTTGGTTTAATGAACTTCCTCTCACATGGCTGATGATCTTCTGCCATCTCTGAATACCTTTTTCGTTGCTGACGTTGATTTGCCCTCACTGAGACACCGGATTCCTCCACTTTCTCCTGTGGGTTTGGGGACGGGCAGGAAGGAGGTGCTGCCCCTGCCCCGGGGTCTCCCCCGACACTCGCAGGTGGCTGTTTCTTTGTGCTCCCATCCCTGAAGAATGGTAAATCCTGTGTGGAGCAGACCCCGTGCCCGCAGCGTCTGCCTGCCCCATCTGAGCAAGGACCGCACAGATCAAACAGCGCCCGAGAAAAGCTGTTTAATGATCTGCCTTCCCTCGCTCTCACCCTCCTCCCTGGGCTCCTGAAGTCATTGCCAATGCAGAGCTAAATGAAACCAAAATCCTCAGAAGCTGAAAAATAAGAGAGGAAATCAGGAAGCGGAGCTCTTTTCAAGTGCAGACGTAAACGGGAGATAACTCCAGACTCAGCTCTCTGCAGGAGACTCTGAGTGAAGATCCCTCTTTCCCTCCGCGTCCCCAACCAGCACCAAAATATACGTTTCGTTTCTCATGTCACCTCCAAAATCCTGTGGAATGAGCTGCCGGATAAGGCTCCACAAGGATAAATTGGAGGGAGGGAGAGGCGCACACCGGGCTGCCAGCCGTTCCCGGGGGGAGCCATCAGAGCGTGGGCACAGCCTTCACCAAGAGGGGCTCGACCCTCCTCTGCTCACCCCTCGGTAGCTCTGCTGGGACCCCCTTGCTCCCCACAGCGTGGTCCCTTCTGGAGAAGTCAGCAGAGAGTCACGTCGCTCTGTGGCATTCCCGCGGGACACCAGAGAGGATGGGGAGGACCACAGTGGGGCTGGTGGGGATGGATCCATGGCACTGACCACAGCCGGTGGTCCCCAGTGCCGGGGCTCCTGCAGAGGGTGGATGGCCCCCAGGATGGGGACCCCCACCTGGGGGTGCTGGGGGACAGGGGGTGCAGGGAATCCCCAGAAGCAGGAGGGTTGGGGTGTCCCCGCAGCAGCCAAGGGTCTGCACATCCGTGTCCGGGGGGGTGTGTGTCTGCGGGACAGGGAGGAACAAACACCCCCAGGGGGTTAGAAGAACACATAGTCTGAAGCTGAAGTTCTACCATTTATTAGACTAATTATTTTCTGAAGGCAGAATCTAGACAACCAACATGAACATGCAATTCTGCATGTTGTCACTTTTCCCATCGTGCCACAAGGTCAGCTCTAATTGACTTTAAAATCCATCTTAAAGGAGGCTTTGCAAAGGAGCCAAGAGCTGAACCAGTGCTGAAGGTGCTCGTGCCTCCTGGTGATGCCCTCTGTCATCACCCCTTGGGGACACCCCCCAGCAGCAGGGACCCCACGGAGCCAGGGCCTCTTCCTGGCACAAAAGGAGCCCCCAGTCCTCAGCGCAGAGGACACCAGCACTGGGGGAACAGCAGAGGAACATCATGTGCCGTGGGCTCTGCTGGGGTTGTGGCTCTTCCCAGACAGGACTCTGGCACGGCCAGTGGGAGCCAGGTCCTCTGCTGGGGGGTGGGGGTGGCACAACTTAAAGGGGGCACGGGACCGTATGTCTTTGACATTGCCAAGAGGATCTGAGAAGGTGGGTTTTCACCTTCTGCAAATGAACAGTGAATTTTTTCCTTTGTCGTTTGGTTGCCTTTGGGATGACTATCGCTGACGGTGCTGCGTCGCCTCTGGGAGCCCCTTCTGTCCACCAGGGCTGCCTTTGCACAAACTGAACAAAAAAAGAGGTCCCTCCCTGAATTCACAGTCTGAGCCTATTGTACTAGTTCCCGTGAGGGCTGAGGGAGTTTGAGTGGGGGGTTTTACAGGGTTAATCAGCAGCTGAGGAGGGGCTGCCACCCGGGCACAGGACAGAGACTTACCCAGGGCCCTGCTCCTGAAGACAAAGACCTCCCGGGACCCCGATCCACGGCTCTCGCACAGGCAGAGACAGCCTCACGTGCTGCCAAATAAATAAAATAAATAAAGCTGCTATTAAACTTATGGACTCAAAAGCTAAGTCTTAAACCTTTAAGGTGTTTTCAGCAAAATAAAGCTCTTCTGCAAATGTAAGACTTTTTCATGCATTTTTCCCATTGTGCTGGGGATTCTCTTTCACTAGGAAAAAACCCCATTTCACCCTCTGCACAGAAATGACGTTTTATACCCCATCAGGGAACATCCCCAGCGGTGGGACCATGGGGCAGGGGGCACAGGAATGGGGCGAGGGGGGCAGGCAGAGGGACAGCAGAGACCGTCTCTAACAGGGGTTTCAACAAAGTCACCAGGTTTGTGTTTCAGCCACTGAAGATGTGAAACTGACACCGGCACAAATAAATTGGATGTCTCTTACACAAACACTCCTGAAAATTTTATATTTACATGGCAACCGGCTTATTCTATTTACACGAACATCTGCTGCAGGTTCACTGAAATCTTTAAAACAGATGGACACGAAGAAAGAGCTAGTAATTAACAAAGCTATATGTTGATTAAATCAGTGTGTGGTTAATTTTAATGATTACTGATCCTTACTGGGGTCCATAAGACTTGTCAGAATCCAATCCCGTGTAGCTGAGGTGTTGATTAGCTGCAGAGCCAGGCACTGCTGGCCCGTGTGCCGTGGGCTCCACCACAGCTGAGGGGCTGATCCTGCTCCAGATGCTTCACCGGAGCCAGCAACGGTGGGTCCGCAGCCAGGACGGGATGTTGTGAGCATCCCCTGTGGCTTGGACATAAAACTTTCCAGGATTAATTCCTTTCCAAGTAGAGCACCCTTTCAGAAAACCACAAACCAATCTCCATTAAGACATTTTGGCAACAAGGGCTCGGCCATCAGCTCTGGGAGGATGCTCCAGTTACCAAATTATCTCCCCTGGAGATAAAAAGTGTGTTTATCTCAGCTTTCAGCCTTAGATCTCCTTATATCCCTGCTCACTCCGTTGAAAAGCTGTCTGCTATCAGAGTCCTGCTCCTGTGCTCATCCTCACAGGCTGCCCTTGTCCATCTCTCTCTTGAGCTCAGCAGACTGGCTCCTTCCAGCCTCCCGGTGCCCAGCCTCTTCTCCTGGCCCTTGTCTCTCTGCTCCCTGTGGCCTACGATCCCTCCACGTGGTCCCTCTCCCTCATGTGGTCTCTTTCCATGACAGGGTCCTTCTCATCCATGTGGTCTCTCTCCCCTTTGTGGTCCTTCTCCCTGTACGGTCCCTCTCCCCACATGGTCCCTCTTCCCACTGTGGTCGCTCTCCCCACACAGTCCCTGTCCCCAGCTTGGTCCCTCTAACTGCATGGTTCCTCTCCCCACATGGTCCCTCTCCCCACATGATCCCTCTCCCCACTGTGATTCCTCTCCCCACTGTGGTCCCTCTTCCTCCAGATGGTTCCTCTCCCCACACACATTCACTACAGCTCAGCAGAGGGTTTCCACCACAGTCAGACCACCCACATTTTCCCCAGGTCTCCGTCCCTGTGGGTGCAGAGCATCCCACATCTCCCACCCTTGGTGGTCATCCAGCAGCAGCCTGTGTCCTCCCCAGAGGTCACACCGGTGTTGGAAACCACCCAGGTGTCTACCATGTTTGTCACCTCATTAAAAAAAAATCTCTCTTATCTACTGGGTCCTATTTCCCATACCCACCTGTAAAACTTCAGGTACCCAATGAACACAAATAGCACCATTTCTGGCCATACCCAGAAAAGTGCAGCAATGGAGCGGTGCGGATGCCCTGGGCAGTACAGAGTCCAACACGGGCCGGGAGCGAGAGGCCAAGCTGCCCAACTCCTTCTCTAAAAATACACACAGGGGCAGGAGAGTTTCATCCGTCTTCTTAACGCTGGTTTAGGTGGACAAGGGCAAAAATTATTTCTGGAGGAAAAAAAAGTGCAATTTAACAGGGATCGTAGACCAGGAGTTGCAAAAAAAACCAAACCCCACCTCGTCCTGCTATCTGAGAATGATTTCAAATGAACAGTCTGCAGAAAGGAAAGGCCAGTATCACAGGGTTAATTCATATGGAGGCAATTATAATTTTTCTATGGCAAAGCAAAGCAAAGCTCCTCCCCAGGGAGAGGAGCAGCAATCTGCTGTGCCCCAGCACCCTCCCAGCAGGGCTGCTCCTCCAGTCACCTCACAGGACACCACACACGCACTGCCTTCTTGTAGTGACTGGTGGAAAAGTCCTGAGCAGCAGTACCAGCATCTGGGGACCAAGCATGGAAGAAAATTCTCCTGAGGGCATTTCTGCCACACGGTATCTCTGCAGACATCCATCCCAGGATGGATCCATCTCTGCAGGACCCATCCCGTCCCACGGTCCCCAAGCCCGGGAGCAACCAGGGGCTGTGTCAACCAGCCCTTGAGATACCCACCCCCACCCAGCAGAGCTGGAACAACACGTGAAATAACCCAGACAAAATCGATGTTTGTGCTGCAGACGTTTTAGAGGTTGATTCACTTGAAGCAGAATGGCTCAAACAGACTTGTGAATCCAGCCTGGTGTTGCGCTAATTACTCCAAACGAATTCACCAAACTGTGCAAACTGCGGAGTCTGTCCTAGAAAAGCCTTCTGTAAACACCAGGCACTGGGATCCAAAATGCTCCAGCATTTGGAACATTAAGGAACACAGGATTATCATCGCGACTCCCGGCTCACCAAGAATGCCGAGAATAAGTCAAGAAACGCCAGTGATGTAGAGTTACTGTGGGTGTAACCCCCGAGAGCCCAGAGCCACACCACTGCTGCTTCTGGGATAGCCCTGGATCAATCTAGCCATGTGCTTATTTAAATACTTTTTTTTCTTTCTGCAAATATTTAAAACTAAAGGACAAATTTTAATATTTAAAAAAAACAAAACAAAAAGCCTGTGCACCACTTTCTGTGCACTGCCTTTCCGTGCAGCAGCGCCCTGTGATCCTGGGTATGAAGGCTGCTCCTGCAAATGGCTGTGGGAACACAGCAGGATTTTACAGAACACTGAAAAGCATTGTTTTATCAATGAGGAAACACACAAAAATGGCCTGATGTCTAAGCAAAGAGACAACTCTGATTAAAAGAAAAAGGACCAAAAAAAACCCCCCTCTAAAATGCTAAACTTATCCATCACAGATAAGAAGCGGTGCCATGCGCTGCCGTAGAGCTCCACTCCCATCCAGCAGTCACAGGGATCAACAGAACATTGTCAGGAATTATTTCGGTTAGCATGGAGGAGACTGCAGAGATTAGATTAATTAAACCGATAAATCCCAGGCAAGGACCAAAAGCACCCGACAGAGGGAAGGAAAGCTGCGTGAGAGACGGGTAGCGCTGCCAAGGAGATTTGGGAAGGTCCCACCAGCGGGGCTGGCAAAGCCATCAGCACTGAAATAAAGAAATAAATGGAAGGAAATGGCAAAAGTGCCAGGTAACTGTGGGCACCGGGTATAGTTCACGATATGCTTAAAAATACACCTTATGCAAATGGACTTTAAAAATTAGAGGGAGAATGTGTATTGTGATTCATTTTATACAGCATCTTCCGTGCCACTGGAAAGGAAGTGACATGTGGCTTATTAATGGCCATCACAAGTGACACTGCTTTGGAAAATGAGTAAACCAGCAAAAGAGATAAGCAACACCAGCACCACCAGAGGAAACATAAATGTAGGCAGAAACAACCGATAAACCGCCAGAATAAACCTGCGGAACTCACCGCCGATGGATATTACTGAGAGAACATTTCATAGAATCCAGGAAAGTGCATCTCTGTATGTGGGTGCTGGGACCAAACCTCCTTCCAGCCGGGCATTACGGCAGAGGATACAAACCCTTCGGCACAGAAATACACTAAGCATTTGCCCTGTGCACAAAGGCTTCCATAATGATCCATTTCTGCGGTTTTTCTATGCCTTCTGAAGCATCTCAGCCTGGTAAATTGCAGAAGAAAGACTAACAAAAGGGTTGGATTGTTGGTCTGATCTCATCTATCAGTCCCTAAAATTTTGAGTAACAAGATGAGACTTAACTGGGAAAAAATGAAGACTGTTCAGCAAGGGGGAAAGCACATATTGAATCGGAAATGGAAACCCAGGAAGGCAGTAAAAGCTGGAGACCTTGGGGCTGGATTGGACAGTAAATTAGAATTGAAAATGCAATAGAATTTGGCAGCAAAAAAGGTCAATGCAATTTGGAGCTGTGTGTGCCAAGATTTTCCGTCACGGAGTAGGGAGGATAGAGCCTGGTACCAGTTTTCTAGATTTAAGCAGCTTGAATAAGTTTCAAATAAATATCCAAACATTTGGGTGCTTACCCAAATCAAGCCTCAAAACCCTTTTGGATTTTTGCTTTGATTTCTAACATCTTTATGTTTGGCCTCTTTTCTGAGAATTCAATCTGTTGTAAAAATGAATCTTTCAAGACAAGCATCTGCAGTTGCCAAGAGACTATTGTGTTAAGCCCGAGGATGATTTAGCATCCTCACAAACTGGGATTTTGGAATTAGAAAAAATCACTTTGCTTTTAGTAGCAGATACATTTCGGATGGCTGAGAAGATGGCTGTCGCTTCTCAGAACTCCTGATTTAGTTATTCCCCCCAAACCACAGCTATTTTCCTTAAACAACACTTTCTTCTGAGGCCCATTACCCCGGCCACTGGGTAACACACACCAATAAATAAAGAGAAGTCTCTAAATGAGACGCAAAATAGTCCTTTCATTCCCAAACGCCCCACAGCGACCTTCCCATTGCCATAGCCCCATTTACTGCCATTTACTGATCTGTAACGCCATGAAAATCATGACCAAAAAGCAAGATTTTCTGCACAGTTTTTCCTCTGCAACTCAAAGATCTGACAGACAGAGTGGGGACTAAGCTTCAGAGCCATCAGCTGCCTCCAGAAATGTCTCACTAATATTCAGTGCCACAAGCATTTAAATATTATGATGCAGTGAATAGTAAGAATTATTTTGTCTTTGAACGTGGAGTTGCCGCACTCCTTTTACATCCAAAATTACATCTTTCATCTGTTCATTATTGTTTGATGTAACTAAATCTTCAATGTCAAGGAAGTAAAAATCACTTCAGCCTCGACATTCGCTAGCAATTTCCTTTGAAGAAGGCAGAAATTTATTTGGCTTGACCTAATGATGGAACTAAGTAGGTTTCCCTCAAGCCGTCTGCCAAGCGAGACATATTTACTCTGCGTGCTCTCAGGATGCATTAGAAACGTTCCGTGTGAGCACAAACAGCTCAGGAGGGTTTCAGTGATGGTGCATGGTGGAGATGAATCCAGAGCTAAAACCCACGTGGTGTTTTGAGAGGGGTCCTGACCCGGGAGGAAAGGAGGGAAGGAGGGAGTTCCCACTATTCCCTGGAAGGCTGCAGGAACATCTGCCCAGGTGTTTCACCGGAGGATGGAGGAGCAAATGGGTCACTGAGGCAGAGATGGGTTTGCCAGGAGAGGTCTGGGCAGGACAGGCAGCTGGGACTGCCCTAAGTTGAGGTGGGATGGCCAATGCAGCGTCTCCCACCAGAAGAGGGACATAGGGGTCCCTGGTGGCCCAGTGGGATCTGAACCCTGAAGGTCACAGCTTCCAGGGACCCACAAAGCCCCCGCAGTCTGGCTCTGCAGCTGCAGCTCTTGCTCTCTTCCATCCGCTCTGTAAGAAGCTCACCGTTACTTCTCGCTGACCGAACTCTTCTGATTTTCCCGTTGTTCCTTTTGACCCAAACTGCAGGTTAACCGAGACCCAAATTATGTCTGTTGGAGACAGCAAGGCATGGAGCAGGTAACCTCAAAAAATGAGGCATTTTTTAAAGTTCATAAAGGCTTGATGCTGCTCATTATCCTCAGTCTTTAATTCTTGGTCATTACACCAATAAATTATAGGTTCAAATAAATGTTCTCTTTTCTGGGTTCTTGGAAGATGGCAACAAAAACCTGCATTATCCTGCTTAGCACAATAATAAATGTAAATTCATATTTGGCATCAAACTACTGGAAAAGAAAGGATGCAGGAGGAACTCCTGCTCAGAACTGCCCCAAAGCGTTGACCTTCTCTCCACGTCCCTGTGGGGAGGACTAACGACGATGCTGTGAGGGTTTGCTGACTGGTACAGAACAGCCTGAAGTATCTTAAATTGTCCCAAATGGCAACAGCTGCGCTACGATGTGGGCAGAAAGGTCAGAAATAATGGGACTTTTCCACTAACCTGTTCTCACAAGCATGGAGCAAAGGCAGGGGCAGCTCCCCCTGCTCCCGGCTCCGCACCTTGGGCTCCCGCTGCTCCCACGGAGACCCCAGCCACTGCAGGACTTCCATCAGAGCTCTGCCCCTCAGAAATTCCACACGAGCCACCTGAGCCACCAGTGGAAATCGGGATGAAGGCACGTTACAATGATGATGTCAATCTAAAAACCAAAAATTAAATTAAAAAAAAAAAAAAAAGTTATCAGGTGGTAGGAAGGATTGACTGGAGTGTATTACAAGTTAATTTTTAAAACAACTACAGTGAAATAATGCTGGTTGCTATCGGGATCGGAGTGAGACAGGCAGGAAATTAAAAAGCTAATGTTTTTACCTGAACTCATCTCATAGCCATGAAATGTCTATTCATTACAGTGTCAGACAAATGGGGGTCTGTCAGGCCTTCAGGTGCCGTCAGTTACGAGCCCTTCCATTTGTTTCAGCGTAATGGTACCTGTTCACACCAGCACAGAAAGCCTGGCTGGAAGCCCCCCTCCTTCTGTTCAATCTTCCGGCATTCGCTAAGCTATCAAAAGGCGTGTTTTTTTAAAAAAATACTCCTGCTAATTTTATCAGGCTGCCGTCAGCAGCTGGGAGCCCAGAGCCCGGTCCTTCCCTTGGCTAGGTTGGTGTGACACCGGGGGAACACGCTGCTGTGGGGTGACTTCTGCCGAGCTGTGATCTCCCCTGCAGCTCCCAGGCTCTGCGCTGGTCCAGAGCCCCCACCCCAGCCACCCAGCCTCCTGCACGCTGAGCATCCCCCTCCACTCACCCTCCCCTGGCCTAAAACAATCACAGAATCATAGAATGGTCTGGGTTGGAAGGCTCCTTTAAGATCATCTAGTCCAACCATCATCCCAACACTGATAAAAACCACCGCTAAACCATGTCACTAATGGCTTTTTCTCTGCAGAACTTCACACGGGGGATCCATCTGTGAATCGCAGGCACAACCAAACACACACCCTTTAGATAAACCTCCAAATAAGACTCCAAATCCCACATTTATGACAGAGGCAACTTGGTTCTTTTTTGGCATTTCAAACTCAGATCCACCAGTCATCCATTTATTCATCCCATTATTTCTTCCACGGAAGCCCCTGAGCAGCCGTGTGGCTCTTTAAAAATCCTTTGAGTCTCACTACTGTAACGCTTGAGCACAGTCATTCCAGAATCAAATAAACCAGGAAAGGAGTGGGTGACAGAAAATGGTTTGTGTGTACCTGGGTAGTGAAGCAGTGATGGGAACACGGGGTGGGGATGGAGCAGCAAAACAGGGTGTGAGGGAAGGGAAAGGGAAAGGGAAAGGGAAAGGGAAAGGGAAAGGGAAAGGGAAAGGGAAAGGGAAAGGGAAAGGGAAA